>LNAC01000049.1:4130412-4194078 GCA_002007465.1 Ailurus styani | reverse complement strand
ATGACGTAGGGCGGGCCGGGACGCGCGGAGGCGGCGGCGGAGCCTCCTCCTCCTGCTGCTGCGCCCCATCCCCCAGCGGCCGGCCGGTTCCAGCCCGCACCCCGCGTCCGTGCCCGCACCCCCTCCCCCGGGCCCCGCCATGGGCCTCACCGTGTCCGCTCTCTTTTCGCGGATCTTCGGGAAGAAGCAGATGCGGATCCTCATGGGTGAGGCAGATCAAGCGCGCGGCCCGGACGGGAGCGCCGACCCCGGCGCAGCCCTCCCGCCCCCGCGTCCCTCCGAGCCCAGCTCAGCCGGGTCTCTGACCCTGACTCACCCGCCTCCTAACCCCCCCGGGATCGCTGCTCCCGTGCGGGTCGCGCTCTGCAGTGCGGATCCCGGGGCCTGAGCCCGGGAGCTGCGGGCCTGGGTGGGGTGAAGCTCCCTCCTCCCCCAGCCCGGCTGGTAAGAAGGGAGGATTCCGCCCTTGGAGACGACTTTTAAAAGGAGCGCGGCCGTCCTCCTATGCCCCTTCCCCCCTAGCCCTCTCTCGCCTGCTTCGGGGCACGAGTTGGTGCTCACCACCCAGACTGCTCCTAAGGCCTCGAAGGTAGAGAACAGCGCGCACCTGCAGGCGCTCGGGCTCTCCGCCCCCGTCTCCATCAGCTGTCCTGGCCTCTCCCCGTCCCTGGTCTCTAGAGGGCTCCCTCGCTCCCGTCTCCATTCCTATGCCCCTCTCCTTGCAGTTGGCTTGGATGCAGCTGGCAAGACCACAATCCTGTACAAACTGAAGTTGGGGGAGATTGTCACCACCATCCCCACCATAGGTGAGTTCTTAGGCGAGGCCGGGAGGAGCGGGTGGCTGGCCGCAGGCCTTCCCAGGGTTTGCTACCCGTTCTGCCTGAGGCCCTTATCTCTGTGCAGGGAGCTGCCCTGACACCAGACACTGCTACCTGAGAAGTGGGTCACAGTTACCTTTCATTGCTGGATGGTGCCGAGGCAGGGTGTGTGTGACCTAGCTGCGCCTGGTCTGTGGACTGCCTGTTCTCTGGGGTTCTGTTCCCATGGGCCTTGATCATTGCCTTCTGGTTTTATGTCCCTGATGAATCCACCTAGATTTAGAGAGTTCCTTTCTTTCAGGACTTTGTTCTCATATTTTTTTCCAATTATCTCCAGGCTTCAATGTGGAAACAGTGGAATACAAGAACATTTGTTTCACAGTCTGGGACGTGGGAGGCCAGGACAAGATTCGACCTCTGTGGCGGCACTACTTCCAGAACACTCAGGTGGGGTGGGGTTCCCAACCCCAGGAGAAAAGGTGTTAGGGCTACAGAGACCGAGATGTCGGCCTAGGCTGGTCCCACAAGCCAGAAATAAACCCCTACCTCCTGTCTATCCGAGGTTGTAGCCTTACCTCTACTCATCCTTCAGGAATGGCTTTAGTCTTCTGAGATTTAGCCATCTTAGCTTCTCCTGGGAAGCAGGCCTCTGGGCCATGCTGCCTCATTTGTTTATTTAAAGTAAGCTTTTTCTCCCAACGTGGGGCTTGAACTCACGACTCTGACTGAGCCAGCCAGGCGCACTCATGCTGCCTCTTTCCCTGTTCCCTTGTGCTTCTTCTAACTACACTGCTTGCCTGAGGGCAAAGGCTGTATCCTTTGCTGTGTCTCCACTTGGTGCCAGCGTGTCTGCAGCAGCTTAGTGAAAAGTTACAAGATGAGAAGGTTTGGACACAAAGATGGGAAGAAGAGAGAAAGAGCCAGACCAGGGTATGTCCCAGGTGGGAGTGGTGGCTTGTTCTTCCTTCCCACCCAGGGCCTCATCTTCGTAGTGGACAGCAATGACCGAGAGCGGGTCCAGGAATCTGCCGATGAACTCCAGAAGATGGTGAGCACCCCACCCCTGGGAACTGAGCCCTCATTTGGAGACAGATCTCTGAGATCTCTGCACTAGGGTGAAAGTCAGGAAACGTCTCACAGGCTTTGAATTGGAGTCAGGTCAAAAAGCATAAGACTGACTTTTTCCTTGAATGCCCCCGTCTTCAATTCTGAGGCATTGGTGGGGAAAGGGCAATTATATGTGGTGGAGAGAAACATCCTCTTACGTGCTTGCTTTTCTGTTGGGAAATTTTGTCATTTTGACTAGGACGAGTCGTGCTCGCTTCGGCAGCACATATACTAAAATTGACTAGGACGAGTCATTAGAAAAATGCTCTTTCTGGATTTAAGGCCAGATGGCTGCAAGCTGACCTATCAAGCTCGTGTTCAGTGCAGACTACACGATAGTACACTTTCCCCACAAACATGCTAGAAGGTGGAAAGGGGGTTTCCCCTACACAGCAGGGAAGGGGAGGCCTGGCCAGGATGCCGGACTCCGTCCCCTTCACCTGTCTCAGCTGCAGGAGGACGAGTTGCGGGATGCCGTGCTGCTGGTGTTTGCCAACAAGCAGGACATGCCCAACGCCATGCCCGTGAGCGAGCTCACCGACAAGCTGGGGCTGCAGCACTTGCGGAGCCGCACGGTGAGGGTCCCGCCTCTCCCAAGGGAGCCACGGGGGAGGGGGGCGGGAAGTGAAGGCATGCCCTGTTCTTCCCCGCCGCTGAGCTCGCTTTCCTTCTCCCCGCAGTGGTACGTCCAGGCCACCTGTGCCACCCAAGGCACAGGCCTGTATGATGGGCTCGACTGGCTGTCCCATGAGCTGTCGAAGCGCTAACCTGCCAGGGGCCGGCCCCTGCTGCCCGGAAGCTCCCACGTGCACCCGGGGACGGCCAGATTCCCGGACTCCTCAGGCAGTGCCCTTCCCTCCCACTCCTCTCCCACAGACACGGGCCTCTGCTCCGGCTCCTGCCTGCATGTTCTCTCTGTCGTTGGAGCCTGGAGCCTCACTCTCCAGGCCAGAGGAGGGTCCACTCTCCTGCCTGCTGGGACCTGTGGAAGGGACTTTCAGGGCTAAGGCCCCTTCTTCCAGAGGAGGAGCAGGGATCTGGGTTTACTTTCATTTTTTTCCCCATTTCGGGAGTCCCCTTGGGGCCAGGTGGGGAGGGAAGGTGAGGGCTCCCCGTGGTGCTATGATGTGGCACTGGATATTGAGTAATAAATTTGCTGTGGTTTGTACACGGTGTTGTTTGTAGCCTAGAAGTGAGGGGCTGGGTTGTTGGGTACAAAGGGCCAGTACCGTATGGGGGAAGCTCAAAGCCGCTAAGGCTGCAGAGCCGACCCTCTCCCCCAACAGGTACACACACCCTGCATCTAGCACAGCTTCTCCCTCTTTATTCTTGAGGCTACAAGCACTTCAGGGGTTCCAGTGGAGAAGATAACATTCCCTCCCCAATTCCAGGGGGCCTTTGCTGAGGGAAACAGGGGTTTACCTTCATGATTCTGTAAATCTCGTACATCCTGGGCCTCTCCATCTCCTAGCTACTTAGAGCAGTGGTTCTCAATGATTACTGCGAACATTAAAATTGGGGGGGATGTTTATTAAAAATTGCATCCCGAGGTGCATTTCAGAAAATAGGATTCACTAGGACTAGTCTGAAGCCCAAGAACGTGCATCTTAGAAATGACGCAGGTGATTCTGTCACTACTACTCTATTAGCCTTATTCTATACAACATCGTAGAGCCCTTCTAATCTTTGGGGTTTAAAGTTCCTCCCGGTGTGAGGGACTCTTTCTACCTGGGAAGACACCCCTGCCCCGCCCCCACCACGGGAAGAGGAATGTGCGAGCATGGAACCAGGAGTGTGGGCTCTTCTCATGGTGTGGTTCGCTCTGCCCAGTCTTTGAATCCCAGCAAAGCTTAAACAAAACCTACCTTCACCCCCATTATTTCTTCTTGCCTTTCATGTGGTCAGTTTCTCCAGGTTCGGGCCTGATTTTCTCCAGGAGCTTTGTAGGAAATGAGTCCCAGAGGCTGTTGGCCAACAGGGTCCCTTTGAGGGGCAGGGCTGGGATCCTAAGGAGCAGTGTGGCTGGAGATTGAGGAAGATGCCCAGGGCTCTCCCCGCCTAGGACATTTTCCTTCCACTGCTCTGAGCCAACTCTTCCTGATGAATATGAGTAATTTGATCCTTGCTGGTTATCTGTCTAGGGTTTCCTCACACTCCCTTGAAAAGCACCTTCTGAGACATTTTGGCCTCATTCTCCCAAGGGCTGTAAAAGTTAATAGATTTTTCTTGGATATCTTGAACTTTAAAAAGAAGTACTTGAGTCCCGAGGGAGCCAAGCAGACCTCACTTTGTGGGGGAGGAAAGAGAATGATTTTTACCCTGTGATTAAAATGAGAAACAGAAGCGAAGAAGGGAGGACACTTACCTGTAGCCACAGGGAAACACTGGCCCAGGCCGGAGTTCCGATTCCCAGTCTTAGCTCAGCTCCCTCGGTGCCTGGAGTTGCACCCGGAGCTTGATGCCAGAGGCCCTAGACCCACTTCCTCTGGGCTGTGGATTGACCGTGGCTCGGCTGGGCCAGTGCCCTTTCCCCACTGTGGATAAGAGGCAGCCCTCACAGTCACAATGCTCCCGGGTCACAGAGGCGCTGGGCCCTAGGCCAGCCTCTGCCTGAGAAATTCCCTCTGGGAACGACTTCTGGTGGGTACTACAGGCCTGATTCCAGGCCCTATGGCCTGTGGAACCGCACCGCTGGGGGGAAGGCTGGGCCGGACGGAGTCATCACCTGCGGTGCCGGCCCCATGGAGGAGGTGGAGTGGACGCGAAGACCCAAGCCTGAGGAGCTAAGGGTTGGCCTCATCAGCTGGGCAGGATCCTACCTCACTTTTGAGGCATATAAGAACACAATCACTGCTACTGCCAAGGGTTTGGGCCGGAGACAGGTAACCAAGCAAACCTGCACTGGAGTCATCTTTCCCAGTGGCCAAGCTCTCGTGTGTGTGTGTGTGTGTGTGTGTGTGTGAGAGAGAGAGAGAGAGAGAGAGAGAGAGAGAGAGAGAGAGACATGGCTGGGGTACACTTTTTTTTTTTTAAAGATTTTATTTATTTATTTGACAGATTACAAGTAGAGAGGCAGGCAGAGAGAGAGGAGGAAGCAGGCTCCCTATGGAGCAGGGAGCCTGATGCGGGCCTCGATCCCAGGACCCTGAGATCATGACCTGAGCCGAAGGCAGAGGCTTTAACCCACTGAGCCACCCAGGCGCCCGCTGGGGTACACTCTTAATCATTTTCCTAGCCTTTGCCATTACCAGGCTGAGACTCTCCTACCCCAGGCTTTTGCTCACAGGTCTCGATCGCTCCCTGTCCCCCTCTCTCAACCTGTTCCAAGAGGCAAAGCCTCAGCCCTTGCTGCCTTGCCTTCTCTAGCTACTTTCTTCCCTCCACCCCAATACCGGGCGGTTGTGTCATCACAGAGAGGAGAGGTGAAGAGCCCAAGTTAGAAGGCAGGATTTGTGGGCATCCGGGGGAGGGATGGCAGGGTCCGTGATTCTGTTCGGCTGTGGTCTGGGAATCCTTACCCCTGGAGCCTGGGCCTGCCCGAAAGAGGTCTTGGTTTTCTCCTGCCGAGCTGGGGAGGTGGGTTCTGGGGAGGGGAGTGTTAGCTAGCATGTTATTCAGGGGCAAGAGTGAGGAAGAGAAAAGTAAAACTTAAACCAAAGCACTTCTTAGAAAATGAGGCATTGAAGGAAGCCACCAAGTAAGAGAGAAGGAGGCTTACCTTCCGTGAGCTGGAAGAGATAGGCCTTTAGAACTTCTCTTGGGATCTTGAGAAGTGCCCTGATTCCAGTAGGAGAGGTCTCCTGGAATCTTTTGATCAGCGGATGAGAACGTGGGAGAGCAGGCAGTCGCCATGGAGGCCGATGTGGAGGGGAAGGTGATTGGTCCCTGTGAAGGTTCTAGGGTGATGCCAGATGTGGTGGTGGAAGGACCCCCTGGCCTGGTCATCCGGTAGTACTGATCTCCTGCCTCTCCCTCCCACCGCTCCAGACCTGGGAGATCTTGGTGAGCAATGAGCACGACGTGCAGGCCATGGTCCGACTACGGGGCTTGCACGGCCTTTACCTCCTGTGCGAGGCAGACGGCAGTCTGTGCTACGGCCGGCCCAGGACCAGCCACCACGGGTGCTTCCTCCTGCGTTTCCACCGCAACGGCAAGTGGACCCTCCAGTGCGTAATTAGTGGCCGTTACCTGGAGTCTGACGGCGAAGATGTGTTCTGCAACTCCCGGGTGCTCTCGGCCTACCACATGTGGACCCCCCGGCCGGCCCTGCACGCCCACGTGATCCTCTACAGCCCTGTCTACCACTGCTATGCCCGGGCTGACCCCGCCGTGGGCCGCGTCTGGGTGGACGCGCCCATTCCCTGCCTGGAGGAGTGTGGCTTCCTGTTGCATTTCCAAGACGGATGCTACCACCTGGAGACCTCAGCACACTTCTTCTTGTCCCACGTAGACCGGCTGGTCCCCCAACCCTCAGCACAGACAGCTTTTCACATGCAGGTGCGGCCCGGGGGCCTCGTGGCACTGAGCGATGGAGAAGGAGGCATGTTGTACCCACAGGGCACGCGCCTGCTCCTGGGCCTGGGCTCCAGTCCCCACAGGGGTGAGGAGTGGTTCATCCTGCAGCGCTGTCCCACCTGGGTCAGCCTCAGGTCCAAGACTCGGAAGTTCCTCTCCATCGTCTATGGCAAGTGCCGGGTCCAGGACAGCTGTGGAGGGAGGGAGAGCTGGCTGCTGAAAAGAGAAAAATGTACTGGAGAGCAGCAAAGAGTTCGCAGCCTGCTGATGAGGAGGATCCTGGGGTCCCAACAGGATCTCTTAGGCCATGGAGTAGGGTGATGAGGCAAGGGCTTGGGCTTTAGGGGAAGCAGCTTGGGTCTTCTCCAGGCTCCTACGGTCTGCAGAAGGTGGTAAAGGCTGAGGAGGGGAAACAGAGGGAACCCAGACAGAAGGCGTGGAGGAGGGGCTGAGACTGAGGTTGAAACCGGACTCTGGCTCCTTCTGACATGTTCTTTCTCCACAGATGTTGAGGTATGTGCTGCCTCTGAGCACATAACCCCAATGTCCTTGTTCCAGTTTGAGTGTGACGATGAGAGCCCCACGTTGCAGCTTCGTGCGGCCAATGGCTGCTACCTAGCCCAGGTGAGACCTTGGCCTTCTGAGCAAGAGAATCCTTCATCTCTGAGCTCTTGCATTCTACACATACTTTCTCCTTCGAGGCAGGTGACCAGAAGCTGAGGTGAACTGTGGAGGCCCTTGTCAATTTTCAACCAATGGACCCAATTTCATCCAATGGGGCCTCTTTGAAAAAAAAGGAATAGCTACTTTATTGTGGCACAATGCATACACAATAAAGTGCACTCGTTTAAATGTGCAATTCAATCAGATTTGACAAATGTATACACCTGTGCATGTATACACACATGTATACACCCAATCACAAGTTAAAGAATATTTCCATCACCACAGAAATTCCCTCTTGCCCCTTTATAATCAGTTCCCCTTTCCCTTGCCCCCCCACCACTGTTACTATTCTGTCACCAGAGATGAGAGTTGCCTGCTCTAGAATTTCATATAAATGGAATCACACCATGTTACCATATGTATTCTTCCTTTCGTCAGCATAATGTTTTTGAGATTCATGATCCGTGTATCAATAGTTTATCCTCTTTTATTGCTGAGCAGTTTTCCATACTACTGCTCATCAACAAAAACATAATTTGTTTATCCGTGTGCTTGTTGATGAACACTTGAGTCGTTTCTGGTTTGGGCTATCGTGAATAAATTTGTAGGGCACGTGGGTGGCTCAGCCAGTTAAGCATCTGTCTTCAGCTCAGTTCATGATTCCAGGATACTGGGATCGAGCCCCATGTCGGGCTCTGGCGCCTGCTTCTCCCTCTCTCCCCTGCTTGTCCTATCTCTCAATCTTTCTCTCTCTCAATCTCTCTCTCTAATAAATAAATAAAATCTTAAAAAAATAAAATTGCTAGGAACATTTGTGTACAAGTTTTTTTTGTGGGCCTATATTTTCAGTAATCTTAGGCAAATACTTAGGGGTAGAAATATTGGGTCACATGATAAAAGTGTGTTTATATTTTTATTTTGTAACTTTTTAAGATTGTATTTATTTATTTGAGAGAGAGCAAGCTAGAGAAAAAGAGAGAGAGAGAGCACACACAAGTAGGGGGAAGGGCAGAGGGAGAGGGAGAAACAGACTCCTTGCTGAGCAGGGGGCCCAATGCAGGACTCCATCCCAGGAGCCTGGGATCATGACCTGAGCCGAAGGCAGATGCTTAACTCACTGAGCCACCCAGGTGCCCCATGTTTACATTTTTAAGAAAATGTTAAAGAGTTCTCTAAAGTGTGCATACTATTTTACATTCTTGCCAGGAATGTATAGGAGTTTTAATTGTTCCACATCCTCATCAACACTTGGTACTTGGTATTGTCTGTCTTTTTAATTTTAGCCACTCTAACAGATGTGCATTAGCATCTCACTGTGGCTGTAATTTGCATCTCCCTTATAATTAATAATGTTGATTATCTTTTCATGTGCTTACTGGCCATTTGTATATCTTCTCTGTGAGGTGTCTGTTCAGATCTTTTGCCCATTGGGTGATCTTATTATCAGTTGTAAGTGTTCTTTCTTATGTTCTAAAGTCAAGAGTTCTATGTTCTAAAGTCAAGTTCTTTGCCAAATATATGTATTGTGTTTCCTCCCAATCTATGGCTTGCCTTTTCATTTGCTTAATAGTGTCTTTGGAGCAGCAGGTTTTTTTAATTTTGATGAAGTCCAATTTCTCCATCCTATAAATGATTAGTGGTTTTTTGGTTCCAATAAATCATTGCCTGCCCCAATGTTGCAAAGAATTTCTCCTATGTTTTCTTGCAGATGTTTTATGGTTTTGCTTTCATTTTTACATCTTTGATCCATTTTAAAAAAGATTTTATTTATTTATTTGACAGAGAGAGACACAGCAAGAGAGGAACACAAGCAGGGGGAGTGGGAGAGGGAGAAGCAGGCCTCCCACAAAGCAGAGAGCCTGATGCAGGGCTTGATCCCAGGACCCTGGGATCATGACCTGAGCCAAAGGCAGACGCTCAACAACTGAGCCACCAAGGCACCCCATACATCTTTGATCCATTTTGAAATGATTTTGGTGTCTGGGCTGAGGTTTATTTCTCTCCATGTGGTTATCCAGGTCCTTGTTTGATAATGGACTCTGGGCTATAGCAAAGGCCGAGGAAGTGGGAGAACCATGGCCACAATATGTTTTCCAAAAATGATGTGAAAATGGGGCACCTGGGTGGCTCAGTCAGTTAAACGTCTGCCTTTGGTCCATGTCATGATCCCAGGGTCCTGGGATTGAGCCCCTCATTGGGCTCCCTAGGGACCCTGCTTCTCCCTCTCCCACTCCCCCTGCTTGTGCATGCACTCTCTGTGTCAACTAGATAAACAAAATCTTTAAAAAAAAGAAAAAAAAGGATGTGAAAGCATAAAGCATGCCCTGGGAGAATGAAGAAAGCCAGTGGGTGGGAGGTGGGAAAGGGTCTAGGAATAAAAATGATGGGAAGAAAGCTGAGGTTTTGTCCTTGTTTCTCTTCTCTGCTCCCTGTAATCTCTCCAGAGACACCACAGGACAGTGGTGGCTAATGGGCACCCCATGGAGCCTGACACCTTCTTCCGCATGCACTGGAATTGTGGCAGGATCATCCTGCAGTCTCCCAATGGACGCTTCTTGGGCATCATAGACAATGGCCTGCTGATGGCCAACGCCACCATTCCAGGTGAGGAGAGCGGCCCTCCCGCCAGGTTATCCCGAGTCAGAGATGCTTTCAGAGGGAGCTGGGCTGTAATGGAAAGAGCACTGGAGCTGGGGTCTGTATATTTGCTGAATCACTGAATTTTTGTCATCACTTGGGCAAACACGTCTTTGAGCCCCAGTTCCATTGGCTCCCTTACCAAGGGAGATGCTCTCCAACCTGCCTGCCTCCCGGGAGTCTCATGAAGATTAAATAGATTCACACCTCTCAAAGGAAGGAAGAATATTAAAACCTCTTGGGCTCCACACCCTACTAAGTGCTTTGACAGACATTTCATAAGCACCCAGCCTAAGATCTGGCACCTCGTAGGTGTTCAGTAATTGTTAAAATGTTGACAACAATTGGCAACCCTGCAATTGGCGTCCCTCCTCCTGCTTCTATCTGGGAAAGCATCTAGAAGCAGCTCATCCAGATAACTCCTCTCTGTTTCTTCCAGGCCCCAATGAGGAATTTGGGATTCGATTAGCTAACCGGCCCTTCCTTGTACTGCGAGGTCATTATGGGTACGTAGGCACCTCCTCGGAGCATGACCTCATGAAGTGCAACATGGACCAGCCCGATTGCATCCACCTGCTGCCTTGCCGCCAAGGCATCTACCACTTCCAGGGTGAGGAGCTCCTCCTCTCCGTGAACTTCTCCTGGGTTCACGGTCTCATCCTGCCTTAGCCCCAACTCAGACTTCAGCACCTGCTGCCCAGAGCCTACTCAGCAGAAAAGGAAAACCAGTTTCTCTTTGTTTTCACATGTCAAGGACCCCCGGAATGGGTTGGCAGACCCACACCCAGCCCTCCCACGTTTCCACAGACGGACCTGCCTACACAGGCAGAGGAGGGAGGTCAGAGGGCCTGGTGTGCTTGCCTGGCAGCCGTCCCTGGGGAGGACTTCATCCTTCACCTTCCCTCCCCAGCACAGGGTGGATCCTTCTGGTCAATAACATCCTTTGGCACCTTTCGTCCTTGGGGAAAGTTTGCTCTCAACTTCTGTATAGAGCTTCATGGGAGCAACCTGCTCACAGTGCTGGCGCCCAATGGCTTCTACATGCGATCTGACCGAAGCGGCACCCTGTTGGCGGACAGCGAAGAGATTACCAAAGAGTGTATTTGGGAGTTTTAGGTAAGATCAAGTGGGTCAGGATGGGGAGGTGGAGGAGCTGAGGGGCAAGGAAAGAAGGGAAGTGGGTGAGTGTGAGACCAAAACACACCCGTGGACTGACTTCTGTCCCACAACCTGGTCAACTCCAGACATCTATTCCAAATCCATGCCTTTCCTCTCAGGGCTTCTAAACCCAGACTTGCTGGAGAAAGGAGGGGAAATCAAATCTAGGTTTCTGACAATGAGGCCACACTGACACGTGTGTTCAAGCAAGCTTGCAGGGGACAGAATCAGGTGTACTCATGTGTTTATCTCTCTTTGTTAAGATGCAGAGCTTTGTCCCACTCTTAGGGAAGACAGGTAACTTTGAGAGTATGCCTTCTATCCTATGCACCTTCTAACCCTACACCCCTGGATCTCTGGAGAGCTGATGGCTCCCAGATATTCATCTGCAGCTCTGACCCTTCTTCTGAACTGTAACCTCCTCTCTTTCCAACTTCCTGATTGACAGCTGACTTGACTTTGTCCTGCCGTCCTCTCAAAATCAGCCTCCTCCACCTTCTTTCCATAGATGATTCTCCCGGCCCTCACCCCATGGCCCTCCATGGTCCCTCCACGGCCATCTAGGACGTTGTCATCCTCCCAAATGCTGTTGATCAAGATCTCAGCACCATCTCTTCTTCCTCCCTTTCATTCCCTTTACCAAACCCTGAAAACTCTTGGGTACTTCCTTAACCGTGACTCTTGAGTGCTTGCTCCTTCTTAACTACCTTTGCTACCGTGTGAATCCATGCTTTTCACCCAAAGCCTGCATGCGATGTGGGCTCCCTGGCACCACTCCCTGCCTCCAGTTCTGCCCTATCCGATCTCTCCTCCACACCAAGTTTGCTTTCCTAAAGTGCTGCCTCTAATCCATCATTCCCTGTTCACAACACTTCAGGACACCTCTCTGCTCATCGCCTTGTTTCTTCATAGTTAACCTCACTTTCCTGGCTTGAAAGGTCATGAGGATATTGTAGGAAGAAGAGCTTTGGTTTTGATATCATATAGACCTGGAACCTCGGGGAAATTGCTTTAACACTTCTAGGCCTTGGTTTCCCTATATGTAAAATGGGAATAATATCTACTTCACAGGGTGGTATGAAGGTTAAGTAGCCATATGAATCTAGATATAGACCCCCACTACATGTGTTTACTGCTTTCTTGCATTTTCTTTTTTTTTTTTTTTTTTTTTTTTTTTTTTTTATTTGATACAGAGAGAAAGATCACAAGTAGGCAGAGAGGCAAGCAGAGAGAGAGGAGAGAGGAGGAAGCAGGCTCCCCGCCGAGCAGAGAGCCTGATGCGGGCCTCGATCCCAGGACCCTGGGATCGTGACCTGAGCCGAAGGCAGCGGCTTTAACCCACTGAGCCACCCAGGCGCCCTTTCTTGCATTTTCTACTGGTTTTCTATACAAACCCTTTGCTATGGCCAAACTGGAAAAAATCAAATGAAATTCCACCAGACTTGTTTTCTTATCTGTTCTATGAAGGGTTTCAACTGAACTAAATTTCTCAGTCTCCTTCCAGGCCTGACATTCCAGTAGACAATGCATCATAGTGGTTAAGAGCTCATTCCTGGACATTGAACTGGGTTTTAATTAGATTTTTATCAGTTAACTTGTTTGAGCCTGGAAAAATGAACCTCTCAAAGCCTGTTCCTGGCCAATGAAATGGGAATATAGTATCTATCTTTAGGATTTTGTTGGGTCATGAGAAATAATGATTATAAAATGTATAGTAAACAGTCTGGAATCTAGTGCACTGTACTCAATCAGAAGCCTTCCCCGATCCAGTTGAATTCTTAGTAAATGTTATCTGTTGACTATAGTATCCCTTTGAATTCTGATGCTATTTTTATACCATTAATTTGATTAAAAAATAATTTTTGCTGCCTTTTCCTAAAAGTAATTTCACATACATGTGTGTAATTCTTTATCAAGCATGGGATAAAACAGGACAGCTGGGTGGTCAGTCCGCTAACCGTCTGACTCTTGATCTCAGCTCAGGTCTTGATCTCAGGATTGTGAGTTTGAGCCCTGTGTTGGACTCCGTGCTTGGTGTGGAGCCTACTTTAAAAAAGAAAGAAAGAAAAAGAATGGGACAAATCACTTTACTCTGTCTTTTCCCAGATGATCTCACTAGATTTTTCTTAAAAGCCCAAGCACAGCGAATGATTGACTGAAGGTTTCTGTTTCCTCTTCCCTTCCCAGGTCAATGGGATGCCACCTACAGAAATCCAAATCCTCCAGGAGAAAAACTGCTGCACTAAACACAACAGGAACCCCAGAGTCAAGATCCATGAGAATATCTGTTACACAACTTTCCCTACCCAGTTTAGCAAAACACCTGTTTCGAGCAACAATACACAAAAGGCCACCCCCAAGACCCCTGCGTGTATCTGACTCAGTACAGAATAGGGGTCTGGATGTGGGTGGAGACCAAGGCCCCAGGCCACTTGATGTTCAATCCAGAAGAGGCAAGACCAAATGGTAACCAGTTCTTCCATTGATCTTCCCCCCTCCCCGCCAGGACCACTAGAATTTTTCCAGTAATCCCATGAGGAGTCAGTTTTGCCCTGAAGGATTCAGAATCCAGAAATGATTAGATGTCCTTTTGGTTTTGAAAGAATGAAGGATTATGAGTCCTGTGGGCACAGGGTAATGGTCATGACACATCTTATGCCTGGATAGACTGAAATTTACCAATCATCTCACCTTTGATCTTGTCGGTTGGGCAAGACAGGTACTGTCTCCGTCATTGTTCCCTTTTACATTGCTCTCTTTTACAGGGAGCTGAAGTGAGGGTCCTATGACTGGGAGCTCTGACTCAATTCTTCGATTGGGGGATTGTAATGTCCACTATTCTCTCCATCAAAACAGAGCTTCCACAATGACCATCATTCTTGTACTGTCTTTATAACTTTGGCCTTCATCTATCTACCATTCATTCTATGAATGTCTTTACTGACATATACTTTTAAGTACTTTTGTTTAGAAAGGAATATTTTAGAGGTGCCTGGGTGGCTCAGTCTGTTAAGAGTCTGCTTTCAGCTCAGGTCATGATCCGGGTCCTGGGACTGAGCCCCACATCAGTCTCCCTGCTCAGTAGGAAGCCTGCTTCTCCTTCTGCCTGCCCCTCCCCCTGCTTGTGCTCTTTCTTTCTGTCAAATAAATAACAAAATCTTTTAAAGTAAAAAAAGGAATATTTGAATCACTATCATAAAATAGAAGATGAGACTTACTTGCCATAATAGAAAGTGACCTTAAAAATAAATACAATGAAGGAAAAATAATATATTATATGTTAATAAACACATACACACACACAAAACAAACAAACAAATAAATAAATAAATAAAATGAAAACAAAGTGATGTTATCAAATCCTAGTTAGATTTCCCTCCCCTGCCCAAAGCTCAGAACCAGAGGTTCCCTTCCTCTGTTATAAAAAAGGTTAACGACTGTTACAGAGGCCCTAAAGACTGGGATCAAATGAAAGCTTTCTCTTCAATGCAATCAGAATTGAAAAGAAGTCAAAAGGGGAATAATGTTCTCATTTATGACTAAATATTATTTAAAGCAGTGTCTACATGCCTCCTGAAATGTTCTCAGATGCCCACAGCGATGCCTGACCCGCACTTCGGGAAAATTGCACCATACTATAATGAGTGCTTGGTTTTTAAATCTGTTAAGAAGTTAAAACCACAACATGGGAGAGATTCCATTTGCCTAGAAGAAAACGACCTCAAGTTTTTGTAAGTATGTTCCTCCTCAAAAGATAGAAAAGAATTCTGTAAAAATAATCTAGTAAGCGAAGCTTGAGAACACTAGGGCTTGAGACCAGGGCATCTCTTTCCTAGAGAACGTTAAGAATAGGCCAAAGATTTGGGGTGGACTACACTACCCTCTCTAGAGTGAGAGGACCTTGGGGTCATTTAATGCAAAATCTCTTCCTCAGCATTCCATAAATGCACATACAAACTTAGATGCATGAGCATTCATTTGCACAGAGATACACACACACATACATGCACACGCACACGCACACACATACACACACCACATAGTCTGTTACCCCCATTCCCCACAAGTGGCCATCTATCCTCCACTTGTATGTGCTCAGCCATGGGGCTGCAGCAGGCAGCTCCCTCCATTGCCGACCTCAGTCCTACTGCTGAGTGAATGCTTGTTCTCAGACTGTACTGTGCAGATTGTCACCCCCCCCAAACCTCACGCATTCTCCTGGGCAGTCTGTCAGCAGGGACACGGGCAGGGTGTGCTCCTCGACCCTTGGCGTTTCATTCAAGAGCTGTGCTGGCCCACAGAACTTTGTGTGCTGATGGAAATTCTAGATTGTTCTGTAATGTTTACTGTCTGATACCAGAGCCAGGGGACTCCTGTGACCATTGAGCATTTGATACATGACTAGCGTGAATGAGGAGCTGAATTGCTCATTTTACTTAAGCTTAGTTACGTTTATATAGCCACATGTGATTGGTGGCTAGTTGCTGAAGAGCACGGCACTCGAGTATTTGATGATAAGATAACTTCTGGGTGAGTACCCCTCCCAGATGGGAGAAAACAGACTTGCCCCCACTCCTCCTATCCTGCTTCACGCCATCATCATTCCGTCCCCAGCTCTTCAAAAGAGAACAAGTTGGGAGGGATGAGCCCCTCCCCTTCAAGATATCCCTTTCTTCATGCTCTTTTCCCCATAATCCTCTCTTTCCCTACATACCAACACTTCCCAAGAGGAGCCTAGAGATTTCTCTGGAGGGAGACAAAATTGAGAAGATTTGGAACTTACTGCCAAAAAGAAGCAAGAAAGCCTGCCCCCGGAGCATGTATAAAGGGACAAGCAGAGAATGAATAATGGCATTTCCACTCTGCTGCTTTGCCAAAAATACATATGCAATTAAGGAAGTAATGTGTATTTTCTCAGATTAACAAATTATTGTAAATTTCCTTAGATGATGTAGCTATGTAAGAAAAGTTCCTTATTTTGGGGGGGATGCCTGTTGGAGACTTAGGGGCGAGAGCCGTGGCATGCCATCAGCGTATGGGTGTGTGGGTGGATGTGCCTGTGGGTGTATGAGCACCCAAAGACTAACATAGATACATATCTACAGACCTACATATGTAGGTATATACACACATAAATATGTAGATTAGACAGATTGGATAGTTATATAGATACATTAAATAGATGAGAGCTAGATGCACACATACATAGTTAGATATATAAATAGATCATAGAGATAAATTCATAGATTAGATGGATTGGAAGATAGGGAGATAGAAAGATAGGAAGATAAAGATGATAGGTAGCTAGATAGACATAGAGTTAGAACAAACTTTATTGTTGTTAAATATAGGGATGGGAGAATAAATATTCATGGGAAAAACACCAACAGGAACTACTGCTAATTTAAAAAATGTTTTTATTCCTGCCAAGTAGAGGCCATTTAAGGCCGGTGTGAATAGTGGGCGGGCACGGCTTCTCCAGCCCCCCTGAACAGGTGCCGCATCGGGGTGGGGGACAGCGAGGCAGGTCCACAGGTGAAGAAGAGTCAAAGGAAGGAAGGGGCAGCAGTAATGTGCTTGGGAGGGATGACACTAGGTCCTCCCCACCCCATCCCCTTTCCACTCTGGCCCTCCTCCCTCATTCCAGGCCTTGCAGGGGTGGGGAGCTGGGCCAGAGCAAGACCTCAGGGGCACCAAGACTGGCAATGGGGGCAATGGAAGGAAGGGCAAGGGTGGCAGAGCACGACTGAATCCAGGGAGCTCAGCTGCAGGAGGCAGGTAGCCTGCGGGGACAAAGAGAGTGTAAGTTGGGTTTGTTGCTGTGATCCCACTCCTCAAAGTCACTGGTGGGGAGAGGGAGAGACATCATACATGTATATGATGGATATATATACTCCACTCCCAATCCCACCCCCTTTTCCTGCTAAGGCTGTCAGTGGTACTATAGACGCGGCGGCGGGGTGGGGGTGGGGTGCTGGTATCCAACCTTGTAAGCCATGCAAGGAATAGAAAAAGCTGTGTCAAGATTCCTCGATGACCCCGACCCATCGCTGCCCTCCTGTGGGTCAAGGAGTAAGCCCTCCCCCACGCCGTGCAGGAGTGAGGTGTAGCTTGTGGATTCTCACCCCAGCAGGGCTCGAGAGAGGCTTGGGATGGGGTGTCACTGAGGCACCTGTCTGGTGCGGAGGGACCCAAGGATTCGAGGGCAGGCAGGACCGCTGCGGGCACACTGCAAGGTGATTGCTAGGAAAAGCAAGAGGACCCCCCAACACACACACGCAATGTCAGTGATGGCTCTGATTCAGCAGACCCGGGGATCTAAGGCTGCCCCCTGCCTCCCGCCGTATCCTGTACGACTCTGGAGGGCACCATTCACAAGGCAGATAGGAGGATGGTGCTTTCCGAGGTGGGCAGTGTGGGAACCTAGAGTGGTCAGGAATTCTAACTCAGGCCTCACTGGGAATGGGAGAAGCACTGAGCTCTTGTCTTCCCAGTTCACCAACTCCCCTCTCTTCCTGGATACCTGTGCAGAAGTGGCCCCTGGGGAGGCACTCAGTAGAGTCAGATCCTGGGAAGCACCTACAAGGTGAGAGCAGATCCACTCAGAAGGAGGAATGGGTCTAGGGCGTGGGGAGGAGTGGGGAGTAGCAGGGAGGTCCTAGGAAAGACAGCCACTTCTGGCAGGGAAGGGAGGAGATGGATGCTACAACCCTCAACGGTCTGCTTCCCAAGGCAGAGCCTGGGGAAAAACTGAGGAAGAAGGATTAAATCTCAGAGATGGTGAACTGGGGACAGTGCAAACCTGAAGAACAGAGACTCTGAATGCCAAGTATCTAACACAAGGCCGGGCACATGGAAGATGCCAAGTAAATGTGTAGTGGATGGATGGATGGATGGATGGATGGATGGATGGATGGATGGATGGATGGATGGATGACTGGATGGATGGATGGATGGATGGATGGATGGATGGATGGACGGATAGGTGAGTGGGTGGATGAATGGATCCAGTGCATGCAAGGATGCATGGAAGAATGGGTGGGTAAATGAGTGGATGGTTGGAAGGATGGATACACAGAGAAATCACCTGGAATCTGCATTTCCCACTTGAGCTTCTCTTGTCGGCGCCATTTGGCTCTTCGGTTGGAAAACCAGACCTGAGGGAGGGCAGAAACAGCGTAGCTGGCTGAGCTCCCCATCCCCTGGCACCTACTGCTCTCACCACACGTTCATATTGGAATGACCATATTAGGTCATTGTGGACCTAGAGCACAGGCTCTTCCTCAGACCCGATGCCCTCCCTCCCTGCTTTGGCCTTTGTTCTCTGTTCCCTTCCTCACCTCAAAGGCTTTGAGTGGGGAAGAGAGGAGAGAAATCAACAGAAGGAGAACAAGGAGGGTCTTGGGTCTGATTTCAGCTACAAACAAATCTGTTTCCACCTTCTTGCCCCCTTCTCCACCTCACCGGAACCCAAAGCCTTCTCAGCAGAGACGCCTTCTTCTTGTAGTCTGTGTGCGCTGTGTGGCAGAGCTCACTCACCCTCACTGTGTCCTCAGGCAGAGAGGTGGCAGCGGCCAGCTTTCCACGGGCCACTGAATCGAGGTACTGCCCACGCTGGAACTCTGCCGAGATTGAGGCTCGCATGGTAAGGGCACGGGGAGAGGAGCAAGGCCTGGGTCTCCCCCTCAGGCTCCACTTCCACCTGCTACAACCCTCAACTCCCCTCCTCCCCAAAGCGGGGCCACCCACAGCCTCCGCTTCTCAGCCTCACCCAAGGGCCCCAGCAGCATTGCCTCCATGGGTCACACCAAGCACCCTCGAACCCACTGCCCCAGTCCCAGCACCTTTCTCCAGCGCCTCGGCTTGGCCCGGGGAGAAGATAGTCCGATTCCGGTGGCCAGTCCCTGGGTAGGGACCCCGGGGAGCCTCAGAGCCACCATGTGGAGGGTGAGGGACTGAAGCCAAAACAGCTGTAAAGGGGGACAAAGGCTTGTGGTGGTTTGTGATCATGATTCTTGTCCTCAGGTGGGGTTCCCAAGCCCCTGGGACTATGAGCAGGGGACGACATGGCCATAAGAGCAGAGCCGTGCTGGCAGAACATTCACAGCTCCTTGAAGTTTACTTGAGTGGGAGGCACGGCCAATGCCATGGTCGGGAGCATGCTCAGTGTCTGGGGGAAATAGCAGCAAGGTTGGTCCGGGTTTGCATGATCCCACAGAACGTGAAGGGGACTCTGAGAAGCTATGCACAAGGTGGAGGGAGGGTGTGGAAGGTCCAGTCCTTCCTCTTCCTTGGCAGATCCTGTGAACCTGAGGGCCAAGGGGCCTGAGTTCTGTTCCAGGACCTGCCAACAACTAACTGGTAACCTTGGGTAAGTCCTTTCCCTTCTCTGAGCTTTGATTTTCTTCTGCCAGGAGAGAACGATACTCCCTGCCAGGCCCTCCTTATTGTCTTTCTGTGTCGGTGATCCAAGAACGAACAAGAAAGGGCTTTGCAAACCATAAAATGCTGACGTTTGCTCTGAGCGTCCCCGGGCAGCCCCAAGACCCACCTGGAGATCTGAGCTGTGCCCAGGGCAGCCTCTGGTCCTCCTGGAGTGCCCGCAGGACACGGTTGATGGAGGAGACCTGGGGGAATTGGGGTGTTGAGCGGGGAAATGGTGTGTAGACCCGGGGATACATCCTGAATCCTTTCCCCGATATCCTTTCTCTCTGTCTGGGCCTCCACATCATTCCCGGGCAGCCTCCTCTCTTTCTTCTTCTCTCTTGTCCTGCGACCCCACTTCTCAGAAGAGAGCCCCTCAGCCCTGCCTCCCCAGCCTGGGATGGCCCCACTGCCAAGTATGAAGGGGTCTTCTCCCCAGATGGCTGGTTTTCGAGCCCTGGCGCAGGGAGGGAAGAGCACTTACACTGGGAGTCTTGTCCTGTGTGCAGAGCCCTTCAGCACAGAGCTGGCGTTGGATCTCCCAGGCAAAGAGGGCAGGACACTCACCCTTCAGCTGGGCAATTCGAGCCACCACAGGGGGTGTGGCCAGACGTGGCTTGCTTCCCCCAATCCCCTTGGGCTCCAAGACACCTGTGCGGTAGTAACGCGCTAGGATCTTGCTCACACAGCCATTAGATACCTGCGTCGGGTGAGAGGCAGGGACAGATGATGGCGTGATTGGCAGAGGGTGAGAGTCCCTGGGGCAGAAGGAGGCTACAGGGCAAAGTGAGCCCTGCTGGCCGAGGCCACAGAGTTGAGCATTCAGTCTCACCCTTGGGAGCCTGAAGATCCCCACCCCGGAGCCTGAGGAGGTCTCCTAGGAAGTAGCCCACACCCCCAAAGCCCTCAGAGTCTGCAACAGCCTCAGACTTGCCTTCAGAGGATGCTGTGTCCCTGCTCCTTGTCCCCATCCCTGGGTAGACCATACTACCTTAAGGCTCCGGGAGATGTCACAGGGGCGCATCCCGCTGACCGCCAGCCGCACGATCTGCTGCCGGGTGTCCAGGGGCAGGGGCCGGCCATTCACAAAAAGCCCCCCCAGCTGATTCACACTGCTGATTCCTGGGCAGGAGAAGGAGGCATCCACACATCTCCCCTCCCCCCAGCCCACCTGCAGCATGGAGGACCCTCCTGGGGTGGGGGTGGGGGTTCCTCAGACTGCTTTGGTCTGCCTTCCCATTTCCCACCCCAGAGAAAGTCCTTCCCCCCAGGGTCCCCCAGGGACCCCCAGCTCCCACTTTCTTTGCGAGGTGGCTCATGGGTGAATCTGCTTTGAGGCCATTTGCGCTGACCCCTGTGATCTAAGGGAAGCAGGCGGAGCAGGGAGGAAGTGCCCAGATGAAGCTCCCCAAGAATGCCAGCCAAGGGCATGGAACCCGGTGGAGGGAAGCAGGGCCCAGAGATAGTCCCTCCTCCCTCCTTATACCAGCCTGTTCCTCCCACTTCTCCCAGGCGTCTTACCGTCCTGCGGCATGTCCCAGGCTCTTGCTCTGCACAGAAAGGCAGGAACTGGGAAGACTGGAGAGAGGGATTCCTCCCAGGAGCTCCTTCTTTGGTCTTGGGCTGGATCTGCAATGACCAAGGTTATTTGGGTGAAGTCTCTTGCTCAGAATGGTCTTAGGTGGTAATGTCTTGTGATAGAGGGTCAGGTTTCTAAAATTTACAAGCAGGTTGGCTGAGAAAATTCAAGTTCTCTCTACTTATACCCTTCAGCAATGAATTAACATATCACCAGGCCAGCAGAGGACTGGATCTTTCTGGATGTCTTGATCAGGGCTTGGAGGGTGGGAAGGCTCTCATTTCTCACACTTTTCATTGTAAGGGGTCAGGGAAGTAGAAAATAATTATGCGTCCAAATGCTCAGGCTTTCCATTTTGCAAATGGACCACTGTTGTGGCTGACCCCTCGAACGCCTTCTCAGCCCCGGGTGATGTGCTCTCCTAAATTCAGATTACTTAGAATATTCTGCCCAGCCAGAAGAGGGCATCGGTGACCAAAGATCCCATTTGCCCTGGTCTGAGGCTAGAGACCAGGTTCAAGACTGCCTCCACTATCAGGCATCTCCTAAGCTTAGTTTCTACAAACCACCAACCAGAAAACTTTCCTCAGAGCACTTCAGGGAGGGTCTTGCTCTTCATTTTTTTATATATATTTTTTAATACTCTCCAGGAAGCTCTGGGGAAACACGGGGCCTGGGCACTGAGGCTCTGTTCCATCCACTGGAAGTAAGGATGAACAAGCATCAAGTCTAGGTTTCTCTTGGAAGATACATCTCTTGGCATCTTCTAACCTGTTGGATTTGTTGGTTCCTATTAATTCTGGAGGGTTCTAGATCTTGCTGGAGTGAAGCAGCTTCACTCTCAGAGACCAGCTGTCTGGGATCAGACACTTGCTGGTTAAACTAACTTATGAAAGGCATGTTGAAGGGAGAGAGCAAGGAGCAGGAGAGAGCTGCGTGCTGACTGACAGAATACCTTGTGAGCACAAGAGAGTCTCTGAGCAGCAAAAGATGCAGATCCTGTGCCACCATGCCTTTCTTGCTTTCATCAGCAAGTAATGGGAGTAGAAACCACCTTCCTTCCTGCCTGGAACACTGGCAGGGCTGGAGGTCACCCCTGAAAACAGCTTGTGCATAGAACTTTCCTTCAGGAAATATGCCGTCTTGGCTCAGCTCACTAATCTGCAATTATTTGCTGAATAAAGTATTAATCATCAGCATATTGCCAGTTGTTCAGGATGAAGGGAGTGAAAAGAAAAGGAACGAGGTTTTTGTCCTCCAAGAGATTACAGTGCAGCCGGGGAGAAGACATGAGCACTGGAGAAACAAGGGACTTCCCAGAGTATGGGATCCAGAGCTGCTTTTAACTGAGTGGCTGAATTGGCTTTTACTCACTCCTGTCCAGGGAGGTAGAGACACATTCCCCTTCAAGCTCTCATCTTTCCAAAGAGCCAGGAAAGAAGGCAGAGATCTTTCCAAAAAAGAAAGCCGAGGCACCGATTGGGGTTCCTACAATCAGGGGCCACCCAGGGAGTAAAACTCAAGGAGGGTTAGCAGCCAATCCCTCACCAGAAGCCAAAATTTCCAGCTCTTAATCCTGGGGCTCTTTCTGTGCCCCCACCCCTGCTACCAAAGTAATGGAGGGAAGAGAGCCAAGCTGGCAATAGAAAGGGCTCTGCCAGGACAGGGGGATGGGAGCTCAGGATATCAGCCAAACCTCTGCTATGACGGAGTGTCCCCTCTAAGGGACCAGACCTCAGAGGAGGAGTGGGGACTCAGGTTCAACATCCAAACCCAAATCACCTCCAAATGTAAAATTCAAAACGGAAACCCCATTCCCAGCAGCCACCCCACTCCTTGCCAACATTCATAATAACTTGTCTGATAAAGGAGCTGGTGCTCACGAGATGGCAAAGCAGGGTAGGGAGTTGGAGGGGCGGGAGGGCGCTAGGCTGCAAAGACAGAGGAGGAGGGAAGTTGGCTTGGCCACACAAAGACATGGAGACAGCCCGGGAGGCAGAGCAGACAATGAGCCTGCCGGTGAGCTACCTGTGTGGAGGCAATGAAGTGGGTGCTTCAGTGGGAGGGTCTCAGTCTCCTATGCTGGGCTCCTGAGACCCCTGCAGGCTCCAGGGGTGATGGTGGTCTGGTCCTAGGAACAGCCTCCACTCTGCTCCTGCTTCAGTCCTGCCAGGGGGTCCAGAGCTACAGAGAGCCCGTGCTCAGGAGCAGAGGGCAGCCTTCTGGGAGCAGCTAGTGATGTCACAGGCCATGAGCAGAGGAGAGAGGAGGAGGGAGGGAGGGGTGCATGGGGCTGACTGACACCGGCCCTGAGGCAGAGCAAGCCACAGCCAATGACCCATTCTGTCCTTCCATGGGAGATCCTCAGAGCCCACCTGGTGTCCACCTGCCACCCTAGAGCAGGTACAGAGCCATCTCTCAGGCAGGCCCCCTGGACCCCGAGCGCACCCACTCAGGGGGCCAGGACTCCTGGAGGGAATGGGGAATATGCAAGATGGGGGAATTTCAGGCTGTATCCTCAAGGCTTTGAATGCACAGAAGCCCAAGAGTGCCTTCCAGAACCTCACAGAGCTGCCCAGTCGGAATGCACAGGCCAGGGTTTGGGGTCCACTCCTGGCTCTTGTGTGTATTACTATAGAAGATAAATGGGTATATGGACTCATACCTAATACCAGCCAAGTTGGACCCTAAATCTCTGAGGAACGATGGTCCATGTAGAAAAGCATGTGTCACCAAGCACTAGCTCTCTCCACGGAGCGTCTTCACCAATTCTACTACTGGCTCCTTGACTGAGGTGACACCAAGGATGAGTTTTCACCTAGAAATGGGGTACCCTGGACTGTAGAACCCTGGCAACAGTGGTGATGATAATGAGCCTCTGAGGGTAGTAAGGATGCCGGGGGGGGTGTTTAAGAGGAGGTGTGAAGCTCAGGTGTCCTTCTTGCATTTCTAGATATTATCAGGCTCCATTCCACTAGGGACTTGGTGCTTTTGAACTCTCGGTTATGAATGGCGCTCCGGCGCCCATAGAGGACACTACAGGTTATCCGGATCATTGTTGGGGTGGGGGAAACCCATAGCTGGCTAGGTGGTTCTTGGGGAGTGGGGTGCTGAAAGAGAAACATGGCCCTAGCGATGGAAGCTTTGTTACCACCATGGTCTTGGGCTGATCCTTCATGAAGAGTCCCAACATGGAAAGACCTTTGGGTCCATTCCATACCTTGGATTCTGTGAAACCCTCTCAGAAGTCAGGCTGAAAGTAAAGGGCAATAAGACTAGACCCGGAGGATGGAAAATGGATTTCACCTGTAAATGCTTTGGTTTGGGGGGGATTGGGAATGAGTGTTATACATTCAGCTTGACCCTAGGGTTGAGAACTCTTGTTCTCAAAGCAGGGCCAAATGTATCACAGAAATGGGTGTTCTATCTTACCCCCACAAATACTGCTCTCCTCTTCTAGCCTCCTCCAGCTTCCTCGGGCTCCGCTAGAGCCCCGGGCTATGAGGGGAGACTGTAGCAGGTGGCTTCAGCACCATGGGGGGGACAGAACATCCACTAGTACCTATAGAGCCCATTCAATCCCTGGACATCTGGGACTCCTGCCCATTCTACTCAGCCATGCCTGGGTGACAGAGTGTCCCATGGAAGTCCTATGGTAGCCCTGCTTTTAGTCCTCCTTTCCTGCCTCCCCCCTTCCTCTCACATCTGCCCGTGCATCTGGGGGCACAAGGCTCCATGTCCTAACCTGCTATCCCCATAGACAGCTGCATCAGGGGTGGAGAGAGGGGTGTCAGGGGGAGAAGGGACAAGCCCTGGCAGATGGTGGTGGCAGCGATTTCCCCCATAAACTACCGTCTCCCCCCGCCTTTACAACGCGCTCTTGGGTCTGAACAAACAGAGGCTTTCGACCTAGAGTTGATGGGGGGAGGGAAAAGAGAGGAAGGGCCCTGGCAGGGGGGCCTAGCCAGCCCAGAGGCTCAGCCACTCAGCCCTCTGCCCAGTGCACCAGACTGTTTGAGGAGCAAATATCTGCCCGCACTGTCTGACTCTCTCAGCCTCCCCCACCAGGTTTGGGGCTAATTGTCCCTCATTAGCTGGGCCCAGGCTGCCACCAGCCCCCGCCATCTGCTCGAAATTATACATTAACTCAGAGGTCTCACCACCCGCCAACCGGCCTGCGCGCCCCTCTCCAGGTCGCCCATGGCCATTCCGGTCTGTCCCTCCCCCTGATGCAGAGCCCTAACCGCTGGCTGCTTCTGCCCTCAGGAACTCCTAGTATAAAGTCGGGTGGCTGTGGGGAAAGATGTGTCCTCAGGAGAGGTGGCTGGGACTCCCCTGCCCTCCTCAAGGGCCCAGAAGACAAGACAGGCGTGTGCGTAAAACTGGAGAGGGCAGGGCGCAGCCAGGGCAGGGACGCAGCGGCTGCAGCGGAGGCGGGCAGCTTGGGTCTGACACCTCACCTGGGGTTTCTGGACCTCACTGGGGGAGGTGACACCAGTTGCAAGCTGTTTGCACCCCTCCCTGTGGCATCTGTTAGTAGGCTGTGGGATTCTGTCTCCCACCTTCCCTCTCCAGCAAGCACCATCTCAGCCAGCCCTCAGTTCTCCAGAGCGCACCGGCCAAGCGCCACCTCTCCAAAACCACGTGCCTCCAAGTTTAAAGTCACAGTCGTTTCCTTGCTACAAAGGCATGGGGAGTCTTCAAGTTCCCTGGATATTCCTAAGCTTGGCGGCGTTAAGGTTGCAACCCCTCCCCTCCCCCAGGCTTTACCTCGTCCAGCTCTCTCCACCCAGACCCAGCTCTGACACCTGCAAATCCCTGCACTTTTGGCTCAGTTTCTAGAATGCCGGCTATCCGGCTCCCTCCCTTTGAATGCGCCAGGGAGGCAGTGAAGAGCGCGTCCTCCCCAACTGTGGCTTTGAAGTGGAGCACAGAAAATGCCTCCTTTCCCCCTCTTTTTTACCAAGAGCCCCAAGCCTCTGAGTTCAACCCTTCCCCATGTTTCTCTCAGGACTGGGCTTTGCAGAGTAGGGTGGTGAGTCTGCACTTCCCTAGAGAGAGCTGGGGAGTTCAGGGATTAAAACTGAGCCCCCAGGAAGGCCAGGCAAGGAAACCCATGGGGGTATGAAGGGCAGGCTGGGAAGAGCCCAGCCCAGAGCCGCCAGGACCAGCACTGGGCACCTCAGACTAGAGCAGACCAGGGCAGACAGATGATGCTCCGCTCGCCACCTGCGAAGAGTGTGTCCTTGGGTCCACATGCGCACCAGCCCCGCCAGTCTGGGGAAGTTGCTGCGTCCTGGCTGGGGCTTTCACACCCACCCAGTAACCTAATATTCAATCTGTTCCCTGGAGACTGCCAGCTCTGTGCTCCCCAATGCTTCCGTCTCGTCTCCCTCCCCTCCCCTACCTTGCATGGGGTAGAGGATCTGGGAAGACAGATAGCAGTCCATTTTTTAAATACACTCGAATAAACTTTATTTTTTAGGGCAGTCTTAGATTTACAGAGAACTTTCAAAGGTAATACAGAGAGTTCTCATACACCCTACAACACGTTTCCCTTATTATTAACGTCTTATATCAGTATTGTATATTTGTTGTAATTAATAAACAAATACTGATACATTTATTAGCTAAAATCCATTCTTTATTCAGATTTCCTCAGGTCTTCCCTAATATCCTCTTTCTGTTCCAGGACCCCATCTGGGACACCACTCTGCATTTGGTCACCAGGTCACCTTAGCCTCGTCTTGGCTGGGACAATTTCTCAGACTCTCTTGTTTTCGATAACTTTGAAAATGTTGACGAATCAGGTATTTCATAAAGCATCCTTCAATTAGGATTCGTCCGATGTTTTCCTCATGATTACACTGGGCTTGTGAGTTTTGAGGGAGGAGACCAAAAAAAGTAAGTGCCATTCCCATCACATCATGTTAAGGGTACCTGCTGTCAAAAGACTTATCCCTGTTGATGCTGACCTTGATCACCTGGCTGAGGTAGTGTCCGTCAGGTGTTTCCACTGAAGTTACTCTTGCACCGCCCTCCCCTTCAGCGCTTTTCTGAAAGAAGTCCTTGTGCACAGCTCCTGCTGTGGGAGTGGGAAGTTATGCTTTCATCTTGAGGGCAGACTATCTACGTAAGTCATTTGGATTTCTTCTGCCCAGATTTCTCTCTTCTCTCTCATTTATTTATTCAATAATTTCTTTACATCAATATGGATTTGTGAATAATTATTTTATTCTTGGGATTGTAATCCAATATGCTACTTTATGCTCAGATTGTTCCAACTTTGGCCATTGGGAGCTCTTTCAGTTTGACTCCTGTGTCCCTTTGGTATAGCCCCATTACTGTGGAGTTTGGGTTTTAATCATGCACGTGTGGAGGGGGGGATGTTTCCTTATTTTTTGACACTGCAAGATGATCCAGGCTTCTCTTGTATATTTCCTGCCCTGGTTCTAGAATCAGCATTTCTCCAAGGAGCCTGGTCCCTTTTGTTGGAGAACGGTATGAGGATTGAAGATCTGGATACTGATATGTTTGTTGCTACTGGGGTGTCAGTGCCTGTAGGTTTTCTCAGCTGACAGAGCAGAGAAATAGATGTGTGTGGGTTAACCATGTCTGTAGACATACCTATAAACAGTTCTATACGTAACCATTTGAATCTATATTAAACTAAACACAAGTTTATGTTTAACTAAACATGATGTCTCCAACTCTAACCCATTATCACATGAATCCTGCCTTCCTAGTTTCTGCGAACTCTGTGTAACATTTAGGTAGTCTTATAGATTTCACTCATTTCCAAAGTTACTTAAATTAGCACCTTTTCCCTCAATTCCCTTCACTGAAGCTGTTGCATACATTTATAATACAATCAGGTTAATTTTGTCACATTCTGCATATCATCTTAGGAACCCCTGACTTCTTTTATTTTTTTTAAGATTTTATTTATTTGACAGAGAGAGATTACAAGTAGGCAGAGAGGCAGGCAGAGAGAGAGGAGGAAGCAGGCTCTCCGCTGAGCAGGGAGCCTGATGCAGGGCTGGATCCCAGGACCCTGAGATCACGACCTGAGCTGAAGGCAGAGGCTTTAACCCACTGAGGCACCCAGGCGCCCCAGGAACCCCTGACTTCTGAGTCAGTTTTTTAAAATTTGCATACATTAAAGTTCACTCTTTGTGCTATGAAGTCCTATAGCATTTGACAAATGCATAATGTTATTTATCTACAAGTACAGTTATTACACAGAATAGCTTCACCACCCTAAGAAACCCCCAGTGCTCCCCTATTCAACCTTCCTCCCTGTCCCCAAATCCCTGGCAACCACTGACCTTTTTGCTATCACTATACTTTTGCCTTTTCTAAAATGCCATATAAAGAAGCCATGCACTAGGTAGCCTTTTCAGATGGGCTTCTTTCACCTAATATGCATTTAAGTCTCCTTTATGTCTTTTCACCACTTGATAGCTTCTTTCTTTTTAGTGCCAAATAATATTCCATTGCTTGGATGTATCACAGTTTCTTTATCTGTTCACCTACTGAAGGACAGCTTGGTTGCTTCCAAGTTTTGGCAGTCATGACCAAAGCTGCTGCAAACATCCATGTGCAGGTTTTTGTGTGGACAGAAGTATTCAGCTCCTTTGGGTAAATAACAAGGAGTGCAATTGCTGGATCATATAGTCAGAGTAGTTTTTTTTTTTTAAGATTTTTTTATTTATTTATTCGACACAGAGAGAGAGATCAGATCACAAGTAGGCAGAGAGGCAGGCAGAGGGAGAGAGGAGGAAGCAGGCTCCCCGCTGAGCAGGGAGCCCAATGCAGGGCTTGATTCCAGGACCCTGAGATCATGACCTGAAGGCAGAGACTTTAACCTGCTGAACCACCCAGGCGGCCCAGTCAGAGTAGTTTTGTAAGAAACTGCCAAACTGTCTTCAAAAGTGGCCCGTACCATTTTGCGTTCCCACCAACAATGTATGAGTATTTCTTGCACAACATCCTTGCTAGCATTTGGTGGTGTCAACATTCCAGATGTTGGCAATTCTGTGTTTAGTGGTTATCTCATTGTTGTTTTAATTTGCATTTCCCTGATGACATATGATGTGGATTATCTTGCCATGAGCTTATTTGCCATCTGTGTATCTTTTTTTGGTGACATGTCTGTTAAGGCCTTTGGCCCATTTTTTAATCAGATTCTTGTTCTCTTATTGTTGAGTTTAAAGAGTTCTTCATATATTTTGGATAATAGTCCTTTATCAGATGTATCTTTTGCAAATATTTTCTCACAGTTTGTGGCTTATCTCCTGATTTTTTTTGACATTGTCTTTTAAAGAGCAGAAGTTTTTAATTGTAATGAAATCCAGTTTATTAATTCCTTCATGGACTGTATCTTAGGTGTTGTAACTAAAAAGACATCACCATACTCACAGACTTCATTTTTTAAAGCAGTCTTAAGTTGACAGCACAATTGAGAGGAAGGTACAGAGATTTCCCACAGATCTCCTGCCCTCCAACATATAGTCTCCCCCATTCAACATCCCCCCACTCAACATCCCCCATTTGCTACAACCGATGAAACTAAGCTCTAGGTTTTGTAGATATTCTTTATCAAGTTAAAAGTTCCCCTGTATTCCAGGTGTACTGAGAGTTTTTACCTGAATGGGTATTGGATTTTGTTAATGCTTTTTCTATGTCAGTTGATGTGATTTTTTTGTTCTTGAGCCTATTGATGTGGTGGATTATATTGACTAATCTTTAAATATTGAATCGGCTTTCCATACCTGAAATAAATCCACTTGGTCATGGTGTGTATTTCTTTTTTTTAAGATTTTATTGACTCATTTGAGAGAGAGAGAGAGAGCATGAGCAGGCGGAGGGGCAGAGGGAGAGGGAGAAGCAGACTCCCCACTGAGCAGGGAGCCTGACATAGGCTGACCCCAGGATGTCCCCTCCCCCCGTCATAATCCAAACTGAAGGGAGATGCTTAACCAACTGAGCCACCCAGGTGCCCCTATAATTCTTTTTATACGTTGTTGAATTCAATTTGCTAATATTTTGTTGAGGATTTTTTCATCTGTGTTAATGAGACATAGCGGTCTTTGGATTTCCTTTCTCATAATTTCTTTATATCCTTTGGCATTAAGGTAATCGACGTTGGTCTCATACAATGAGTTAGGAAGGGTTCCCTCAGATAACTAGCTTTGAGAGTGAGGGCAGGCTTTATCCAGCTGATGAAACTCAGGCTGAGATACACACAAAGCTTATCTCTTATAACTGCAACCAGGACAGTACAACTCAGTATTTAACAGCAGGACCTATAAAACCACGAGACCTCAATTCCTATCCTGTCTCTGCTATGCTATTTACACAATCTTGGGCCAGTTAACTGTTAATTTAACAAGTAATTACTGAACACCTACCGTATGCCCGGCATTGGGATAGCAGCAGTGAATTGACAGAGAAAGACCAATGTCATATGATTTCACCATATGCGGAATTGAAGAAACACAACAAATGAGGAAGGGGGAAAAAAGTAAGAGAGAGAGCGAGAGGGAGAGAAGTCAAGAAATAGACTCTTAACTACAGAGAACAAACTGATGGTTATGGGGCAGCGGGAGGGTGTGGGTGGGTTGGGAGAAATAGGTGATGGGGATTAAGGAGGGCACTTGTGATCTTGTGATGAGTGTGGGGTGATTATGGAATTGTTGAATCACTAGATTGTATACCTGAAACTAACAGAACACTGCATGTTAATGACTTTAATTAAATTAAATTAAAAGTCACTTTTAAAAAAGACAAATCCTAGCCCTTTCGGAGCTTGCTTTTTTGGGGCTTATATCTGAAAACATTTTTGTTAAGATTTTATCTATTTATTTGTCAGAGAGAGAGACAGAGAGAGCACAAGCAGGGGGAGCAGCAGGCAAAGGGAGAAGCAGACTCCCCGCTGAGCAAGGAGCCCCATGCAGGACTCGATCCCAGGACCCTGGAATTATGACCTGAGCCAAAGGCAGATGCTTAACTGACTGAGCCACCCAGGTATCCCACATCTTAAAAAACATTTTGTGCTTCAATTTTCCACATCTATAAAATGAGACTATAGTAGTACCTACTTCACAGGACTGTTGTATTACATAAGTTTAGTAGTTCTTTTTTTTTTAAGATTTTATTTATTTATTTGACAGAGAAAGAGATCACAAGTAGGCAGAGAGGAAGGCAGAGAGAGAGGAGGAAGCAGCCTCCCTGCTGAGCAGGGAGCCCGATGCGGGGCTCAATCCCAGGACCCTGAGATCATAACCCGAGTCGAAGGCAGAGGCTTTAACCTACTGAGCCACCCAGATGCCCCCTGAGTTTAGTAGTTCTAGTCTAGATTTCCAGTCCTACCCTTGCCGTACTCGGCACGCCTCTATGCTTCTTCAGTTGACCCTCCTGATCTCTGGGTTCATTAAGCCTGTTATATGAAATTCCTTCCCTGACACAGAGTTACCTGACCTGGGAGATAGTTGGGTGGCTATCTTTCTGCTGTCTTTGAATTATAGTAAAAGTTTTTCATTTTTGAAAGAGAAGGGATGAGGAATGAAAGTCATCAATAATCCGAGGTCTTTGCCTGTATGCTTTCTAAAGGTTGTGGGGGCTTGGCCAAGCCTAGAAGAGTGAGAGGGGACTATGTTAGTTTAAGCTAGCCATTACTTAAACTAGATCTGTAACAGGTCCTACATAAGAAAGCTCAGTGTTCCAGCTTGGGTAACTTTCCACTGCTTAGCAAGACCAAAGGCAATGGGGAAGGAAACTTTCCCCCCCTCCCCCACTCCCCAAGGATAAGGATCTCTTACCTCTGTCTCAGAAATCCAGAGCTCTGAATCCTTATTGTGCCTCCAAAGTCCTCCAAAGCAATACCTCTCAGCCCAGCAGAAGTCACTACCCTATCCAGAGATCAAGCTATGTAAAGATAGGTAGGTATAAAGAAAGTCTCGTTACTGTCTCTGGCTCGGCACCATCCAATGCAATAACCAGGCTCTGAATGGTCTATGGTCCTGGGTTTCAGCCATAGTCCCCATAGCTCGCCTGATTCCTCCCTACTGGTCCTCAGGTCCACTCTTGGTTCCACATCAAAGTGCTCTTACTCTCAAGTCCACTACCTGGAATCAATGATTTTAGCCTTCCCTGCGCTGCTCCACATCCCCCCCGACCCCCCACATTTTTTGTTCCTGGAAGACACATAACACTAATGCTCACGGAAGCCTCAGTTGACTCTCCTACTCTCTTTCTTCCACTCTCCAGCATTTAGACCGGGGACAGCAGCCCTGACTTACTCCACCTACTATACCGGTTTCTCTTCAGTCTCCTGCTCCCTTGAATTCTTTCTCTTAGTTTTCTTTATATTTTTGTAATTTAATGTATAATAATAATTGTTCCGACCAAACGGTGGTTGGAGTGAAAGCGGACTCTCGCTGCTTGGCCCCACAGAGATCAGTCACTTGGGAGCCTGGCAGGTCCTAGCGGCGCGCTGGGTCTGCAGACGGGCTCCCCCTACAGCCTGCCCAGTGCCCTGCACTTGGTGGGGACACAGCACGATCGTACCTTTGGCGATCCAGGCTTCCCTCCTCACAATTCCCCTGGAAGCCGGAGCACTGTGACTGGCAGGGGAGTCACACCAGGTCAGAAGGGGCAAAGGAGACGCAGACTTGGGCAAGACCTGGCAGCTGGGAGTGCTCTGAGGTGCCAGGTTCCTTCTCAACCTCACATCCTCCCAAACCTGCTCCTGCATCACCAGTCTTTCTGCCTCCAGGGTGGGAATAGAAAAGACAGGCCCTGGAACCCAACAGAGTAAAATCTTTAGGGTATTATTGCCACTGTCAGAGGAAGTTTGGGTTTGAGAATAGAAATCTCCTTTTTTTTTAAGGAGAAAACAGGGTATTTATTTTAAAACAAACAGTAAAAATATCACATTATCTAATATAATTGCCAAAGGCACTAACTCAGGAAAAAATTGTAATTATGTAGGATCTCTAGTTTAAAAAAAATGCTGATTTTACCTCTGGTCCTTTTTTTCCCCATTGCATGAAAATCCGCATAACATAAAGCTTACCATTTTAACCATTTTTAAATGCACAATTCAGTGGCATTAAGCATATTCACAGTGTTGTTTAATTACAATCACTCTCCATTTCCAGAACTTTCATCATCCTAAATTCTGTACCCATTAAACTGTAACTCTGCATTCCTTCCTCCCCCAGCCCTTGGACCTCTACAGCACTTTCTCTCCATGAATTTGTCCATTCTAGGTACCACATACAAGTGGGATCATGCAGTATTTGTCCTCTGTGTCTGGCTCATTTCATTTACCATGATGTTTTTGAGAAGGAAGTTCTTGTGCATGCTTCTACTTGCCCACCTCTTCATCATCCCGGTCTTAAAAAATTAAAGCTGATTTTAGAGCTATTGGTAGAGCCTTGGGGAAGAATGGAGGTATCTGTCTATGAAGATGATGGGTAGCAGCAAAGCAAATCTGTAAAGAGCAAACTCCCTTAGGGTTCTGAGTTCACACATCCTGAGTACTGGGAGAGCCCCAGTAGAGAGGGAAGGTAAAACAAGGGAATGCCATCATTCGGTCCACAGCAATTCAAATAAAAAGACGGCAGCTTATCTCCCTGAGATGCTGGGGGTTCTCTGCACTAAGGGGTGAGTCCCCTGAGCTCTAGTCTCCTTAGGCAGATGACAAAGATGTAGAGACAAAATGGAGGAATGAAAATGCCCAAGTGAGTCCTGTCTCCTAGCTTTTAAATTGTTCCTCTCCCAATTCATTCCCACCTTTTAAAGATTCATGGAGCAGCAGATGAAAGGGAACAGTTTGGAGTAGGAGGAAGTAGTATGTGGGAGGGGAATGAGAAAGAGAAGACATGGGAAAATCTATGCTCTTGACTGCCTGGCACCTTCTGTCCTGACCCATCAAGATATGGTGGGAGGACACCATTGGCAAGCATGTAGAGGGCTAGAAAAATTGATATTTAGGCCAAACTCTGCCACTTATCTGCCATGAGACCTCAGCTTTCTAGGAATAAACTAACTCAAGTTCACTTTGTCTTGTTATAGGGAGGCTTGTTCTGGAGGCTGGAAGTCTGACATGGACGTGTGAGCAGGGCCACACTCCCTCTGAGGCTACAGGGAAGGATCTGTGTCAGGTCTTTCTCTTAGCTTCTGGTAGTTCATTGGCTTGTGGCTGCATGACTCCAGTGTTCCCATGGTGTCCTTTCTGTGCATCTGTCCTTTCACAAGGCATTCTTCTATTAGGACACCTGTCATATTGGATTATGGGACCACCATGCTCCAGGATAACTCAATTTTAACTGAACTAATTACATCTACAATGACCCTATCTCCACATACAGTCACATCATATGGTACTGGGGGTGAAGACTCCATCACATGGATTTTGAGGGGACACAGTTCAACCCATAGCAAGACTGAGTCTTTATTGTTTTAACCAGGACCTCTTCTCCAGTAACCTCTTAGCACTGGAGCTGGAGAGAGATAACTAGACCCATCCTGGCCACACCCCAAGAAGAGAACATCTTCTGCTCTATCCTATCCTGTCTGGTCCCCAAGATGAATTCCTACGCTGCTTCTTGAGCAACAAGGCAGCAGCTGGCTCTCACAAACATGCCATTTCTCCTTATCCTCGCTAGCAAGTGCTTCCTGGTGGACCACTCCATGGGGCCAACGCCACGTTGTATTGCTCATCATGTTCTTACAAGTGTTTTTAGAACTCATTTTAAGTTCATCCTGTCTCTCCCTGGAATTTCTAGGCGCCAGGGTAAGGAGGAGATCAGCAACTGTTCAGGATCCATCTGATAAACAGTCTTCAAGTTAACTGACTGCCTCCTGCAAACACCTTGACCATCCTATGACATCCAGAATATGCCAGTTGGGATGGAGAAAGAGGTCATAGGTCGAGCACAGGGCATGCCCTGCCAATAAGGCTTTGTTGGGCAGCCAGAGGGCAGCATTTGGTCACCAAGTACCTGGAAGGAAGGAATCCCCAAGAGCAGGCGAAGGCCCTGGAAATGGAGATGGGGCTGGAACAAGCAAGGACCATTAAAGTAAATCTCCTTAAAAATCATTCCCAGGACTTCCAAACCTTTTCAGATATTGTCAGCTCTGTCTGAACCCAGGAGGGAGTTTAGAGGAGACTCCCTCTAATATCTACTTTGAAGGAACAGAAAATCTCTTGGCAGAGAAAGGACAATCAAGTTGGATAAAAGGGGGGAAAATTTCCCAAGGAGCTAGATAACAGTTTCTGTAGGAGGAAAGCAGAGAATTGCCACAGTGGCTTGCAACAATGACTCATCTTTCCAGATTTTTGTTTCTAGGACCAAAATAAAAAGGTTCATTTGGTGGGGAAAATAAAAGATGGGTGAGCAAGCGGATGGGTGAGCAAGAGGCTTATTGTGAAATAAGAAAAAATGGGCAGATAAGGTGAATGTTATTAAACGGAACAAGTTTTTGACAATGACCTCAACCTTTGGGTGGGCTGGGATGGACTCCAAGAGGTTTCTGAAATAATACTTCATGAATAAATTAATTGATAGAGGAACGCCTAGGTGTCTCAGTCGGCTAAGCGTCTGCCTTCGGCTCAGGTCATGATCCCGGGGTCTTGGAGTTGAGCCCCGTATAGGGTTCCTGGCTCAGAGGGAAGTCAGCTTCTCCCTCTTCCTCTGTCTATCCCCTTGCTCATGCTCTCTCTCTCAAATAAACAAATGAAATCTTAAAAAATAAATAAATAAAAAGATTAACTGAGTGAAGGATTAAGAGCTTGAGTTTAGGAGTCAGACAGACCTGGGTTGAAATCTTGCCCTCCTCAGCCTCAAGTTTATTGTCTTTATAAAGGAAATGTTTCCTCCCTGGGATTTTTTTATAGCAATTTCGTGAGATAATATGATAATATAAACAAAATATCTAGTACTATGCCTGCTGCATTGTAGAGACTGAATGAAAGGTAGTGCTTATAACTTGCTTACACGCCAATAGAAGGAAACATGAAGCTTCTTTATTATCAAACACGAGGAGCACATGGATTACCCAGGCATACCGAAGCAATGGACAACAAAACCAGGCTGGACAAACAACTCAGATAGGAAAGAGTCTTTTGCAGTTTTTCCAGGCTGATGGCTTACAGTCACATGGGACTCACTCCCATTCCTTCTTTCTCACCTAGGTGAATTCCGATCTAGAAGTTGGAAAGGTATAACTATCAGTCATGCTGTTACTGAGGAGAAGCAATCTGCTCTCTTTCCAGGGTGCACTCTGGGTTGTGTTGGCTGGTGGACAGGACTGGTGGGACCAAGTCCTGCAGAGTAGCCACACGGAGTGATTAGATGTTGATGTCCCTTATTGAGTGATTAGAGTTGAACCTCTGGGCTCTTCTCTAGCATTATAGAACCAGCACTCCCTGTGGGGTGCAGACCCTTAAATATGCAGACCCGCTCTCTCTATGGAAGCTGGGGGCAAGAGGGAAGTGAGGGCCCCCGTGAACATGCAAGCACTTCCAGGTCGCCTTGCTGGGGAGAAGTTCATCAGTACAGCCAACCTCCTAACCAACTGCTACCCTTTTCTGTGAGCACCTATTGTGCTCCTGCAGTTGTGACTCCTTTTCTGTCTCTTGCATTTCTTGGCCCTAAAAACAGTTTTTACATTTTAGGTTGAAAATCTTAAGGGAAAAAAAATGCTTGGGGGTGAACTTTTTGTATTGGGGGTGTTTAATTCCAATGTTTTTATTTTTGGTTTGGGGGAAGAGACAGTCATTTAGGAGTGTGAAGGGGTCATAAGCAAGAGGAAAGATGAATGGGAGGAAGAGAAGAAGAGAAATGAATGACTAGGGGAGTCTGGGCAGCAGTTAACATTGGGGTAACTGAATGGATTTTCCCATTGGTCTGTCATGGCTAGGAAGAAGAAATTGGTCTCACATCTTAGAGAAGAGCAGGCTGGAAATCTAACTTTACTGGAATTCCATGGGTGGTAACTCCTGGGAAGAGAAACCATTCACCTTCCAGGGAAACTCAAACATTAAGATGTAAAGATCTAAAGTACAGTTAAAATGCAGACACGCTCATGTTTGCCCCTAAATCTGGAAATCCGGAGTTCAGAAGACTTAATCGCCTTGTCCTGGCCACAAGGGCTAGATGGGAATGGAAAGGTCTGTTTGTTTGGCTATCATAGTGAAAACGGTGGAGAGCCACAGGTTCAAGTAGAACTTGGTTTGGAGGAGAGGTCCGAGATGGGGAGAACACAGTGAGTCAGGAACTTCTTTTACAGAGTTTGGGTCCCAAATGATTAAGTTGGACCAGGCTGCTTGAAGAATAGAGTTTCACTCTTTTAGGGCCATAGGATTTTTGTTTTATCAGTTGGTTTATAATTAAGAATTTCTAAGCCTGGGAGCAGGAGAATATTCCCAGGTTTAGGTCCTCTCTCACTCTCCTACCTCATTTTGGATTAGGATAGCATGTAAATGGCTACAGTCCCAAAAGATGAGTTGAGGGAAGACAAATGAAATGATGTCACAGTACCTCCTGGAATTGTTACTATTAAAATGACTAGTAAAATAAGAAAGCTCTTAGAAGATAATACAGGAGACTATCTTTATGATCAAATGCCAGATACACATATTTTAAAATGCTAACCCTCATTAGAAATTAGGGAAATGCAAATTAAGACCATAATGATACCATTGTCCAGGAGTCTAACTTCATACGACCACTGTAGAAAAAGTTTAGCCAAAGTTAAAGATATTTACCAAAGTTAAAGGTATTCATAACCTATGACCCCCTATTACTCCCCAAAGAAATTTGTGTGCATGAATGTTTATTTATAATATCTGAAAATTGTATACAACACTGTTCTAAACACTGTTGCTGTGTTTTAAACCACTCCAAGCACAGACACATAAAACTACCACCATTTTGTTATGCTTATGGATTCTATGAGTCCGGAGTTCAGAAAGAAAGGGTCTAGAGGAGGTAGCTTAGCTCAGCTCTGTAATGTGGCTTCTGCTGGGAGGCTCGAAGGCTGTGATGCAGTGGTGAGGGGCTGGACTCATATAAAGGCTTTTTTACTCATGCATTTGGCTGTTGGTGGCAGCTATTGGCAGGAATTCAGCTGGGGCTATTGGCCAAAAACACCTGAATGCAGCCTCTCTCTGCGGTGGCTTGGCCTTTCCCACAGCATGGTGCCTGGGTTCCCAGTGCAAGAAAAGATCAAGGTAGCAAATATCCAAGTCATATTTTATGGAGTGACTTAAGAAATCATTTTCACTGTAGTCTATTGGCAGAGGTTGAGCAAAGGCCCACTCAGATTCGAAGGGAAGGACATAGACCCCATGTCTTAATGGGAAGGTCAAGGTCACTTTGTATGAAGAACATGTATGTCGAGAGATATGTCTGTGGCCATCTTTGGAAAGTACAACCTGCTACAAACCAAATACCCATCCAAGTAGAATGGATAAATATATTGTGTTATAGTCATTACAATGGAATATTATACAACAATGAAGATGAACACACAACAGCTACATGAAATGACACGCATGGGTCTCACATAATGTTGAGCAAAAGAAGCCACAGGAAGGAATACATACTGTTTAATTGCAGTTACAAATTTTTAAAAACAAAAAAATTATAGCATTTTGAGATACACATGTAGAGAGAGCAATAACTAGGGGAGTGGCTTCTGGGGACGCTGGTGTCATTTTCTTGACTTGGGTGGTAATTATACTGGTGTTCACTTTGTGATAAATCACTAAGTTGTACATTATTCTGTGGTTACCTTCCTGGTGTCTTATAGTTCACAATAAAATAAGAAAATGATTCCTATAATCATATAATGATTCTTTCAAAATGAGAAATTAATCTCTTGGCACTGAAAACTAGGTTTAGTTGAAAAAGAATTCTCTATGAACTTTCGAGACAGTAGCCAGCAAACTGACAGATCATTAAGCTCTGTTAAAAATTCCGTTGGGTTATTTTTAATGCTGATATATCTTCTTACATTGTTATAACCAATATGCAGAACTCTTTCACATCCTGGCCTTTTACATTGCACCATAAAGATAGTTTACACACATGTCATTTTTAATAGCTACCTAGTATTTCATTGTGTTTACATACCACACATTTTCTTAGCTACTTTCATATCTTTGAGACTGTGAGTGACTTCAATTGTTCAAGATCACCACCATCATCATCATTCTCACCAAATATTTTTAAAGATTTATTTATTTGGCAGAGAGAGAGAGAGAGAGAGAGATCACAAGTAGGCAGAGAGGCAGGCAGAAAGAGAGAGGGGGAAGCAGGCTCCCTGCTGAGCAGGAAGCCCGATGCGGCACTCGATCCCAGGACCCTGAGATCATGACCTGAGCTAAAGGCAGAGGCTTAACCCACTGAGCCACCCAGGCACCCTATTCTCACCAAACTTATTAAGAGCTCCCTAGATTCCAGGCACTGTGAATAGAACTTGTCATTCATTATCTCATTTAGTATCAGAACAACCTAATGAGATGCGTTCTATTTTTATTCCTGTCTTACAGATAAGGAAACTGAGACTGGGAGGGGTTAAGTAACTTGCAAGTTTTGCAAAGTATAAGTTTCACAAATCGTTCATACCTTGGCCATCACATCCCAGTACCCTTATTCCCTACCCCTTCATCAGAACACTTGCTTTGGACTCTTCCCACCCTGACCTGAGACATTTTTTTTCCTGGGGATTTCCCAAAGTGGAATGGCCAAGTTAAAAGTCTTAAGCAATTTTAGAAGGCTCATATACATCCAGATTATTCTCTATACACCCTGAACCAATTTACAATGACATTGGGTGGGATTTAGTGAAGGGTCAGAGTCATGTCAAGTTTAGGGAATCCAATTATACAGTCTCTCCACACATCTTCTCTCAGCAAAATAGTATGTGCTAGCGAATGCCTTAATATTATTCTCTTTGCTCGACCCACTTAGAATATTATAGGTCTCATTTTCCCTTTCTTAAATGTTTTGGTTGACTGTCAGTACCTGGAAAGAAAGAATTAGTTATTTTTGCCCTCTTTTTTTCAAGCATATTTTTTTCTTTATAATGATTGCAGTGTCCTATCAAACTCTAACTGAATTATTACCCAGTAGTATTCCTTTAGGTTATCTACAAACCTTTTATAAGAAAGAGCCACATTTCTGCATGTTTTTCAAAACTCTCCTAAAAACATCACCCATTATCTTACTCATTGATTGCTCTTTAGATAAGAGTCATGTAATAAAAACCTTCTAGAATTCGACGTCAAGGGAAAAGTTTGTCTCTTCCCATAAAATAATACACTTCCTTTAATCAGACAGTGAGACTTATATAACCTTAATGTGTCTTTTTTATTTTTGCCTCGGCTGCAAATACCTCTAATCCAAATTTAAAGTTCAGTCGTCATTATCATCCCATCCTGATTTTCTGATATCAGAATGGAAGCTCCCAGAAGGCAGAGATTTTGTCCATTTTGTTTCTTGTTGCAGGGACAGAGATCCAGACAGAGGAAAACTGCTCAAAGGCCTTGTATTGAGAAAGACGCTTAAAAAAAAAAAAAAAAAAAGCGTGTAAACATCACAGAACTCGATGGTCATTTAGCCTGTTTCAATAGCAGCATAAAGCAACATCCTGTCCTCTGAAGTACTCTTAAGAGAGCCAACTCTATTAACTGCTCTCTGCTGAACAACAGGGTGTAGTATAATTTTAGAATTATCTTGCCTTTTCATAAAACCATTTCTTATTGGAATTTATGCCTCTCTCGAATACATGGAACAAAGACTTGCGTAAAGAGAAAACACAGGTGATTTTCTGACATCAAAATGTCTCTGTGGCATTTATGTGGAATGTGGCTGAAATAGGGTGGTGTTTTACTTGAAATAGCGGTACTTTGAGTGAATTAAGCTGGAAGAAATCCAGAAAGGGCACCTGATAAAAATGCCTCTTCGTCCTGAAGTTCACCTCGGGCAGACCCAGACCGTGAGTCCCTTCAGCTGCCACCTGAACCCTGTCCTCTCGCCTCAGCTCCACTCCCTGCTCTTTCACCCCCAGCAGATGACAAGCCTGCCTGGACTCTGGTCGTTTAATGCTGGCAGTTCCAACCCCCACACATTCCAGCTACCCTGTCTCTGTTCCCCAAGCCCAGGGCCCAGTCCCCTCCTCCTTCTCTTGCCCCTGTATTCCCGGTCACCTCTCATCCCGATTCTAACCTCTTGTCATGCTTCCTCTTGGTCCTTCTGGCTCCTCAGCTCTAAAGGCTGACATTGGCTGTCCTGGTGGGGACCATGCCAACCCACTCAAGAGTCCTGGCTGGGTTTTAATCAGCTGCTGGCTACTCCAGGCCACAGATTCTCTGGAAAGGGCCTGATCTTTAATCCTGGAGTCACAGCTCCCAGAGGGACTCATCCTGTCTTCTGACTCCTAAGTTCTCCTAACTTTGTAGGCAAGATTGAGAAGGCCCAACGTGACCATCTCATTGTCCTTCTCTCTCTCTCTCTCTCTCTCTCTCTTTAGATTTTATTTATTTATTTGACAGAGAGAGACACCCCGAGAGGGAATACCAGCAGGGGGAGTGGGAGAGGGAGAAGCAGGCCCCACACAGAGCAGGGAGCCTGATGCAGAGCTCAATCCCAGGACCCTGGGATCACAACCTGAGCAGAAGGCAGACGCTTAAAGACTGAGCCACCCAGGCGCTCCCGTCCTTCTTCTCGTCCATGAAATGTCTCTGCATCATTACGTGATCCATCTCCCTTTGCTCGTGACTCTAAAGGACAGTTCTGTTACAGTCCGGGTTAATGGCTAGAAGAGCTGCAACCAGCCTGGGCCTTTGGATGACTGTGTGCCTGGGCTGTTCTGTGAGAGAGAATTATACCTTTGTATTATTTAAGTCACCAAAGAATTGTGACTTCTTTTGTTTCTGCAACTGGTCTACCCTATCTAAGACAAGAGGCAAAGAAAAGTTAACACACGTGTGTTGGCCAGGGTTCAAGAAGAGGTGGGGACACAGATAATTGGGGCAGGAGTTAAATAAAATTCATGCCTCAGATGAACTATCTTATGTCTGGAGCTGTCCCATGATGACAAACTCCACTATAATCCCCACTCCCACCCTAAATACCCCGACATTCCCAGTTTCAATTTCCAGAAAACACAAAAAAATATGTGATGGAAACGAGAGACGAAAAGAGAAAAGTAAGTCAGTCATCTCAGTCACTCAAACAGACTGACTACTTCGATTTTATTCAAAACACACTTACTGAGTGCTTACCCTTTACAAGGCAGTGCCAGGCCTGCAGGGAACACAAAAACCAACAAGACTCATAGGAGCCTGTTACAAAAAGCTAACAAAAAGTTCAACTGTTACACAAATAACTCTGACACAGGAAGAGTATAGTGCACAAAACAGGGAAGGCGGAACCCACAGGGCCTGGGATACAGAGGAGGTGGAAGTCACTTCCAATGGCAGGTGTCTCCGAAGATTTTATAGGAAAAGCTGTATCTGCACCAAACAGAAAGGCGATCCAAGTGGAGGGAATTGGGCTCTGGGCATATTTAGACTGAGGTTTCTGGTGTAGAAGAGTTGCTGGGGCCCAGTGAACAACACAGGGCAATGCAATACGTGCTTCTGTCCTGCAGTAGATAGAAGGCTTTTCCACGCACAGAGGAGGCAGAGGAGTGAAGGAAGCCCACGTTCCCTCCACTCCACGGAGGCAGGGAGTTTCGTAGAGGAGGTGATGGGGAGGGCTAAAGTCCAGAGACAGCACAGATGAAACACAGGCTTCCTGCTTTGGGCTTTTTTAGTCTAGAAAGCATGAAGGGATGGTATTTTCCCTTGAGAAAGGGAATGGGGCTCAGAAATAGGCCAGAGTTCCAGAAGGAAGGGCAGACCAGGGCCAGAAGCAAAGAAGATGCCCAGTGCTCAGGCTGCCCCAGCACCCATGCTGGAAACCTTCTCCCTTGACAACCGAAAGTCCTTCTTAGCCTCCCCCGAAGCAAGGGGAGGCCTAGGTCAGGGACTTCTGGGAAGGCTTTTGCTTTCCTGATGGAAATGGGGAGGTGTTTCTGGTACTGGTCTCTTTCCTCTTTCTTGCCTTTTTCTTACAGTGTCTGGAGCCGAAGCAGCTGTTTCGCCACCACAAGGGAAAAGCTAAGAGGATTACAAAGATGCCCACCCTGAGGTGGCTAAGCCTCTAAACAAATGCCTCCAACCTCTTGATCTGTGAAAGAAAAATAGGGTTCCTGTAGTTTGCTATTCCTTGCTCAAACGTTCTTAACTCTCAGGTTTGCTAACCAGTGACTTCAGGATTCCAGGGATAGAGAAAAAGGAATCCTGTTCCTTCCTAGCTTGATCATCTCAGTTTGCAGAGAGAAGACAGAGACTCAGAGCACCATGCTATCCTGTGATAGAGACTGCAGCACTGGCTGAAGCTTTCCTTATCCCTTTTTTCTTAGAGGCTAGACTATGGCAGGCAGGGTCCAAGGTGGTTAAAATGATGGCTGTAGCCGGAGAAAAATCAATATACAATTATCTAAGGCTGTTGAGAACTCAGAGGCATTGACGAATAGTATTTGGGAGAATGGAATTAAGGTTGGTCTAACCCTCAAATGACAACGGGACAGGATATAAAGTTCATTCATTAATGAAAAGTTTTGAAACCATTGCCCAAATAATCATATGGTTGCATAAATGCATACGACACTTTTATAAATCCTCTATGTTGATTTACTATGTAGAGAGGGCAAATTGGGAAGAGTACATTATCTTTCTTAGGTTGATATGAATTTTGTTCTAAGGTTCATAAGGTTTGAGAAACAAAGTCTAAGTCTCAAGCACAGGATAAATTGTTTCTTTTCTTTCTTTTTTTTTTCAAAGAGGATTTAAGTTCTACTTTTAATGTTATATACTTATTGCTGTTTCTTAAGTTTTTTTTTAATGATGACTTATGCTGTCATGCATTTAGTCAAGTTTGGATGACATGAGGAATATAGAAAGCACTTAATTTAAAAACTTATATAGAAAATTATGGTATCAGATATTCAAGTTTAATCACCTAGACTGGTGCTGTGTAATACATTAGTCACTAGCCTCATGGGGGTGGTTTAAACTTAAATTAATTAAAATTAAGTAACATGAAAAATTCAGTCCCTCAGTTGCATTAGCCAAATTTCAAGTGCTCATGGGCCACAGGTAGCTGGTGGCTACTGTGTTGGGCAGAGCATATGCGAAGGAGTCCATCATCACAGAAAGTTCTTCTGACCAGGGCTCATCTGGACAACATGGGTGTGTGAGGCTTTTCTTTTAAGTAAATGTACAGTGAAACTTTGTATTAGTCAGTGTGGACAGCCATAACAACACACTACACAGTAGCTGGCTTAAAAAACCGAAATATGTTCTCAGAGCTCTGGATGTTCGAAGTCCGAGATCAAGATGTCAGGATGGTTCTGGTGAGAACTCTCTTGCTGGCTTGCAGATGGTCATCTACTCACTGTGTCCTCACATGGTCTTTCCTTTGTGCATCTGCAGGGAGAAAGAGAGAAAGAGATCTGGTCTCTTCCTCTGCTTTAAGGACACCAACCCTGTGAAGTGAGGGTCTTACTCTTATGACCTCATTTAACCTTAATTTCTTCCCCAAAGGCCCTGTCTCCAAATACAGTCACACTGGGGGTTTGGGCTTCAACATATGAATCTGGGGGGAGACACAATTCAGTCCACAATAAGCTCAAAAAAGAAGGAAGGGGGGGAGGAAAGGAAGAGAAGGAGGAAAAGTAGGTCGGGGCCAGATGGTAAGGGCCTCGTGTATTACTCGGTGGAGTTGCAACTATCCTGAAACAGGAAGTGAGCCACTGCAATGTTGAGGAGGGATCCTATGTGTTGAGACTTGCATTTTAGAAAGAACGCCAGGTTAACAGGTGTGGGGGATGGGTTGCAGTTGGAGGTCGATCAAGAAGAATGGAGTTACTCCAGTAGTGAGTTTTCTCCCTAAAGGAAGCTTATTAGAGAGTTGAAAATTTTTCCTTTGTACAGCCTCTCGATCCTACAAGGGTAGGTCTAGAGTGAGGAGGGCCTGTTTGGCCACCTTAGAAGCAGGCTAGTCAAATAGTTAAGAGCAGACTATGGTCAGAAAGTTCTGGTTCAAATTTTGACTTCATCCCTTATTAGCTATTGACCTAGAGTTGCCTGCTTACCTCTTCCAAGCATTACTGTCCTTTGTAGAAAGAGATTGATTATATCCATTTCATAGGGCTGGTCTACAGACTAAATCATGTAATGCAGAGAAAAGCATTTAGCACAAAGTCTGTTTGGTGTATATGTTTAGTGCTCAATATATTTTGGCTATTATTACTACCAGGGATACATTTCTTAAATTTGCTCCCAAAGTGGGGAACCTGGGTGGCTCAGTGGATTAAGTATCTGCCTTCTGCTCAGGTCATGATCTCAGGGTCCAGGGATCGAGCCCCAGGTAGGGTTCCCTGATCAGTGGGGAGTCCGCTTCTCCCTCTCCCTCTGCCCCTGCTCCCTGCTTGTGCTCTCTCTCACTCTCTCTTGTTCTCCCAAATAAATAAAATCTTTTTAAAAAAATTGCTCTCAGGGCACCTGGGTGGCTCAGTCAGTTAAGGGTCTGCCATCAGCTCAGGTCATGATCCCAGGGTCCTGGGATTGAGCCCCTTGTCAGGCTCCCTGCTCCCTGCTCAGTGGGGAGTCTGCTTCTTCCTCTCCCTCTGCTCCTCCCCCAACTCATGCTGTCTCTCGAATAAAGAAATAATCTTAAAAATAAAGAAAAATTGCTCTCAAAGGAGTGCAGGAAGCAAGGTGTTTTGTTTCTTTGTTTGAATGAATCTCGTCCATCTCTAGCTGTGTGTGTGCGTGCATGCGTGTGTGTTTGCGTGTGTGTGTGTTCTCCACCACATAAGAGTCACCTTTAAGGACTTCAAAGTTTCTCTCTCTCTCTCTTTTTTTTGTAAACAGCTCCACTTATTTGAGTATATAGCTTGTAAATAAATCATTGGCGAAAATTACAAAATTAAATATATTTTCAAAATCTTGCCGGTATACATCAAAGTCACAAACATAGATCCTTTAAAAAATAAAAGCTATTCAGGGCACTCTTGATATAAAAGGCCTGACCCCTGTTGGAGAACAGGGCCACCTAGAGACATCTTACAGCAGGTGTGGTTTCTGTGGGGAGGTGGGAGTGAGGGCTCCTGGAGGGAAAGAAATTTGCACTCTGGCTTTTTACCCCATGCACATGCAGCTGCATTTTGATCCTTCTCCAAGGGGCTGCTATGTAACTGAGAGAGACAGCTTAGGACTCCCAGGCCTGGCTCCAAGCAAGGGATTGGGGTGTAAAATTAGGACAGGAGCTAGAGTTCTTATTACATTCCACTGAGAGAAACCAGCGATGCAATCTCCTCCATGTTACCAAACCAGCAAATGCTCCTGCACTAACTTTCTTGAGAGGAAGTGAAGCTTTCTCACCTCTACAACTGCTCAACACTCGGTTCACCCACTCTGGTCTGATGCTATCTGGGCACAGAAGTGACTCGAATCTACTTCTAAGGAGGATTAAAGTCTCTTTCCTTCCTCTAACGGCAAATTGATCATGAGCTTTAGAGTCACAAGAACTGGCGTCAAATCCTTTCTCTGCCACTCATGAGATCTGTGACCTTCAACAAATATCCTACATGAGTTTCTAGCTCCTTATAGGTAAAATGTGTATGATAATACTTTTCTCTCATGCATTTATTAACAAATATTGACTGACCAGCTATCTGTACCAGACATTGGGCTGGGAACTCCACTGTAAATAAATCAGACTGAGTCTCATGGCATTTTAGAAGGCAAAGAGACAGTTTTGTTCAAATCTGATAAGTGCTTTGATAGACCAAAAATAGGAGGAAAGAGAACTAAACCTGTGATTCTTCTCAATGCCTTTCAGCGGAGACACTGTGATTTCTAAGTGGGAAATTAAAGGGTGGGGAGGTGGTAGCCCTGTGGAGTGGGGGTAGAGAGAACAGAGGGGTGGAAAGAGTGATCCCCACAGACACAGAAGTATGCAAAAAGGCCTGAAGGCAAAGGTGTGTTTCCTAGAGAGAACAAAACCAAGTTCACTTGGCTGGTATAGCTGTTTGAATAGAACTGCGAGAGGAAATCTGGTGTGAAGAAATCACAGGAGGGAATTGAGGAGAAGAAAAAGTGGCATTAGAAAAGTCACTTTGGGGGGAAAAAAGTCACTTTGGGGCCCCTGGGTGGCTCAGTTGGTTAAGCGTCTGACTCTTGATTTTGGCTTGGGTTGTGATCTCAGGGTTGTGGGATCCAGCCCCGAATCAAGCTCTGCATCAAGCCTGCATTGGGCTCTGTGCTTAGCAGGGGGTTTGCTTCTCTCCCTCTCTCTCCCTCGTGCATGTGTGCTCTCTCTCTCTCAAATAAAAAAATAAATCTTAAAAAAAAGTCACTTTGGCTGCAGCAGGAAGAATGAATGGGGTGTGGGTAAGGAAGACTGCTGTTAGGGAGCTCTATTATAAGTCTGTGCAACAGTCCAAATAAAAAAATATGCCAATATGCCAAGTTTAAGCAATAGATTTTTAATAATAATCATAAAGAATTTAACACATAGATGATTCAGACAGTGTTCTATGTGTTTAACATATACTAATTCATATAACCCTCAGGACCAGAACAACCCTAGGAGGCAGATCTATTATCATCTTTATTTTACAGAAGGGACAGCCATCAAATAGAGATACTATATAACTTGCTCAAGGTTCTACAGTGTCGGGATATGAACCGAGGTGGTCTGTTTCCAGGGCATGTGTGATTGATTATGCCCCTGTGGATCTAACAGATTTCAGAGGTTGACCGAGAAGTGGGAAATGAGCAAGAAGCAGAGTCACTGATGATCTCCAGATTTCTGGTTTGCAACTGGGTAACTTTTGGTGTCATTATTTGGGCTGTGATGCATACCATGGAAGAGCAGGCTTGGGAGGAAAGATACTGAGTTCCTCGTGAGACATGTTGAATTTGAATTCCCAAGGGGACAGCCATGGGCAGATATCCAGAGTATTGTTGAACATAGGATTTGGAGCTCAAGAGAGAGATTTTAACAGGAGTTATATACCTATATTTGGGAATCTTTAGCTTGCAGTCAGGGGAGTGGCGAAGATGTCTTAGGAATAATGTTTCAAATTAGAAAGGAGGATGTCTTGAGAAGCCAGAGGAATATCCATATTAAGTGTAAGCAAAAGAAGAGTCATTCACAATGGAGAGAAGGAAGAGCAGCTAGATAGATGGGAAGGATACAAGGAATATGGGAAGGGAAAATGCATTCATATTGTCAAATTTTATAGAGGGTTCAGCAAAGTGAGGTGTGAGAAGTATCCACTGAATGTAGTGATGAGGGGGTCAGTATTGACCTTCAAGAGAACAGTTTCAGTAAATTAATAAAAGCAATAGAGTGCATGATGATCAATAGAGTGCTGATGATTGAATGCACAGTGAAGATGTGGGACGCAACAAACATAAAAATTTCACCAAAAGGATTTGCCTATGAGGTGGGGAGGAGAGCTACTAAAAGAGGGATGTGCAATAAAGGAAAGATTTATTTATTTTCACTATGCAAGAAACTTGAGAATATTTAAATGCTAATAATAAGAATCCAGGATAAACTGAGAAGCTATAAAAACCGGAGAGGGAATTATCTATGAGGAGATTCCCTGGGGCACCTGGCTGGCTCAGTCTGTGGAGTTTGCAAGTCTTGATCCTGGGGTTGTGAGTTCAAGGCCTGCACTGGGTGTGGAGATCACTTAAATTAAAGAGAGAGAGAGAGAGAGGGTCCTCGACAAGGTGGAGGGGTTAGATCCAGAATGTAGTCGGAGGGGTTAGCTTAAGCAGTAGGAGGATGCTTTTTCTTTGTAATAAGGGAGAAGATGAGGAATGAGAAGGAAAGTAAGTTTTCAGATTTGGTGGTAGGAAATGAAGGGCAATCTTGACGGCTTTTATTATCTCTCCCAAGTAGAAGGCCTATCTCTATTTGAGAGCGTGGGAATCAGTGGAATTGGAGATAAAAGGAAAAGAGGTTTAAAACAGACTGATTTTATATATATATACATATACATGTATATATATTTATTTAAATTTGAGAACAGAGGGAGAGTAAAAGGGAGAAGCAGACTCCCTCCTGAGCAGAGAGCCTGATGTGGGACTCAATCCCAGGACCCTGGGATCATGACCTGAGCCGAAGACAGACGCTTAGCGACTGAGCCACTCAGGCGCCCCACTAATACATATATTTTTGCATCCTCCCACTCCCCACAGAGTCACTGATATTTAGGGCAGTGAAACTACTCTGTATTACACCATTAATGGTAGATACACATCATTATACATTTGTCCAAACCCAGAATGTACAACATCAGGAGGGAACCCTAATGAAAACTATGGACTTTGGGTTTGATTATGTGTCAAAGTAGGTTCATCAACTGTAGAAAGTGCACCACTCTGGTGAGGGGTGTTGATAATGGGGGAGGCTATGCACATGTATGGGCAGGGAGTATATGGGAAATCTCTGTACCTTCCCCTCAATATTGCTTTGAGCCTAAAACCACTCTAAAAAAATAAAGTTAACTAAACAACAACAACCACACCTACTGGCCAAAGTGGCTGAGGAAACAGAAGAACTCCAGGCAATGTGTGAGGGCTCATGAATTCACCATGACACCAATCTACACAGTTGAGGAGTGTTTTCTCTAGCTAAGTGGTAGGTTTGGAGAAGGCAGAGAGATCTAGAATTGGAATTTTGACAGGTAGGTCCAATGGAAGACAACAGGGATTAGAGATGAGGATACTGAGAGGAGGGGGCAAAAATGACAGTCTAACGAAGGATCAAGGAGAAAGCGGAAGGGAACTGATTATAAAAATAGAGAGGTTCAGGGACTTTGAATTCTATGTAAAGCTAAAGAATAGTGCGTGATTGGCAGCCTCTAAGATGATTGCCACTGATTCTGCCTCCTGGTATTCGTGCCCTTGTGTAATCCTCTCCCCTTGAGGGTGGGCCGACCCAGAGACTTTTCTAGTGAATAGCATACCGCAAAGTGATGGGATGTTACTTCTGAGATTAGGTTCAGAAGGATTGGTTTGCTTGTTCGCTCTTGCTCTCTCATTTGCCTTCCAATAGAAACCATCTACCATGTGACTTGCCCCATGAAGAGACCCACTAGCAAGGAACAGAGGCCTTCAGTCCAAAGCTCTCGAGGAACTGAATCCTTCCAATGACGACATGAGTGAGCCTGGAAGCAGATCCTCCGGGTCAGATAACAGACCTTCACGACACCACAGCTGTCACGGATGCCTTGATGGCAGCCCTGTGAGAGACCTTGAGGTAAAGGCACTCAGCTAAGCCATGCAGACATTCCTGACAAAAACTGTGAGATAATAAATGCTCATTGCTTAATACTTAAATTTTGGGGTAAATTGTTATGCGGCAATAGATAACTAATACAAGGTATAAGAAGTAACTGAGTGAGAAGAGAGAAAGGACGGTGATTATGACCAGAGAATGGCGGGTCTGGAGTTTACAATTTCAGCCATGGAACCGTTGCCATACTTCATCTGTACTGAAGAGGGTGGCTAAACTGGCACAGAGGTCAAGTTTACTGAAGATGAGATCAAGGAGCTCAGATGCCAGGGTACTGGACAAATTAGGTTCATAAACGTTCAAGTCCTTCAGGGTCACTGGGTGAAGTTCACACTAGGTGTTGATTTCAAACAATGACAAGGTGGAAGTTGAGGCAGAGAAGACAACAACCTTAATGAGATAGTGGTATAAATCAGGTGGAATGAGCCTTCACAAAGTAGTTGTTATTTTAAGACGGTGGCAAATTAATGGAATGCAAGGGGCAGCACTAAGGATCTAGGAAGGTGCTGACCCCCCAAATTTAACCCTAGGTGATATGTAAAGTGTGGAAGCATAGAAAACATCTTCTCAAAAGAGCTACAGGGGAAGTGGTGTCCGCAGTGTAGAGCCAGATTTGAAGATTAAGTGGTTTAAAGGAAAGGTCCTTGGCTCCACATAGTGGGCACAGGACAAGCATTAGTTGTCTCTAAACATTTCATTTAAACATGTGTATGGGGCGCCTGGGTGGCTCAGTGGGTTAAAGCCGCTGCCTTCGGCTCAGGTCATGATCCCAGGGTCCTGGGATCGAGGCCCACATCGGGCTCTCTGCTCGGCAGGGAGCCTGCTTCCTCCTCTCTCTCTGCCTGCCTCTCTGCCTAGCTGTAATCTGATCTCTCTCTCTGTGTCAAATAAATAAATAATAAAAAAATTAAAAAAAAAATAAACATGTGTATGCCCTTGCTCTGCACCCCTCCCTCAATCTCTTTATTTAAGAGACTAGGTCCAGGTAAAGGGATAGGATGAGGCGGTTGGGGGAGGTTTGGCTCATCACAAGCGGTCTAGAGACTGTCTCCGCCAGGAACAGGGAGAAGTCTGTACCAAGGCTTTCCCTAACTTCACTGGCGAAACGAGGAAGAGCCCGAAAATGAGGGTCATTCTCCCGCGTGCACAGGGCACATCACCCCCCCCCCCCAAGAGACATTTATTTCTCCCACCAACGAACATTAATCGAGAGCCTTACAAGTGAGAGACACCGGCGACACAGACGAACGAGATACACTCCCGAAGACGGGGAAGGCGCCCGGCCGCGCTGCCTGTCAGCGCCGACAGCTGTAGGTTTCACGATGCTCAGACTTTTCCAAGTACTCCCCACACTTTTAGCGGAGGTAAAATGTCGGAATTAGGTGTGCAGCCGCTACGGAGATCCCTTCAGGTCTGTGCCTTCATGGCTCGGGATTCCCCGATCCGCACTCCCCCCAATCCCTGTGCGCCCTTCAGGAACGCGGCAGTCCACGTGGGCTCCCCGGCGGCCCGCGGGGCGGGGCGCCATAGGCGGGGCCAGGCAGGAGGGTGAGGCTGGCCCCGCCCCCGGGGCTCCCATGGCCCCCCGCGCCCCGCGGCCAGATGCTGACGTGTCCTTTCCTTCCCACTACAGCTCCCGACACTACCTACTACGGCTGCCCCGGAAGTCCCGCCCCATACTTAGCCCGTCACCGCAAATCAGCTCTTTCAGCGCTTCCTGGAGCTTGTCTCCCGTTTTGGGACTAGTGGGCGGGGCTCCGCGAGCAGGGTGCCTATTGGCTTGAGGTCCGGCGGGCTCTAGGCATTAATTGGCCGGAGGGCGGTGGCGCTCTGGCACGCTTGCGCGGCGAGTAGAACGTGTGGCGGCGGCGGAGAACGCGTCTCCTCTTTTCGCTCCCAGTCCCGCTGCTGCTCTTGTGAGCGCCCGGCGAGTCCGTGCCGTCCATTGCCCGAAACCCGTCGCTTGCCAGCTCTCTGCAGCGGCGGCCTCCCACTAACACCGACACCCACATTGACACGTCCAGGCCGGCCCACCGCCTTATTTGCTGCATTTCCATCTCTACACATGGCCTCCTCCGCGCAGAGCGGCGGCACCTCCGGGGGACCCGCGGTCCCCACCGTGCAGCGGGGCATCGTCAAGATGGTGAGAGCGGGGCCCGGGACACTCACCCCACTGCCCGCCTCCGGGTTTTGGCGCTGGCTCCTCTTCCCCTTCCGCCAGTCTGCATGGTCTCCTAGATCCCCTTTCCTCTGTCCCTTTCCTTACTTTTCACTCATTCTCGGAATTCCCTTCCTAAACAGAACCCAACACGGAATCCCCTTGGTACTTTGCTTCCCGGACACTTTGGCATCAGGGGTCACAGTGATTTCCGTGGTCGCGGCACTCAGATCTGCTGTTTACTAGGACCGATCGGTGACTTGATTGATTAACGGAGATAGTAAGTTGCTATCTGCCCTGCCATCCCCCCGTTCTTCTGTCCATTTTGACATCTGCTAAGCAGTGTGCAGCTTTTCCAGATCCTGACATCCGCTCTTCCTTGAAACTAAGAGCATTTGGCCATCTTGAAGCTTTTCAGTTTCAACTGACGCTCACTTACTTACTACCAAGTTTTCTCGCTCTTTGGCCCTCATATTCCTTTTCTCTCCACCTCTTCTGTTGGGTGTGTAGTCCCGAAAGCTCTTTGTATTTGTTCTCCCTTTCCTTTTGGCCCTTAAATGCTAGGCCAGTAGGAATTTTAGCTGTCGTTTTTGTTTTCTCACCCCTTACACATAAGGAGATTGGTTTGAAGAAGGCAGTGACTTGCCTAAGGTAATCACGTGGTGGCTTGGATCGGGGCCAGGAGCGGGCCCCAAGTGTTCCGATTCCCAGTGCACGGCCCTAACACTAGATTCTGCCTCCCGTCACTCCCTGCATTTTTGAATCTTGAATTTGAAACCCTGTAAGACTAATTTTTAAAAATTTACCCTCTGACTCCATGATAATTTTGTAGTATAAATTCTCTTTATCACTTGTCACCTCTGTTCTCCCCCGAACCCTCCCAAGTCTTGGAGCTTGAGGTTTGTTGGTTGTTAACAGATTTCCCTGTTGTGATGACTGCAGACTAATAGACTTTCAGACATTTCAGACCTCAATACTGACTTCCTTCTGGAACAGCAAATATCCTTTATGACATTTTCTCTCAAAGTTCCACAGTTTTTCGCTGTTGCAGAAAGTGTAAAAACACTCTGTTTTTTTGGCTTATTGTCTGCCAGGGTTAAAATGTCCTTTAGCTTATGTGTGTGTGTAAATTTTTGAGATTTTTTTTTCTCCAGCCTAATTCTCATGTATTCATTTCTTAGGTAATACTCTGTCACCAGCTGAGATTCCCAGGGTTTTCAGGCGTTTCTTCTTTATGCGTAAATGGAAAGTCAAAATTTATTAGAAGCTGAGGGAGAAGGGAATTTCCAAGGTCCACATATTTTTGCCTTTTGAATCTCGATCTGTCCTATGAGTAGCTCCTCTTACATTAGTTTTTTCATTTGCACTGATCTTTCCTTTCATAAGAACATAGCATCGCTTGGTGGTAGGGTGATGGGATTGGCAGCATTGAGTGGATCTTTCTGAATTTTTTCCATCAGTAAGGCTTGAATTTTTCTTAAAGGTCCCTCTCATTTGTGGGGTAGGAGTGGAATGAGACTGGATATATTTTTGCTTCTATTAATGCTGGAGGCTTCCAGGGCATCTGGATTCTATGAAGTGACCATGCCCACAGATTACCACCATGGATACTGAATATCAACAATCACTTATTTATCAAGGGTTGTGTCTTGTGTTGACTATTCTGTTTGTATTAATTCATTTATAACACCTAACAAGTAGATAGCATTATTGGTTACAGTTTACAGATGTGTAATCTGAGGTTTAGAAAGAATAGTTCACCCAAGGACAGGCATGTTCACTGGCAGTAAGCCAGAGCTGGGACTTGAACCCGGGTCTGTTTCCCACAGCACATGCTGTTGGACATCATGCTATGTTGGTTCTGCCTCCAGGGCATGACTTTATAATGTGGAGGGTGGGGCCAGTGATATGTGACCACAAAATTGCAGGAAAGTGAAGCTGACTGTAATCAAGTTGAGGAAAGATTAGATGTTACTCCTTGACTTATCCTCGAGCTGTTATTGTGGTGAGTGACTTCATTTGGTGCTTAGGGTCATTATGTGCATAGGAGTGTGGTGTGGAAGACACATTTGAATCTGGGAGGAGGCTTTAAAATTCAGCCCTCTTGAGGTGCCGGGGTGGCTCAGTTGGTTAAGTGTCTGTCTTTGGCTCAGGTCATGATTGGGATCAAGCCCCATATCCAGCTCACTGCTTGGCAGGGAGCCTGCCTCTCCCTCTCCCTCAGTCTCTCCCCCAGCTTATTATGCTCTCTCTCTCTCAAATAAATTAAAAACTTAAAAAAAAGAAAAAAGAAAAAAGAAAATTCAACCATCAAAAAGTCTATACTGCTGTTCTTTTCTGTGACCAAATTGCAAGGATGAGTGGGTGAATTGCAGGTAGGGCTTAGGGGAGGGAAGCCAGGTGAACTGCAGGGTGACAGGCAGATTTGTGCCAGGAGTAGACACCTTGTTTGGAATGAAAAATTGACCACTGGCAAATTGCTCTGTGTGAAGTTCTTCTGCTAAGCAAAGTTGTATTTTCCTGGAGAGTAATCATTTCCAGTGGTTCTAGGAACTGCTTCGTAAGAACTCTTTAAAGGAAAATGGAGTTCTGTTTCAGGAAAGTGAGAAGGAAATAGTCTGGAGAATTGGAAAATAGTTACTGCCTTTTGGGAGAGGGGTAGATCCTGGAACACTGACTAACCAGAGGTGTGCTTTTGAGGGGAGCCCTCCATATTTGTCTGGACTCAGGCTGAGCTACAGGTCTGAAACGGTACAGGGATGAGCTCTGCTGCAGTGAAGAGGAGTAGTCCTTCCTCTTCTGGGGGGCAAAAATGAGGTTATAGAGCCATGGAAGGTGCAAGTTTTTTCTGGTCTCTACCTTCTAATCCTAGTAAGTCCTGTGTTACTTTTTTTTTAAGGTTAAAGAAGAAAGAACTCAAATCAAGTTGTAAAATATCTTTGCATTTGACCGGTTTTTAAAAAATGAGGGTGAAGATAAAGGCTGTGTCTGCTTTTGAGAGTGGGAGCAAAGGGACAGAAACAGAGTTGGTTCTGGAATGCGTTTAAGGAGGAAGTGGGCAGTAAGTTGACACAAGCATTTTGGAGCTGTTCTGTTACTGAAAAGGCAGTGAGGATGATGGAAAAACTGAAGGTGGATTTATATTTCCTGAGTTGGGATGAGACTGGCAAGTGTGTAGGCAGATAAAATATAACCTGGAAAAGTGAATGTCCCTGTCGAATTAGATACTATTCTCTCAAAACCCTGAAAGATTCTAACTCTGGATTTTTTTGAATAATTTGCTAGACTTTCTTTAGCTGCAACAGATTATTATCAGCACACGTTAAATAGATGAGACTGGGAGAAGTCTTGGGGTACTTTGTGTAAAATTTGGTCGCTCCACTTAGCCCCTATGTATGGCTGTTTTCTGCGGTCTCACACACCTGATTTACTTTCTGTTTTGGGGAGAGAGCCCTTTCCTCTGTCTTTGCACCCTAACTTGCCTGTTCTAACTCGGTGTGTTTGTGTGTCTTCTCAAGCAGGAGCCACACGGTTGCTTTCAGGACAGCAGAATGAGTCTGCCACAGTTCTTGAATCTTTGTGCTTATCAGAAGCAGCTGGTGGAAGCAGCATATCTTATCCTGCGTATGGTGTGAAAGGCCAAAGGGAGGACAGTGCCAAGTCTTTGTTCATTTTCACCTTGCCCGGTAATTGCCTAAAGGAGAAAGGAATCCCTCTGCCAGTCTTTGGTTTTAGGCTAAGAACCCTGATTCTTGCTGAGTGCCTAAGGCAGAGGGGCATCAAAAGGAGGAGATGGCCACGGTTTCCTTCTTCACCAGGAATTGTGCTGCCAGGTTGTTCTAAAGTGGGATGTAGACTTCCTAGTGAGTAGCTTAGTGGAAATTTCCCCAGTGTGCAGCTTGTAGGAAATGATACCTGTAATTTAGATTATTATAGCTAACTGTTTCTTAGGTTTCTGAACTAAGAAGTATGTGTCTTTCCAGAGCGTAGTGGGGACAAAGAGTAGTAGTCCATTGATCTGCTCCTTCCTACGCGCACTTAGCTCATGCAGACTGAAAGAAAAAAACGTCTTTCCTAACCTACTTAAAATACTCTTATTCTACTACTCAGGGACAAGGTAGCTGAATAACAGTATTTTAGTAGAGCCATTTGCAAAGAACTAGGTAGAATAGGATGGAAGGCTTTTCCCTGTAGTCTTAAAATTGCCCACTTCTCAGCAGGTGAGCATAGTAGCTTTCAGTCAAGATTCTAAGTAAAGGAGCACTGAGTTTCCACTGTATCTTAAATGTTTTCTGTCATTTTTTTTTCCTGTATGAAAAGAAAGCATCCAGCTGGCTCTAGTCATGCTAACAGTGGCTGCTGCCATGTAATAATGATCCAGAATGATGAGCAATCATACTCCCTTTCTTTCTTGAATAAATTTTATTGATCATCTGCTGTGTCAAGCTTTGTGTGGGTATTGGAGAAACAGTGGTAAAAAGTGGATCAGGTTCCTGCTCTTACGGTTTATGGAGGAGACAGACAATAAAAAAGTAAACAAGAAATAAGCATGATACTATAAGATAGTGATTACCGGAGAATAGGACAGTGATTGGGAGCAAGGAAAAGGGTGGATCTCATAGGTAAGGTGTTTAGGAAAGGCTTTTCTTAGCATTTGTGCTGAGATCTGATGGACAGCGAAGAACCAGGCATAGGGGAAGTGTGTTCTTGGTAGAGGGAACAGCAAGTGCAAAAGCTTTAGGGTCCCCATTGATGTTTATCTTCAGTGTTTTTATAGTAGTTCTTTAATTCCTTCAGTTTACGGAACGTAAATGGTAAGGATTTAACCTGAGCTGCTATTACGTGTTTTAGGGTGACAGAAGGCATAAAGGTAGGAGGGGTGGTTGCTGTCCTGGTACCCTGGTGAGATCAATAGCTGACATTAACTCAGTGTAAACAGAGAGAAACTGAAAAAAAAAAAAACTTGCTCTTGGTCATATTCATGTTTCTTACAGGGCCACGCCTAAGGTTGTCAGCCAGTCCTATGTATTCCTAATGTCACCACCTTTCAGTGGAGGGTACTTAGCTGAAAAGATTAATGCCAGGAGCAGGCTCAATGAGAGTCAAATAACATGTAGAATTTGTTGTTGTTATACTTCTGTTAGCATTTTATGACTACATGGAATGTTCTGCTGCTCTGGTCTCGGCAACACTTTTAACCTAGCAAGCTTTACTGACAGTGGTGGTGAAAAGCAAAGTAGCGTGCTTCAGAGCTCAAACTATGGTCAGGAGCAAACTGGCTCATGCATAGTATGGCTTATTAACATGAGGGGAGACTCCTGAGGCTGGTAGTGATCATTGCTGGTATAATAAGTGGGCAGATGATTTGGTGGAGTCTGTGCCTCACTTTACTTGGAGTGCGACATTTGGGAAATGAGTTGAAGGTTCTAAGGCCTGTTGCATACTCGCTCACCGGCGTGGACTCGCTGTCCAGCTGATAAGTGTGGTTCTGGGAGAGGGTGCAGTGGATATCCTTTGGAATCTGGTCTTCAGATTTATTTTATTTTGTTTCTTTAAGGAATAGCATAGCTACATATTGTAGGAAATTCTTTGCCTTTTCTGGGACACAGCATGAAGTAAAGGGATTCAGCTCTTCGGGGGCTTATGTAGTTTTTCCTTTTATTTCTTGGGAAATGGAGAGACACCCGGTTTCTGTTGCTAATTCCTCTCCTGGGAGACTGACATATGCATTTTGTTTTTACAGTAGAAATTGGTGCAGAATCACAGGTTGTGAACATCTGATGCAGATGGAGGGTTGTGGGATTTCAGTTAACTTTCAGTGAGACTCAATATGATAAACTAATGTTTTTCGCACTTAGCTCTAATGTTTAGGGAAAAAACAGGTTTCAGTTGACATTTTTTGAAAATTAGGAAGTAAAACAACTTAATAGGTAAAAATCTAATGAAAATTTAGGTGATGCTTTCAGATATCATTTTTCAGATGTTCAATCTATGGTATAAACTGGTCTTGGCACATTTTTCTCTTTATATGCTTATGATGAGTGATTTAAGGCACCATCTCCTCTCTTTATGCCTTAACACATTTTGAGTTGCTTTAGCTTCTATATGGGAAGTAGTCTTCTTGGGATGATCTTGTAATACCAACCTCCTGTGTAAGAGGAGGAAGTGAAAAGATGGTAGAATCTGTGCCTAAAGTTAATAAATTTAATTTATTAACATTGTCTTTGGGTAGCAGCCTGGCAGGGAAGAGAGATTGGCCTAGGATTCAGGGGAAACAGTTCTAGCTCAGGTGGTGCTGTTCTCCACATGGGTGTTGTGGGGTAAGATATTTCACCTCTCAGACTCTTTCTCTCTCTCTTTCCTCCTTTCTTTCATTCATTCTTTCTTTTTTAAAACGATTTTATTTCTTTATTTGACAGAGAGAGAGAGACAGAGAGAGAGCGCACAAGTAGGCAGAGCAGGAGGGAGAGAGAGAAGCAGGCTCTCTGCTGAGCAGGGAGCCAGGACCCTGGGATCACGACCTGAGCCGAAGGCAGCCGCTTAACCGACTGAGCCACCCAGGTGCCCCAGACTCGTTCTTAAATGAAGTGGTAAACTCAGTCTCTGAACTTCTAGATTGCATGTCTTTTAGGCATGATGAATCAAAACTGAGAAATCTACTGTATGGTAGGCTTTACTTTGAATTGCTGCTTATCCTGAAATGAAACATGTGTTCTGTTCCCATTGCTTGGGGTTTGTTGTTTTGTTTTTTGTTTTTGTTTTTGTTTTTTGATAGTAGATGAAATGTGAAATGTGGTTTTCGTAGCGTAGAAGATGAGGGAGTTAAAATTTGAATTAGACTAACTGACTGGATAGCGGAGTGGGTTAGAGGTGGTGGATAGAAATGAGCCGGGGGGTTCCTGGCCTCAGTAGTGGTATCAGGATAGACTACTGGGAGTACTTGTTTGGGACCGGGAGGAACATGCGAGCAGTGGGGTTTTATTTACCGTCTCGCCTCTGCTTCAGAGCACCCTGACATTCTCTTGGGGCAGCAGGTCTTGCTTGAGAAGGGCGGGGATGGGGAGGGCACTCTGGAAGCCTATAGCCCATGGGAAGCGTTTACCCTGGTCCTGCTCTTACTTGGAGGCATCGGGGAGCTGGGGTTCTGAGCTCTGCTTTTCATACTTAAAGGCTGGAGCTTCTTCCTTTAGGTCATCCTAATTGTCTTTTGCAGATCTTTTTCCACTTCATTTAATGTGCAAGTATAGGAATCATCATAATCTATTCTTGGTAGTTCCTCACATGGTTTCTTTTCTTTTGAGTTGATTTTTTATTGTAAACTTTCTTAAATCCTTTTCTGGGAGTAGGTTTAGAGAGAAGCAGCCCAGTGATTTCCTGACCAGATCGTTACTTCAGGACTACCTGGAAGCCTTTCAGAGGCACTGAATTAGAACCTCTGTGAGTGTGGCCTGGGAATCTGTATCTTTTAAAAAGCCTCTCCTAGGTGATTAGGAAAGAGTCATTTATGGATCGATTCAGGGATTGGCATTTGAGACCCACTAATCTTGTTTAACTCCTTTTTTATATGTATTTGAAGGGGCGGGACTCAAATGATAAAAATAATTTTATGAGGGGAGGATACTAGTCTCTTTCTTTTTTGTGTTTGTTTTGATGGCTCCCAGGACACTTGCTTTGCTTTTAATCTGTAGCTCAGTACTGGGCTGACGTCCTTAGGGGTCCATTTACAAGTGATCTGAGATCCTATTCTTGGGGGTCACAACTGATAACTGAGAAGTTGTTTTACATGCCTGATTCAGGCCATATGCTCATTTTAACACTCATCTGCCACTTTTCCTTCTATTTGTATCAATTCCCAAGATCTTCCTATAATTTGGCGCCAATAACTTGGCACATTATTACTGTGGAAGTCTTTAGTGTCATCTACAAACATGAAGGTTCTGTGCTGCTCACTTTCTGCTTTTGTAGTCCTTGGGAGCCACACACTTGGGTCTTTTGGTTTGTTTCTATCCTGTTTTCTTGTTTATAAGCCCCATCCTTAACAAAATCAGTAAAACCGTCAATGACCTCTTTGGTGGTCTTCGTCTTTACTTTTTATTCCACTAGTTTGTCTAATATGGAAATAAAATTTTCTTATAATTCTTAAGTCTTCAAAGTCCTTATGATTAAGGGTCACATCTGCAGTTCCCTTGGTGACTTTTCCTCATTTTGACCAACAGTTTTCTAGTTCATCCCTAAATTCCTTCAAAAAGTTCAGGTGAATACCTTCCAGCATTAATAATTTAATAATTACTAGTATTTAAGTTTTGGACTTAATACCTGCTCATAAGATTTCAAATAGTATAGAAATACATAAAATTAAATACAAAAATCTCTTTCCCTCTGGCCTTACCCCTCAGTTTTCTAACATTCATTTTCATTCTCCTAAGGAAGTGTGTTTCCAAGCTTTTCATGCAGAAATATACATCCTGCCTCTTTTCTTTAAGAAATAGAAATGGGGTCATAATATATGTGTCCTGTAACTTTTTAAAAAATTGTTATGACTATCCAAGTGGTAATTCTAGATCCTACCTCATTCTTTAAGGGTTGAAGAGTATTCTATCATTTGGGTGTATTTACTTACCCATTTATTTGTTGATACGTATTTTTGTTTTTCATGATTCTAAACACTACTACACTGACTGAATGTTCTTCTTTACATATTTGTGTTCTTGTGTTGGCATTTCCATAAGATACATTCCTGCAAGTGCGATGCTGGTACCTCTTAATATCACTTAATGTTTTTGGTGGTTGTAGAGTGGTTTTACTTACACTTCATCTGTTTATTTCTCACAAATAACATCGTAGGTAAAATTTGGGCAAATACAGCGTAACATCTCAGAGTATCCTTGAAAACCACTTTCTCTCTTCAGTGGAGGGCAGGGCCCAACCACCTGGGGATCACTAAATAACTACTTTTTAATTGTTTGAAGACGCTCAGGCGTTTTAAGGTCCTGGTACTTAAAGGAGAGTAGGTTCTTTGAGCTTTAGCTTCATCCGCTTTCTCTGAGTTCTAGAGAGCTCCATGACTAAGGAAGTGTGCAGCTACCCAGTTGCAGATGACATGAGGAGGTGAGAAGCAAGGTCATGTGAGAGGTTTGACTTTTTTCTGTGGACAGGCACATAGCTCTTCTTTTTTCTTTTTCTTCTTGGATAAGAAGGTGGGGATGGGAGGTGGTAAGCATGACCACATCCTGTGTGGGGAAACGCTGCTATTTTTAGAATTGTTTGGAGAGACTGGAGCAGGGTAGTCAGCATTGGTAGCCTTTCAGTCATTTGCTGATCCCAGCCTTGGTGTAATGGCTTACTTGGGGTTTCCTGGGTTTCAGATGTGTGCGTACCCCTACCATGGTTTTAGTACTGGAACACTGCCTCTACTTCTATTTAGTATGAAAATCTTTTGGGCAATCAGCAAAAGTTGAAATATTTTTTTTAAAGAACTTGAGAGGAAGAGAGAGAGAGAGCGAGAGAGCGAGAGAGAGAGAGAGCGAGAGCATGCACATGCAGGGGGAGGGGCAGAGGGAGAAGCAAACTCCCCAATGAGTAGGGAGCCCAGTGCAGGGCTCCATCCCACGACCCCTGGGGTCATGACCAGAGCTGAAGGCAGACACTTAACCAACTGAGCCACTCAGGCACCTCTGAAATATTTTTAAAGCAAACTTAATTTGGAGTGCCTGGGTGGCTCAGTCTGTTAAGTGTCTACCTTGCGGCTCAGGTCATGGTCTCTGGGTCCTAAGATTGAGCCCCCCTATTTGGCTTCCTGCTCAGTGGGGAGTCTGCTTTTCTCTCTCTCTCTCTCTCTCTCTCTCTCTCTCTCTCAAATAAATAAAATCTTAAAAAAAATAAAGTAAACTTAATTTCACTATTGGAAGATCCGTGTTACTTGCCATAACTAGAAAGTACCTTAAATGCACAGTGAAGGAGTGCCTGAGTGGCTCAGTCGGTTAAGCGTCTGCCTTTGTCTCAGGTCGTGATCCCAAGGGTCCTGGGATTGAGCCCTGCGTCGGGCTCCCTGCTTAGCGGAGAGCCTGCTTCTCCCTCTCTCTCTGCCTGCTGCTCTGCTTACTTGTGCTCTCTCTGTCAAATTAAAAAAAAAAAAAAAAAAGCACAATGAGAACAAAGTGTTATTAAATTCTAGCTTGGTCTTGTGTCTTGTGGAGGGCTCTGGAGAAAGTTTAACAAGTGATGAGGATGTGCTAAAGGCTCTGGCCACCGAATGAACTTCCTTCTTTATTTAATAGGGATCATTGAAAGAGAACTAGAAAGGGGACAGTTCTTATGTGTAAATATTAAATGCTGATATATACAGGGTTCATTTACCCCTTAAAGGAGTTTTTGTTTTTAAATAAGCTCCCACATGGGGGAATCAGACATAACTTGTTTCTTGAGGCAGAACTGAACTGATTTCTGGAGTGTCTGTGGTTCAGGTCATTAGCTGCACTGACTACTAGCCATATAACCATGGGCAGGTAATTTTACCCCTTCAAGTTCCAGCTTCACCTGTAAATGGGTGTAATAACAGCGCGCTCCTTATGGGGCTGTGGCTGATTAAATGAGAACGCGTGGGAAATGTTTAGCACGGTGTCCAGCGCATGCGGCATTCAGTGACCATTAGCTGGTCTTAGTACAGCAGTTTCCATATCAATCCTCAAGTCAGATGGGGTTGAAAATGGAACTGGCTGAGCAAAATGAGAGGAATAAAGAAAGGCACCTGGCAGGTCACGTGATGTTAAAGTTGTTCGATTTAAAGGACTGGCTTTAGTTTTGAGATGATTTTCTTAATACTTTTTCCTTTGCTAAAATAGCCTTTATTTTATAAATAATGTGATGACAGTTGTTTTAGTATCCTTGGCAAAAATAACAACTAGATAACCGGTTAATCCCTAATTTGGGGGGGCAGGGGAATCTTACTTGTCTATGACATTTCAAAGTCTGGGAACCCCTGGCACAACAGAAAGGTGTGCACCTGGCACATATGTAACTCTTCTGAACTTCAGAGATATTAGCTATTAAAATATTAGGAAAGATTAAACAAATATAGGTAATGCGTGGAAGACTTCAGTTGTATGTGTGAATACTAGCTGTTGTTCAGTGGCCCAGGGGTGGCTAGTTAGGCAGAAA
>LNAC01000049.1:4114863-4130200 GCA_002007465.1 Ailurus styani | reverse complement strand
CCCCCCCCCCCCCCCCCCCGCTCTAGCCTCTGGTACTTTAGGACCAGCTTGCATCTCATCCCCCTCCTCCAACACCCTTATCACTGCTGCCTCAACTCTACCCCTGCCCAAATCCACATCGAAACTTAAAGTTGATATGGGGATGTATTTAGAACAGTTTTTTCACTACAACGTAAAACATTTTTTTTAAAGATTTTATTTGAGTGAGAGCGAGTGTGAGGGAGAGGGAGAAGCAGACTTCCCTGAGCAGGGAGCCTGATGTGGGGCTCGATCCCAGGACCCCAGCATCATGACCTGAGCCGAAGGCAGTCATTTAACCAACTGAGCCACCAGGTGCCCCTAAAACATTTTTCTTTTTTTAGAGATTTTATCTATTATAGAGTGTGTGTGTGAGTGGGGGGCGGGCAGAGGGAGAGGGAAAGAATCTCAAGCCAACTCCACGCTGAATCTAGACCTGGACTCGGGACTCGATCTTACTGCTCTGAGATCATGACCTGGGTGGAAACCAAGAGTTGGACGTTCACTGACTCAGGTGCCCCTAAAACGTTTTCTATTTCCTTATCCTTCAGGGAGACTAAGTAGTCCAAATTTGGGGTTTTTTTGGTTCTCTGTGCTGTTTTGCTAAAACCTCAGTCTCCCAGGGAGGGACATAAATTAGTTCTTGGCAAGGAACAGCTCCTTACCTGGCCTGGGTACCTTTGTAAGAACAGGGCAATTTTCAGCCCAGTCCGCCCTGGCTGTTGCTGTTCACACCTGTTGTCTTGACGTAATTATCAATAACACCCGTTTTTCGCTTCAAACTGCCCTGATTCCAGGGATAAAATGCTTGTTTACTGTACATTGTAAGAACAGTCAAGTCTGGGAGAGTGTGGGGTGACAAAATTCACAGAGACCAATATAAACAGAAGGTAGATGTTTCTGTAAATCTGGCAACTGGGATGGCCTGAAAGGAGGGTCTCATAGCTTAAAAAAAAAAACCTTTAATGGAGAGAAAGTGGCCTAGGCTTGAGACCCCAGGCTGTGTGCTTGGTTCTGATGAAATTTTCGTTGTCAGTCTCATTCAAATGTTGCTGTTAAATAGAGGCAGGTAGCTTTGGTTTGTGATGGAAAGGGGAACTTGTGAATTTATAAATGCTGATGGTTTTCTTGGAGAATGGATGGGTTGGAAAATCAGATGTGATATTTTCGGATCTGTTTGTTTTAAAAATCTTTTCTGGGGAGGTGGTGAAAGTGACAGGTCTTGACAGAGGCAGAGGAAGAGAATGGATGAGATAAAAGGCGGGAGAAATGGGTAAGTACCGGTGGGAATACTCAGATAGTCTTGGAAGCAGCTGTGAGCAATCTGGATGCAATGTACAGGGTTAAGGCAAGTTGCCTAAAGTGACTAAGTGTTGCTGGAAGTTTGTAGTAGAGAAAGGAACGAGAGGTGAGGTTTCTAAGTTTTTATTTCCAGTCTTTGGAATGCGAGGTTAGTGACCTCTTAAACTTTATGAATTCTGTTCCAGGAGAGGGAAAATCCATTGTTTTATAGCCTTTAGTACCAGGGGCATTTTTATTTTTGGTAACAACCCAAGACAGTGTGTTATTATGCCAAGTGTAATTTATCTGCTTACCTAACAGGACTCTCCCAGGTCTTCATGAAAAGTGGTGCAATCTTTCCCTACCTCCCTTTCCTTCTGTGCAGAAGGGAGACTCTGGAGCGCCTGGGTCCTGGAATCCTGCTGAGATGTATTATTCTGTGTGCTGTAATTGCTTGTGTTATTACTCTTGGCAGGTGAGCCCTTTCACAGCCCAGAGGCCAGGAGGCTGCCTCTATTACTTAAAAGCAGAGTTATCTTGTTAAACTCCTCTCTTGTGAGAGCTTTAGAATCTCTTGAGACCTCCTGCAGGCTCTCTGTGGGGCACACGCCCAACTCCTGGGTTAGCCTGCCCTGCCCCTGTGTTAGTCATCGTGATTCCGGCTCTAGAGGACTAACTTCCATTCCATAGCAAGGCAGCAGAGCGCTGCTAGCCTGGAACGCTTGGTTTCCATTTAATTCTTGAGTGTTCCGTTATCAGTGCTCTTAATGAAAGTACCTCTCTCACTCTTGTGTCAAAGAAAATGTGTTTCTTTGATTATCAACAGGAGAAGCTGAAAGCCAATGTAGGGAGAAGCAGCAGCGTGGGGGTTAGATTATCTGAGGAACTTAGAAAATTGTTTTTTGTTTTTTTAAGATTTTATTTATTTATTTGACAGAGAGAGAGATCACAAGTAGGCAGAGAGGCAGACAGAGAGAGAGGAGGAAGCAGGCTCCCCAATGCGGGCCTCGATCCCAGGACGCTGAGATCATGACCTGAGCCGAAGGCAGAGGCTTTAACCCGCTGAGCCACCCAGGCACCCAGAAAATTGGTTTTTGAAAGTGGTTGTTGGCACAGTGCAGAGCAAAGATGCCCTGTGAGTCTGAGCTGTCCATAAACTTGGATTTGAAATTTCTATGCTTTATTTTAATTTTTTATTTTTTTTTAAATGATTTTATTTATTTGACAGAGAGAGACACACCAAGAGAGGGAACACAAGCAGGGGGAGTGGAGAGGGAGAAGTAGGCTTCCTACCTAGCAGGGAGCCCAATATGGGGCTCGATCCCAGAACCCTGGGTTCATGACCCGAGCCAAAGGCAGATGCTTAATGATTGAGCCACCCAGGCACCCCTCTGTGCTTTATTTTAAAGAAATGTATTTATTTTGTTATTCATTAGAGAGTATGCTCCCTCTCCCCCCACACCCCACCCCCCCAAAAAAGAGGGAAGTCAGAGCTGGACTTGGTTAGCATAGGATATATAGAATGTTTTGGAAGTTTTTATTTATTTATTTTTTAAGATTTTATTTGAAAAATAAATAAAAACATCCATAAAAAAAGATTTTATTTGAGAGAGGAAGCACATGGGCCGGTGGGGGAGGGAAAGAGCAGAGGGAGGGAGCCGCAGACTCCTCACTGAGCAAGGATCCCAACACAGGGCTCAATCCGAGGACCCTGGGATCATGACCTGGGCCAGAGGCAGAGGCTTAATGGACTGGGCCACCCAGGCGCCCCTGGATGTTTTTAATAAAATGGAGGAGCAGTACCTGCAGTTCAGATAACACAGGGGAATTCCAGATAGGCCAGCGAGCCTTCTGTTAAGCTTCTTGAGGAGGTTTGCAAATCTGTGCGTCGTGATTGAGGCTGGAGGAGCGAGACTGGAGCACCAGCAGGTAGTGGGGAAGGAGTGACCACTTGTCTTGTGTTCTCCAGCTGTGTTAGTTGATTGGAGACTTCAATTTTTACTCCCCCATGATAGTTTTCCTAGGATTTTAATGGTAAGAAGAATCCTGGGATGGTACATTAATTTAGCAATGAAGGACTCTGAAATGTTTATGGTAGATTTGTGATTTGTACTTTAATTTGACATCTAAAATTGAGCATTAACGTTTCAAATAGGAAAAGTTTCCAAACAAATCTGGAAAATAAAATGGGAAAAATTAATGCTTTTCACGGGTAGCCTAGACATTGAATTACATCCTTAAGTTCTACAGTCAGTCCTGCATATAAACCAAAATATATATGTTAGATATTTAGAGCCGATTCACTCTGAATAGTACCGAGTGTTATGCTCTAGAAGCTAGCATCCCTTTTGCTGTAAGTTTGTTCTAAGAAAAAAATGCACATAGGACTTTATGGCAGCAGACCTGAGAAATAATACTAAAGGCAATAATCTTCATTTCTCTCATGTATTTCAGGGTCTCTGGTGTGCTTTCATTTAGCTGTATCTGGTGTCAGCCCTCCCTCCCTTCCTACTTCTTGGGCCGTGATGTGACGTTTCGTACTCAGGGCCACTGTGCTGGCAGTGCTGTGAGAAGTCAGAGTCGGCAGCGACAGCCATGGGGCCAGTCGGGGAATTGCTGCCCTCTGGCCGCTGCCTCCCTGGATTGGGAATCAAGGGGCCACTTCCCTCCGTCCTCTGAGCACTGAGGATGCCGAGGAGGAAAGAGTCAAAGTTGGGGGTCGGGGCTGGACTGGCCCAACAACTGAGTATCTCCCGGAGCGCCGTCCCAGGCTTCTCCACCTGCCTTAGCAACCCGGGCTTCACCCGCATTGGTTCCTGCAGGGTGGAGGGATGGCCTTTTTTGTCATCAGGAACAGGTTTGTCCTGGGTTTCCTTAAGAGAAGAAAGAAGAAGCCTTCGTGTTTGGGGAGCTGCGTCCTCCACTTGCTGTGTGGACACGGAAGTTTAAGAGGCGTGTGAGCTTCACGCCTCTCACGTGACCGCACGAAGTAGTGCAGAAACGGTGTGGGCACGTCCATGAAATGTATGTGAACAGAAAAACTGCCTCCGCTATTGGAACCCGTAAGACAGGCTGAGGCCAGATACTCTAGAAGTGTGTATTTTCAGGTTTTTAAGAAAAGATACAAATCAGTGACTTTTTAATGTGCTTCGAGGGCTTTAAAGTTTCTGGTAGTCCCCAACCAAATCTTTGGACTAGGGCTCCAGTCCGTCATTATTTGGTAAGCATTATTACAGATCAGGATGTGGAAAACACTCAGAAGGCACGGCCCCTGGAATCGTTCACCCTGCTCACGGCTGGCACAGGAGCACGTCTGCAGTGCTTTGTGCACGTACAGAGCTTAGAAGAGAGCTCTGTGTCAGAGCCCGAGTCTGCAGTTGGGTGTTTCTAGTGGCTGCGTTGGACTCCACCTGGGATCTGGCTGGGAGACAGTGGCTTATGGGCCTGTCAGAGACTGCTGTGCGCTGGCTCCTCGGTAGCCCAAGCTCGCTTGTGCCCTCTCCGAGCCCTTCTCTCTCTGTCACAGTGTGTTCTCTGCCTATCCACTTACAGTGCTCCGAAGATAGAAAGGAAGTAGTGTTCGTTTCGTTACTTCCAGTGAAAGCATTCAAATATGTTTTTGTTACCTTGGCATTTGGATACAGGCTTTGGGATATAAACCTACCGAGACATTCTTGTCTGTTAAATAAGAATAAATGTAAGAATCCTGGAGAATATAATCATAGAAGAAATTATCGCATTTGCTTAGTGTCCCTTTGGGGGATATAGGAAGTGACTGAGGGAAGTGGGAAGACAATTGAATATTGAACACTTAATTGGGAGATTCTCCAGTGTGGTCTGGGATATAGATTTGAGTGGTTTCTGTTGAAGAGAGTAGACTTGACAGCTCACAGGAAATAATCAATTGAGTGGTTAGAAATGAGTTCGCTAAGAGTTCTTGAAGGAGGTAACAAGGGAAATTCGACATCTAATAAGAGAACTGCTGAGGGAAGGGGGCTGAAGAAAATGTTCCCAGAAATAACACAAACTTCCTAGGGGAGAATGGAACGATGCTGAAAATAGTCGGGGCTGCGTTAGAGAGGGCGGAGAGAAGGCCGGGCAAGGTACTGAACTCTGGGAGTGGAGAATCCTGGATGAAGCCGGGAGGACTAAGGTGAGGACATGGTTGCCTGTGGGGCGTGCCGAGGGGGTGGGTGGCAGGCCTTCGGGCTACTTGTTGTCGTTTGGCAGAGAAATAGGAAAACAGCTGTGAGTGTGGCACATGCTCTTGAGATCCTGGCTCTTGCTAGCTTCAGCAGAAATCCGGTAAGCTAGGAGTTGTTTAAGGACAAGGACCATGTCTTGATTGTTCTTGGCCCCTCTCTCCACAGTCTGGCCCTGTGCTTTTACACAGTAGGGTCACTCATTTATTAAAAAAATAGTTAATGCTTCCTTTGTGTCTGGTATTGTTCTGCCCACTGGGGCTATGAGGATGAGTAGGATAGACCTGGTCCTTGTCTTCAAAGATCTTGTAGCTTTTTAGGAAAACCAGTACTAAACAGCTCTTCTATTTCGTGTTGGGATGTATTCCGTGGGAAGAAATACAGAGTAGTCAGAGGGTACATAAAGCAAGGCTATCTGACCCAGCCTGGGGATTGGGTTGGCCTCTGAGGAAAACATTTAAGCTGAATTTGCTGGAGAACATGTTTCTGAGCCAGGCAGTTAGGGTGGGGATAAAGAGACTGGGAATTAATAACTTTATTGTGCATACCCATCACTCAAGGATCTTATTGAAATGCAGATTCTGCTTCAGTAGGTCCTGGGTGGAATTGGAGTGTCTGCATTTCTAACAAGCTCTCAAGTGATTGCTGGGCTGTAATTTTTTTCGGAGGCTTTCTGTGCATCCTTCTCACTTCTGCCTTTTTTGTTGTTGTTCTTTTGTTTCAGTCCAAAGATGATGGGACTCAAGTGGGTCATTTTTCCCTCCAGTCTGTAACCATGGTGGCTGCAGCGATAGAACTGTGTAGTGCTTTCTAGTTGTGGTTGATTAACAGTAGAGACTCTTCTTCCTGTCCAGTCCACGTGCTGGCTGAAAATCCTACTCTGCTGTCCTTCTATTTTGATCTGGACAACTTACATTGTAGAGAAGGCCAAATGTTTGGGGGACGGGAGGAGGAAATTTTAGGATTTTGTTAAGGACAAAAGAAAATCCAAGGTCTTGCATATTAATAGAGAATTTCTTTTGGCATCTCCCAAAACACCCTTCTAGATAAGCGTGGGGGGACTTAGGCTTTGTTTTTGATAATCCCATTCCTCTGTGATAATAAAGAAGGCCCACTCTGAGGGGTAAAGAGATTATTATAACCAAGGTTATAAGGTTTCACTGAAACCAAAAATGTGTTTGGTACTCTTGTCTCTCATAGAATGTTCTCAACTGGGACGCCTGGGTGGCTCAACAGGTTAAGTGTCCGCCTTTGGCTCAGGTCATGATCCTAGGGTCAGAGGATCAAGTCCCGCCTCGGGCTCCTTGCTCAGTGGGGAGCCTGCTTCTCTCTCTGCCTGCTGTTCCCCCTGCTTGTGAGCTCTCTCTGTCTCTCTCTCTCTCTCTCTCTCACTCACACACACACACACAGTGTTCTCAGTTATTATAACTGAACTCCCATCAGTTGTTTCTTAAAACTTTTGAGACATTTAAGGAGTTTGTGGCTTTGCTGAATAAAAAACCTAATTAGATCACACATGTAAATTTTTAAAAATTCCCACCAGATAACTAGCATAGGAAGAAAGAGGGACTCTCCCTAAAACCTGAGATCCTTTTTGAGCACGATCACCTTTTTGAACTGTGCACTCAGACAAGGTTTGAATTCTGTGATTTGAAAACACTGTATTGTATTTGGAGGAAGCACGTGCAGCAGTGAGTGGATCACATCAAAAGATGTCCTTACAACACAGTGACAACTTGACATTCATTTTCTTAGTGTTGTGTGCATAGAACAGGGGAGGGAGGGAGGTGAGGAGCAAGCCAACCACCAACTTCAGAACTACCAGTGAGATCCAGTTTTAGTGATTGTTTTGTTGTAAGACTCTAAGGCAGCCTGTAGTATGTTTAACACCTAAAAAATTTTTTAAAACTTTATTTTGAAAAATTTCAAACTTACATAAACATCGCAAGGATAGTACACATAACTTCTGTGTTCCCTTCATCCAGAGTCCTCAATCGCCATATCATTTTCTCTGTATTTAATATAGTCCTTAATCATGGTAATTCTGTAAAGTTGCAAACACTGAATGAAAATCCTGAGCCATCATCTCTCCTGTGAGGGATACAGGGTTAGGTTCCTGCCTGCCTCTGGTCTTCACATTTTCATCAAGTGATAGATACCTAACCTTGTTCTGAATGTGCTTCTGTCTAAAGATACCTTATTTTAATATATATTGTTGATTCATTAACATTGAACTTATGACCAAAAGCACTATAATTCATGCCCAAATGAAATTTACCTAACCTGTTCTCTGTAAGGCACATCACAACATCTTTCTTCGTGCTTAAGATCACTGGGGGCCATTTTACATTTAAACAGTGAAATCTCCAACAAAAAGCCCTGCTCATGGAAGTAATTTTTCTTTACCTTTAATATAGTCTGCGTACTTGACCATAACCATTCAGTAGAGGGGTCAGAGTCCTTTAGGGATAATCTTTTATGTTCTGAAGTCAATTAATTTTTTCTTCTTTTGGTAATTTTCACACGTGACTGTTGCTCACTTTGAATTTTCTTCTGACAACTGGAATGGATTTCTTTTAAACGATGCTCACATTTCCCTGCTGTATTGTTCTTCCTGAGTTCTTCTCTTATTTCTGAGTAATTACGTCTCAATCTCTGGGGCCTTGACAACGGTGGAGCTCAGCATTGACTAGTGAGGCCTTGGTTCTGCAAAGGACATCATCTTGGGGACAGACAGCCCTGGTACAGGCTTCCCGGAGATTGAGTCAGTTCCTTCATGGTGAGGCTTTATTTGTGCAGAAGTAAGCTACAACCTTGGCGTTTTATGTAAACTACCATTTTTTTTTAGTAAGGTATAATTGATATATATTAGTTTCAGGTGTACAACATTGTGATCTTGGATAGTGTAAAATGATCACCATAATAAGTCTGGTTAGTACTTGTCACAATACATAATTACAGAACTTTTTGTCTTGTGATCTTTTAAGATTTCTCTTAGCAGGGGCCCCTGGGTGGCTCGGTCGCTGGGCATCTGCCTTCGGCTCAGGTCATAATCCTGGAGTTTCAGGATCAAGTCCCGCATCGGACTCCCTGCTCGGCGGGGAGTCTGCCTCTTCCTCTGCCCTTCACCTGCTTGTGTTCTTTCTCTCTCACTCTCTCTCGAATAAATAAATAAAATCTTAAAAAAAAAAAGATTTCTCTTAGCAACTTCCAAATATGCGATATGGTATTAGCTGTAGTTGCCGTGCTGTACGTGACATCTTCATGACTGATGTATTTTTTAATGAGAAGTTTGTACCTTTTGACTCTCTTCACCTACTTTGCCCGCCGTCACCTCCGGGCACCAATTTTTTACTCACAGTTCTCAAAAATTTAGCATTTGGGGTTTCCTGGAAGTGTGCTGGGAAAACCTGGGTTGTAGCTCTGCTGCACTACATGACTATGCCACAGTGGCCTCCGTTGTAAGATGAGGTAAGGGTGCCTGCTCTTTGTTGAAGATCAAGACGGGTAGAGGGAAGGAAAGAGAGACCAACGTGCCCTTAACTTTTACTGCTAGGTGTCCGGTACTGTGAGGCATCTTATTTAGTCATCCTGACAGTCCAGAGAGGACGGTGACAGTAGTATTGTCCTCATTTATATGTGAGGGAATAGCCCAATGCTTGGAATGCTTTTTCACTTGAGTTTGTTTTTAGACTCAAGTCTGATTCAGAGTTCATGGTCCTCTGAAGCTATGAGTGCCACCACACTTTATCAGGGATAAAGTTCAGTGCAGATGTAAGTTACAGTACTTCTTTATCATTACACCTGAGGACCAGGATTCTGATATAAGCACTGAAATCTACTTTCCTAGACCGGGGTAGCTTAGCTTAGATTATGGGTTATTTGATCTTTTCTGATTGAATTCAGTTTTTGGCGGATTTTCCATGATTTTGATATTTACTCTTGTACCATGGAGGAAATGTCCACTTTTTTCTATTGTACACACTCTTACAATCTTTACTTGAGACTACACTTCGAGCCATTTTTCTTTTTTAAAGATTTATTTTAGAGAGGGAGGGAGAATTCAAAGCAGACTCCCCGCTGGGTACAGAGCCTAATGTGGAGCTCGATCTCACAACCCTGAGATCATGACCTGGGCCAAAATCAGGAGTTGAACACTTAACTCACTGAGCCATCTAGGTGCCCCTGAGCCATTTCTTAAACAATACTGGCTGATAATGGGTCTTTTGACCAGCTATTTTTGTTTAGATTTCATTACAACTCTCGTGGATATTCTTCTATATTTTATGAATATTTATAAATGAGGAAACTGAAGCAAATAGAGCCAGTTAACTTTCAAAGGTCACCACTGACATTGATTTGATTCTGTAACTAAATTCTTATTGCACATACCACTGTCCTTTCTCTGATTACAAAAAGAAGCAGTTTGTATAACTTGAAGTGGTAGGCCAGAATTTATTTTTGCTGTGCACTTGCTATTTAGACTACCAGAAGACTAGTTTTCATCTCACTTCCTTGTCATAATATATCAGAGGTTGGCAAACTGACTCTGTAACGGGCCAGGTAGTAAATATTTTAGGCTTTGCAGGCCATACGGTCTCTGTTGAAGCTACTCAACTCTACTTCCAGTGTGAAAGCAGCCATAGACAAACAAATGATCTTGGCCATATTCCAATAAAACTTTATTTATGGACACTGAAATTTGAATTTCATACTCTTTTCATATGTTACATAATACCCTTTTGATTTTTTTTTCCCCCCAGACATTTGAAAATGTAAAAGCCGTTTTTAGCTCATGGATAGTACAAAAGCAGGCGGTAGGATGGATTTGGCCAGCGGGCTGTCGTTTGCCAGTCCTGTTTTTATCGTTCTGGAGTTTTCTTCCTTTGTGTTTCCTTTTTGGGTGTTCTTTTGTAATATTGGACTCTTAAGTCTCTGCTTGCCTTGCATATGGTGGTATTTAACAAGTGTTGGTTTGATTCAGGCAGCCAGCTCATGGAAGCTTTACTTGCTTAGTGATTTAGTCTTTGACACCTGCTTTGCTGACACATAAAAATGGAGATTGTAATTGGGAAAGAGATTTAATCAGTAGGTAACCTCAGATTTAATCCGCAGGTAACTTCAGATACCGTTTTAATTGACCTCAGCTCCCTCGATACTTGTTTCTACGTGTGTTGGCACAGTGAAACATCAGGCCTGGGGAACCTCATGTCTAGTCCTTGCCCGGCCATCGGTACTTTTTGTCAGCAAAAGTCATTTTATTTGTTTTGCTTGCAGATTTTTCATCTCTAAAATAAAAGGGCCCAGATTAGATGTTCTCTTTAGCTGCCCTCTCTCTGTAGATGATCGCTATAGTCCCTCTCCCTCTGAGATTTTCAAACTGAGGACCAGTTTTCGGTAGAGCTGGCCCAGCGAGCGGTTGCCTCTGCTCGGCTCTGCAGAATGTGCTGGTGCGCCCCGAGCAAGTGAAATGGCTTACCCTGAGGCCATGGGCTTCCAGTTCATTGTGTTTGAATGCTGGGCCTCTAATTTAGGTTTGCCTTCTGCTCTTGCCAGAAAAAGAAAGAAAAAGCTGGCTGTGTTGGCGAGTATTCTGGGAAAGACCTCCCAGACCACACAGCTTATGTTCTTTTGGGATTGCTTGCTCTTTGTCTCAATGACTTTTTAATTTTCAAGTGATGATTCTTCTTGTGGAGGCAACAGCTCTGGCTGCCAAGAAGCTTTTTCCTGATACACTTTCTGAAATTTTCCCCAATTTAGTTTCTCTTCAGTTACTCTTTAATTCTGTTGGCTTTTTTTTTTTTTAAGATTTTATTTATTTATTTGACGGAGAGGGAGAGAGAGAGATCATAAGTAGGCAGAGAGGCAGGCAGAGAGAGAGGGGGAAGCAGGCTCCCTGCTGAGCAGGGAGCCCGATGCAGGGGTCCATCCCAGGACCCTGAGATCATGACCTGAGCTGAAGGCAGAGGCTTTAACCCACTGAGCCACCCAGGCGCCCTGGCTTTTTTTTTTTTTTTTTTTTAATAGAAGTTTTTTGCTTTGTGAAATTGTATCTAATAAAAGCTTTCCTACCCTATCCACAACAGCTCCTTCCCTATCCCCTGATGGTATTTTTAGGTAGAGAAAAATGCCTGTCCAGAGAAGGGGCCCTGGCCTGCTGCTCCATCACTCTGACATGCAGCACCTGTGCCTGTGGCTGGGGGCGTGACTGTCGACGGCTTCCAGATGGCACCGTGGCTCTTGCAACCCAGTGACTTTCCTGGTTCTTTTCTCTGTGCCCCAGAGGGAAAGGAGTTCATTCTCCTTGCTTTGTTCTTTCTCAGAAAGAGCTTATATTGTTTTCATCATGTTAGAGCTTTGGAGATTTCACTGAAGTTTTCCTTCCTTCCTTTGACTTCTACCTTGTTATTTCTAATGGACTCGAGAGTTTACAGTAGCCCTCCATTCTTTGGTGAATCACCATGCCTGACTTTTGGTTCTGAGTCAGCTGCCTTTTTAACACATTTTTTTTTTGGCAGTGTTGATCAGCTAAGCATCTTATCTTCCTGCTAGATATGGGAATGCTCTATAGCAAAGCATACATCTTATGTCCCCAAGGTTTTGTATTTCCATGTTGGATGTTAAAAAAAAATTTTTTTTAATTGAAATAAATTCACACCATAAAATTCACCCTTTTGAAGTGAATCGAAGTATACAATTCAGTGGCTTTTACTGTGTTTACATAATGTTCAGTACTGTCTAATTCTGGAGTATGAAAAGATAAACCCTATACCCATTAGTTGCCCTCCCTCCAGCCCTTAGAGCCACTAATCCTCTGTCTATGGATTTGCCTGTCTTGGACATTTCATATAAATGGAATTATTAAATGTGTGGCTTTTTCTGTCTGGCTTCTTTCACTTTAATGTTTTCCAGGTTCGTTCACGTAGTATTAGCAGTACTTTGTTTCTTATTTCCAAATATTGCATTTTATGGATATACCACATTTTATTTATTCATTATTTATTTATTTATTCATCATTTGAAGGACATTTGGGTTTCCACTCTTTTTGGCTCTTATAAACAGTGTTGGAATAAACATTTGTGTACAAGTTTCTGTGTGGTCATAGTCTCTTGGGTATGTACCTAGGAGTGGAATTGTTGGGTCACATGATAATGCTTTGCTTAACTTCTGCAGGACTGCCACACTGTTTTCCAAAATGACTGCATTACCAAAAATATAGGGGGGGTTCTAGTTTCTCCACATCCTTGTGAACACTTATTCGTGTGTCTTATTGATTAAAGCGATCCTAGTGGCTGAAGTAACCATTGTGGCTTGCTTTTTTGTTTGTTTGTTAACAATTTTATTTATTTACTTGAGAGAGACAGAGAGAGAGAGAGAGAGAGAGAGAGGGAAAAGGGAAAGACCACAGAGGGAGGGGGAGAAGCAAAGCTGAGCAGGGAGCCCAGTGCAGGCTCCATCCCAGGACCCTGAGATCATGTCCTGAGCCAAGGGCAGACCCTTAACCGACTGAACCCCACCCAGGCACCCTGGTCATTGTGGCTTGGATTTGCATTTCCCCTGTGACTAATGATGTTGAGCATTTTTCATGTACTTATTAATCGATCATGTGTATATTTTCTTTGAATAAGTGTATTCAAATCTTTTCCCCATTTTTGTCTTTTTTTTAAATTTGAGTTTTAGTAGTTCCTTATTCTAGACACTAGACCCTCATCAGATATGTTTTGTAAATGCTGTCTTTTCACTTTCTTTATAGTGTCCATTAAGTCCCTAGATTTTAATTTTGAGGGCCAATTTATCCTTTTTTTTGTTTGCTTGTGCTTTGTAAGATGGCATCATATCTAGAAACCATTGCCTCATCCAAGGTCATAAAGATTTATGCCTGTATTTTTTTTCTAAGGGTTTTGTAGTGTAACTCTTACATTTAAGTTGGCTACTTTCTGAGCTAAGTTTTGTATGTGATGTGAGGTAGAGGTACAACTTCATTCTTTTGCATGCAGATACTGTTTTCTCAGCCCATTTTTGTTGAAAAGATTCTTTCCCAACTGCATTATCTTGGCACCCTTTTCTAAAATCATTTGGCCATAAACATGTGGGTTTATTTTGGGCCTTACTGGTAACATATTAATGTTCATCAAGTGGCTCCCCTTATTTATATTAGGTCTTCATATTGGCAGGTGTTGCTAAGATATTCCTCTTGAATCTTAATAGGTAGATATATCTGTTAATCTAGTTCTGCTTGCAGAGCTTAATGAGATGTTCTCAGCTAATAAGATTACATTCTCAGGTCAAGATGACTTTTACTCTTGGTACTGTGAAAAAAAAATTCTGGCTTTATTGTCATACTTAAATGGATTTTTCTTTTTAAAAAAAGATTTATTTATTTGAGAGAGAGGGAGAGAGAGCACGTGCCGGAGGAGAGGTCAAGGGAGAGAGGAGCCTGAGCAGGTTCTTTGCTGAGTGTGGAGCCCGATGCTAGGGTGGATTTCACTACCCTGAGATCACGACCGGAGCTGAAACCAAGAATTGGACACTTAACCAGCTGCACCACCCAGGTGCCCCATACTTAAATGGATTTCTATACCATCACTTTGTTTGCCCTAAGTATAGCATGGCTAAGGTTTTGTATGAGTTTTCTGTGTCCTAATGTCTGTGGTCTGGGGCTTTAAGTCTGTGGTCTGGGGGTTTAAGAGTTACGTGCCCCAGATCATCTCTCAGGATCTAGTGAAGGTTTAATGTGGTATTATTCTATTGCTGGGCAACATTTCAGTGGCTGCCCATAAAGCGTTTCACTGTCAGTAAATCTTCCTGTAAACCTGTAAGTGGGTTTGAACAGTTTGAGTCCCTATTTTCCTACTTAGCTGGCTTGTCTCAGCCTTTGTCACCATCTAACTTGTGCCCTGAAGCCAGGTCCTCTGAATCTCACCAGTCCCTTTGCAACCTTTATTGGCAGAGCTGAGAAATGTCTAATCCATAACCTCAATCAAACTGATTCATTGTGACAGCTGTTTTCACAAACCTCCTGCTGTATCAGGTAGGGCTAAGATCGTTTTTCTAGAATATGTCATTTTATTAATATAATTGGATAAAGCAGTTACCATATGACTTGCTTTTTATGCCCTATAAATTAGCAATTAAGGATAATTACCACATCCATGAAAATTTGCAACATGAATCAGTACAGCTTTGGCAGAACAATTATCCGTGACAGTTTCCTCTCAATCTTAACATTATTCTTCTGAAATTAAAATTCTGATTAAAAAAACACTGTATTTTATTTACTTATGTTTATTGTTTGTCTCCTCCTACTAGAATGTCAGCTCTCTAAGAGTAGATACTTTTGTCTGTTTTATTTCACTGAGTATGTCACTTGACTAGAACAGTACCTGGCACATAGTAGGCACTCAGATTTGCATTGATTTAATAAATGAATAAATGAATCAGTCCATGAATAAAATTATAAAAATATCCACTTAGATGTCAGGTCTTTCAGAGAGGAATAATGATTTGGTGCTATAGGAGATTCAAGTTAAATTTGATATATAAACCTTTGGTCTTTTACATTTTTAAAGACCCTTTAAGTTTTTTTTTTTTCCCACCAGAAGCTATTTCTCCTTAGCTTTATTTGGTGAGGAACCTTGGATAAGAGAAGACCATTAAAATATTTTTATTGAGGGGGGACCCCTGGGTGGCTCAGTCAGTTAAGTTTCTAATTTTTGATTTCAGCTCAGATCATGATCTCAGGATTGTGAGATTGAATCCTGCATTGGGCTCCGTGCTGGGTGTAGATCCTGCTTGGGATTCTCTCTCTCTCTCCCTTTGCCCCTCCTCCCCCCCC
>LNAC01000049.1:4087716-4114785 GCA_002007465.1 Ailurus styani | reverse complement strand
CCCCCCCCCCCCCCCCTTCTGGTCCCGTCCCCCCCCCCCGCCACATACTCCACTTTCTCTCTCAAAAAAATTTTTTTTTTTTCCAATTGAGGAAGAATTTGAGTAGAGACTGTTGGGAAATAAGACAGATGGAAGGACTTTAACAATCCTTAGAAGCTGAAATTAAGATAGTTCAACACTTATACCTCTTTATGTGATTTCAGTTCCTATAAATAGTAGGAAGGAAACTAGTTCTTCTCTTATAGATAGGTTTCTTTCTTAACGGTCTGCAGACGCAGGCTTTTCCTGCTTCTCCACTTAAGGCTGTGGCTGAATGAGGCAGAGCGAGTTTCACAGGAAGATGTACATGTGTCAGTCTTTTCCTCCGAGGGCAATAGGAATGGCAATGCCTGCCGCGATGAGCATCTATTCTTATTGCTTAGGAGGTTGAATTGGTGCCTACTACCTGAATTTGTACACTCAGTAGTATAAAAGATGTCAAGCAACCTGTAAAGTAAGTCCTCCCTAATATTAACCCAAGCATTGATTATTGTCTGACTGGTATATTTGGTGCAGTAATGCAGAGATGTTCTGACAGTAGTCTTCAGAATAGCATTCAGGGAGAGGGGAGGAGGTACAGAAGACATTTTGCAAAATTCCTACGCACAAGTTGTTTGCCAAAGCCCTTTTTGGAACCAGGGAAATAGTTACAGACCCATTACCCCCCAGGGATCTAATTTACTAGGTAGAGGCATTAGAGGTAGTACTTTCTGATATTTAGGGACAAAGGGGATTCTTCTCATCAGTCACTCTGTTCTTGAGCTTTTCAGTATTTTTTTATTTTGTTTTTTGGTCAGACTTGAGAAATGAGGACTTTTTTCCCCCCTAGCCTGGGTCAGTGCTCACTCATCAGGGTTTACCTTGATCAGCTAAGGTGGGTTTTCTTATAAATGGACCTTAGCTTTTCCCAGCTGGGCTCACTGAGAAGTACTGGGTCTCCTGGAAGTGCTTTATTACTTTTTGTGAAAGGTTGACTACTGAGGACCAGGCATTGGGGACAGATTTGTATGTAGCTTGGCTCTCGTCAGCCCCATTCGGAACTTGTGCGTGAATGACTTCAAGCACAGGTATTCTACAATATGCTGTTCTTGCTTCTGCTGCTTGCGAAGACTTGACTATAAATGAATCTGATCCAAGCTCTTTTCTTTTGCATCCTTTGGTGCTTCTCATTTCCGGAACACCAAGCATCCAGTGTTCTAATATACCTGCTCTTTCCTGGCTTCACCTTGAAAGCTTGAATGTCAGTTCCTAGGGATGTCAGTTCCTAGGGATGATGCCCAGGGCATGGGTTCTCAGGAGAGACAGTTAGAAAGGCTGTTTGGTTGGAAGCTATAGAGTTTAATTGCTGGTAACACTAGATCAGAAAGGGTATAAATGAAGAGCATGACTTGTAACTAGATGAGAAAGACTGTCTTTTATTATATGTTGTCCTGCTGTAGCCAGAGAAGAGCTATTTAGACCAAGGTCTGTGTGATTAAAGTGTTGAGAATACTGACACGTTAATCAGAGCACTATTTTTTAAAAATTGGGATGTGTATATTTGTTGGACAGTTCCTGTAAAAGTTACTAGAATGGATAAATGAGTTGTTTATACAACGAAATATACAGCCATGAAAGTGAATAAACAAGTGTTTTACATCAACATGGATGAGTTTCACCAAGAAAAACAGAAGGCAAACAAAGCAAGTTACATATGGGCACACACAGTAGACTCAATTTATATAGAGTTCAGAAATAGGAATAAATGAAACCATATTGTGTAGAGATGTATACGTAGGTGATAAAACTGTACAGGAAAGCAAGGGAGGGGTTGTCATCATGGTGGCAAGGGAAGGGGCTTCAAGTAGAGTGGGGCACAAAGGGGAGCCAGGTTCCAGCAGTGTTCCTAGTCCTTCACTTGGGTGGTGGTTATTCAGTTATTTGCCTATTTTTTAATGTGTATGTATGTGTTTAAATGTGCTTCTGTATTTATATTAATATATCACAATTTAAAGCATTAATTTAAGTGGAGAGGCGAGGGAGAACTCTCAGCTAAGCAAATGTATACAGGAGTGCCTTCCTTTCCAGGCGTCATTCCTTTAAAGAAAACTCCACGGTATTGTCTACCATAGGGTGCTATGTTGGTAGAACTCTCCAACCTTCTATCTACTAATTTTTCAGCAGCTACTTCTTGTTTTGAAGCGTCGAGATTGGGAGTTTTTCAGATCTAGTGAAGCCAGTGCTTGAGCCCATCTGTTCATTAAATTGTGCCTTGCTGAGTGAAGACAACTTGAATAGCTTAGATGACGTTTGTCATTTTTTTCTCTACGCCTTTTCTTCTCTTCTCCCACTTGAAATCCTCCCTTCTTCTCCCCTGCATATATTTTAAGTTAAATCTCCATGAGCTTCAGAGCTCTTTTGCAAGTGAGTCCTATGCCTGGTGCCTTTGATTAGAGAGCTAAAAGGAGCTACTGTGCTTGGGAGCTGTAAGATGCCTCTTCGGTTTTTCTGTTTTAATCCTGGAGAGCATGGACTTTCTAGATCACTTCCTATGTCTCTCTTACTCTAGACTGAGCGCTGTCTGCAACGGAAGTGTAACATTACCCAATACTCAGCTCCTTGGAGATGGAGTGTAGGGGCTTCTTCCTTTAGCTTCCCTTTTTCTTAGGCCTTCCATTGCTTGCCTCCATCCTAGAATGGGATGTGTGGTTGGGGAGACATTAACTTTTTTTTTTTTTTAAAGATTTTATTTATTTGTCAGAGAGAGAGAGAGAGAGAGCACAAGCAGGCAGAATGGCAGGCAGAGGCAGAGAGAGAAGCAGGCTCCCTGCTGAGCAAGGAGCCCGACGCGGGACTCGATCCCAGGACGCTGGGATCATGACCTGAGCTGAAGGCAGCTGCTTAACCAACTGAGCCACCCAGGTGTCCCACTGGGGAGACATTAACTTCTTAATAATTGACAAGAACAGGATGGTGGTGCTCACTGGGATGAAATTAAAAGGTCCTTCGTCTCCATATCTCACATGCCTCTTTATCCCGAACAGTCTATTTATTTTATGAGTTTTCCATTGTTCGTTTAATTCCTACTTCTATTTCTGGGTCTTTTGAGAAGCTAGCCCAATGTTTCTGTAGGTATTTCTCTTATGAAATTAGAAACAATCCCATTCATTTAGTCACCAGTCATTCCACAAATATTTGAATGCCTCCAAGGAACCAAGTACTGTTCAAGATGTTGGGGATACAGTAAGTGAACAACTTCTGTTATGGTAATCTTGCCTCTAGATGGCTAATTTTCTCTTTTCCTCCCCCTCTGTAGGTCCTCTCAGGCTGTGCCATCATTGTCAGAGGGCAGCCTCGTGGTGGGCCTCCTCCCGAGAGGCAGATCAATCTTAGCAACATTCGAGCTGGAAATCTTGCACGCCGGGCAGCTGCAACTCAACCTGATGCAAAAGATACTCCAGATGAGGTAGGTGCTTCCAGAGGCTTCCCTGAGGCTGTGGACCTACGTTATAGCCCAATCTCCTTGACTGATGCAAGTTTTGTAATCTTTTTCTGTGTATTTTGGGTATTATTTTTGTATCACAGGAGTGAGGACTCTGGACCTACCTATCATGGCTTGCATAGGTTTACACATTCACCACCGTTAGCAGTAATCCCAGTCTCTGGCCTTTTTCTCCTACCTTTTCCCATAAGCTTGGAGCCTCTTCAGGTTTGTCCATGTTTTCACTCCTCTTGGCCTAGGTTGGGATATTTGCTAGGTTGTCTGTCATTTGAGGCTGCTATCGGTTTTGGCAGAGTTCTTTTATTAATTTACGTTTGAATTCTTCATGTTCAAAATTCGGAAGGATAGAGAAGAATCAAGTTCTCTCAGGGACTACTGAAGCTGTTAGTGTGCTGTATCTCCTTCCAGAGATATTTATCACCTGTCCCAGCAGACACTCTTCCTTTCATAAATAGTAGCATACTCCATGCCTGTGCTTTATTATAGATTCTTAATCTTAGATCCATGAACCCCTAAAGGCATCTGTGAACCCCCTGAAATTGTTTGCAAAATTTTGTGTAAACATGCATTGTTTTTAATTGGTTTCTTAAGGCAGCTCGTGGCTCACGAGTAGTCAAGAGCCATTGTGTTACGGTGATTTGAGAGACGTCTGACCTTGTGTCGCCGCATCCCCTCCATTGCCCTGTTTCCCTGCCTCTAACGCCTGCCCACCTTGCTGTCTTTGTGGTCTGCCTTGGACTCCTTCAGTTCTTACATCTCCTAGCAACTGCTGTGAGTCCAGATTTGATACGGTTTAGTCTTCTTGGCTCCCATACTTTGAAACCTCAGTTCTTGTCTCTTCTTAAGTAGTGCTTGACTGTCATCAAAAGTGAAATTTCTGGATTCTAATTATTTGTCCTTTCCCCATCTTCATGATAATTGGGGAAGTTTGGTACCTCAGTTTTCCTCTGCTGCTTCCTGAGGTGGAAGTGAAGAAGAGATGTAACTCGTGGGGATCTTCTGTTTAAGGAAAACATGTAGTTTTTAAAAATCTATAATGAAGGGGCATTTTGTTTGAATTACAATAATAAAGCAATGTTCTAGCAAATGGAGAGAAGTCCCCCATAATTCTGTCATCAGCAATCCAGTTAGATTCTTGGGATGATGACAAAATAGAACAAAGAAATTCTTTTTCATTGGTCTTCCATCAGTGACCACAAGTATTGGGAGTAGTGACAGTGTCGACGTTGGGTTGTTTAGTAAGGATGAAACGAGATCATGTCAAGTGCTTAGCATGTGTCTGTAAAGTACTTGATAAATGTTACTTGTAATCTCTACTGCTGTTTGTTAATTTCTGTTACTATAAATTCAGGGCTTGTAAAACCAAGCCCTGAAGATTGACCCTCATAGTACTTTTCAGATTTTGGGTCCTAAGTGCTTTTCTTGACCAACATTTGAAATCGTTCTTTTCCTTTCAGTTGTGAATTGTGTAACAGCTCGAGTGCTCAGGAGAGGAGAGTTGACCCTGGCTGGCTAGGACTGATTAAGTTCACGCCCCAGAATAAAGATGCAACATAGCCTCTAAGAAAGAAGGGTTGGGTTTTAATTTCCTGTTGCGTGGATGGGAATCTAGGGCAGAGGAACACAAGGCCAGTTGGAACTCGTTCTAAAATATTTTAACAGTATTCTATGTAACAGTACAGTAAAATCTTACAGGCACTATCCTAGCTGAGAGAATACCACGTGATCTGATCCCAGCCCTCATTCTAGTTTCATGTATTTGTACGGTGTGGTGCTTTTTCCCCCCCCTCTTCTAGAGCAGCTCCATCTCATTATGTTTCTCCTGGTAACTCTTCAAAGGTCCCAGAAATGTGAAGTATTTGATGGCTACAGATTTTACTTTTTCTCAGCCACAGCCACTACTTCTCTGTCCTGATAATCCAGTCTCTCTTTTCCCTGCTGTAATCTCCACAACCCACCCCCCCCCACCGCCTTGTTTTTGAAGCTGCTTTGGCTCAAGTGACCAGTGACACCAACTGGTAACCCAAATCAGATACACAATCTCCTTTGCTCTTCCCTTGCCCTGTGACATCTAGGCCTTTGTTAAGACCTAGAGAGAGTCTGTCTCCTCTAAGAGATCTCTTCTCCATCCTTGAAACTTCATTACTACTCCTGTTATTCTGTGTTCCACTCTGGTGTGCTAGGAGTGCTGAAATAATGGTCCTTCTGCCTTCATTCTCCTCTCCTCTAATCCTTTCTCTATATGTTCCCAGATCTTGAAACAAAATTTCATTTATTCCCCTGCTCAGTGTTATTCACACATTCATTCTGTGTTTATATGTACGTCTTTCTCTACTACACTGTAAGCTCTTCGAAGGCAGGACCTTATCTCACATCTCTGTTCTTGAGCCTAGTCAGTGCCTGACATGAAACAGATACACAGTGAATAGACATGTGAACAATGAGGGTAAAATACCTTTGTGGGGATGAGTGGATTGTGGAATGTGGCATTACCCTTCCTCTCTGGCTTTCCTTTGTTTTGGAGCCTGTTGTCTGTTTTTTTTCACATTCAGATGGAGTCAGGGATGGTATGGCTCATTTGCTTCCCTTTGTATCACTGTCCCTAATATCATTTGGTTGCTTATTCTCTGCCTTCACTCATGATACCTTCTTTCAGAGAAGCTCCGCTTTCTCCTAAGTCCTGTGGCAGTAAAAACAGCTCCACTGTATGTCCCTAGCCGTCACTGCCCTGTTGCAGGCTAATCCCCAGTGTTGCCTAGCTACTCTAGGCAGCCTAGATACTGCATTGACGGGCACTGTGGGAATTACATACTTATTTCCCACAGATTTGCTGAGTTCATGTGTGAAGCTCTGTGTTGGTTTCATGAGAAATCTAGAAATGAATGTTGTAGTCCTATGTTCGGTGGAGCCTTTGAGACTTAGGATGGTGGGGTGGTGGGGCATAGAGGAATTGGTTATATACACATGGGGTACAGTGGGTGGGGTGATGAGAAGATGGGATAAGAAGTATTGAGCATTGGGCCGTGGAAAAAAGTATCTAGCTTTAAGGATTTACATACACTGAACATACATACCTATACTGAACATACATATGTTCAGTAGTGGAGGAGTCTACCTGGTTCAAAGAAAAGATTGGAATTAAAAAATTCATTTCCTTGTGGTAGACCTTAGATCTTGCTTGAGGCAGGAAGCAGAGTGCTAGCTGCTAGGTTGCCTGCTGTTGAGCATTCTAAAGGGAAGAGGTAATTTGGAGTCTCAACTACTTAACAAGTCATTTGCTTCTTAGATTGAGCTCAGGGACATCACGAACACACCACAGCTCTCCTTCCTGTGAGGCCGTTCTGGAGCTTATTTGATAAATGCTTTGGGCAACTTTCCCTGTACTTGATTCCTGGAGTTGTTCTGGGAGGTTGTGTTGGGATGGTCTTCTCCAGCAGATAGCCGCCTGCTGGCTGTCCTCTGCATGGACACTTGCACAAAGATTTGTCCTGGAGTGCTCTCTTGGCCTTGTGAGGAGTGATGTGGTCAGTCGCTTCCGTGGGCCCCTCAGTTGCCTCTCTTCATAGCTAAAATCTTGTGCGGTTTGTGAATTTGCACAACTCTGGGTGGATGGAACACAACTTGAGAAGGCTGATTTAAAAAAACCAAGGTTACAGAAATTAGGTTATTTTTTCTTACAAGATTAGGTATATGTCCTTTCCAAGGCCTCCAGTGTGGCTTTCTCTTATTGCCCAGTGACTTGCCAGCTGTAAAATATGAGGTCCTAAGGTTGAAGAGAAGGGTGCTCCTTCAGCGAGTCTTAAAAGCTTTTAGTACTTTTGTCTAGTTGGTAGAAATTGCAGGTTTCCCCATAGGTGCTAGGTAGTTCCTTGTGAACTGACCCTTGATAAATGAGTATTTACCAAAGTCCTTTAGGAGTGCTTGTTTTGTCAGAGCTTTTCCAAGTATTTAGGAAAACCGTGTGTTACTGAATTTTAGATATTAGTGTGGCCTCAGAGCTGCATCCTGAACATTAGATAGCTGTAGGATGTAGCTGAGGATGTTTTTAGAATTAAGTGGATCACTAAGGTAATAAAAATGGAGGAGTCTGTGTTAGTTTGTTCAGTACAGTTTTTGTGATATGATAATTGGGCTCATTTTTCAATTATAAGACTTTTGGTGACAGGTTGCTGCTTTCATTTTTAGGGAGTGGAGCAGGGGGTGGAAATGGGACATGAAAATATGATGAATTTTATAGGACCATTGAGTGATTGGCTCTTTTGTTCTTGGGTACTTTGAGGAAAGAGTATTAGATGAATGAGGATAAGCTTGTTTTTGTGTCTTCGAGAGTGCTCACACAGGATCGGTTCTTCCTAGAAGCATTCCCAACTGATGTTATAGAACACTGCAAGTTTTGTGAGTACCAGCCCAATGGGTTGGTGGACTGCCATCTTTTGATTGGCTTCTGGTTTCTGAGAAGTCCTATGCATGTTTTTCTTGTAGAAAAACTTATCGGAAGAAGAATGGAATAATCTTAATGGTCTGAAAAGGTTAGCAGAGGCTTCCTTTCCAGGCCAGAGATGTACCGTTTGCCTTTACTCTGTGTAGCCTGAGCTCTCTGTGGCTCTGGGAAGTTGTAATAGACAACACATGCATATCCTACACGTGCTTCCCTTTTGTACTTTGCATTTTTTCTGCACATGAGGTCCTGCAGGTCCTATATCCTTGAACTTTTACCTCCTCCTTCCTCATTTCTGTTCTGAGAGAACTTGGGGGCACTGAGCTAGTGTAGACTGTAGATTCAAGTGCAGGTGGCCTCTGACTGACAGGACTTTCAGAGGAGACCTCTTCCTTTGTACCATCCTAGAAGTGATGGGGTGGGGATCTGGAGATCACAGGGAGACTTTGCGAGATGACTCCTTACTAGGGCCTGTTACTGGTGTCCTCCCTAAGATTCTGGGACCTGGGTCCCACTGGTGCAGCCTCAGACTAGACCAGGAAAAGGAGACATTTTGGGGAGAATAGTTCTTCCCCTTCTCAACTCTGCTGTTCTTAAAAAAGGTGGGGGAAATGATATAGGGAAGGCTCTTCCTTGAGCAGGAGATTCACTCTGAAGTAAGAGTACTAGAACCTTGCCTTTACTGTAACGGTGCCTTGAACTGGTTTCAGGCTAATAATCAGTGAAAGCACTTTGTAAACTGGAAAGAGGCAAACAAATGGAGGTGGTAGTTGCTTATATTTTCCCTTTGACTAGGTGAGTTCCTGGAGCCTGGACTTCCCATTCAGGAGTGGGTTGATAAATATAAAGCATTTAGAGTAGTGGCTGGCTTATGGCAAATGCTATAAAATTATTGGCAGTTTTTGTTCTTGAAGGAAGCTATAGCTCTGAATAGAGAGTGGTGGGGGAGAAAGTCCTGCTGCCAGTATCTGGGCAACAGTGACATCTGTTTTTAGGGCCTGCGCTAGTGAAACCAACCTCTGGATCCTCCCCACCCTTTATTTTTTAAAGGTTTTATTTATTTGACATGAACAGGGGGAGGGGTAGAGGGAGAAGCACACTGTTCACTGAACTGGGAGCTTGATGTGGGGCTCTGTCCCAGGACCCCAGGATCATGACCTGAGCCGAAGGTCGACACTTAATTGACTGAGTCACCCAGGTGCCCCACTAAATCCTCCTTTTTTATGAGCCCTGTAAGAATGCAATCTACGTTGTCTGCATTTCATTTTTATATTCCCCTCAGGGCTTAATGTAGGGCCAGGATAATGAAGGAATGAAGTTGCTTGAATGTTGATTGTGGTTGGGAACTAGGCAGTTCTCATGTGACACATTTGTTTTGTCTTTCAGCCCTGGGCATTTCCTGCTCGAGAGTTCCTTCGGAAGAAGCTGATTGGGAAGGAAGTCTGTTTCACTATAGAAAACAAGACTCCCCAGGGGCGAGAGTATGGCATGATCTACCTTGGAAAAGGTGAGTTAGCAAGGAGAAAAGGACTGACTTCTCTCTGAGCCTAAAGTTTCTTCAAAGATCAGGTTTTATCTGGTGGAAGGCCAGTGTGAGTTCTGGTGGAGGTAGTTCTAGGACAGTTGGCTGTAGGTGTAATTGGAAGTCCTTTAAGTACTGGAGCTCGTGGTGCATAGGTGCTCCAGGTGCAGTGTCCCCGATTCCTGCCCCTGTCTACTCCTGTGCCTGCTTTGCTGGCCTGGGTTAGGTGTGCGTAGTACCCTGTAGCATTCTTCCTCATATTTAGACCATCAGCCTGTGTAACTCAACAGCTCTGTGCTTCTAGGTCATAGTGCTAATTGAATTCCTGTAGATTTCCTATTGCATCTTCTATTTCCTTTATCTGTCTTTTGGCTTTTCTTCTCCCCAGGCTTTTTAGGAAAGGAAGAGTTGTTTAGGGCTTGTGGGTTTTTGCAAGCCACCTGGGTTTGGAATGGAATGGAAAGAACACAGGCTTTGGAGTTGTGTAGATGTGGGTTAGAATTCTGGCTTCTGTTACTTTGTGCTCTTATTAACTCTCAGCCTTTGTAAGTCCTAGTTTTTTCATTTGTAAGCTATTGAGAGAGTTGAAAGAGATAGTATATGTGAAGCACTTGGCCCCGGCACAGAGTGTGTACTCAGTAACTGTGTGCGCACGCGCACAAACGCCTGTTGTTTAGCTGGGCCAGGTGGCTCATGTGATATGAGGTGTTCTGATCTTTTTTGGATTAGGGAGAGGGAGAGAATAAGATTGTGGAATGGAGTGTGAACAGAAATAGGACATTGAAAGGATGGGTAGAATGTTCTCTATAAAGCAGCCATTTTGGGAGTTATTTTGGAAGCAGGTATTTTTTTTTAATCTTTGATTAAATTCTGTGATTCTTTGATAAAATAACCTTCCAACTGAGCTGCTTTAGATGATTTTTTTGACTTGAGTAGTCAGCTGGAAGTAAGCAAGCAGCTAACAGCATTCTCTTAAGATTCTGATTTTTTTTTTAAGATTTATTTTATTTTATTTATTTGACAGAGAGAGCGAGATTACAAGTAGGCAGAGAGGCAGGCAGAGAGAGAGGAGGAAGCAGGCTCCCTGCTGAGCAGGGAGCCTGATGCAGGGCTCGATCCCAGGGCTTTAAGCCACTGAGCCACCCAGGTGCCCAAGATTCTGATTTTAACTGTAGAGGTCTTGGGAAAGTGAGTTGGATGACTCCAGGATGACCCTGGAGATGTCTCCTTTGATTTATCCAGTAGACAAACGCCCTTTTCAGGCTCCCAAACATTTGGCTATTTGCTTCTTGATTGAATGGGAAATTATAGAAATATATAGAGTCTTCTTAGCAAGAGAAACAAGTTTTTTTTACCCAAGCCTTTTACCCAACATTCAAGTAATATAATAGGAAATAAAACACTTAAGTATTATTGTTAGATGGCTCCCAAGAATAGAAGCTCATGGTCTTCAAAATGCAGTCACTCAAGAATTTTATCACCTAAAAAATTGCAATTCCATAGTAGCTGGTCAGTCTTCTGTTACCCAGCCCGAGACCTCCCTGAAACTACAGAAAATGTCAGGCACAGATATCTCTATAAAGAGACCACCTCTGAGAGTTCTTTTAAGTAAACCCAGTCTTCAGCTAAAATGGTCTAAGTATTTTAAGGGAAGTTGACATTTAAAATTCTTTGTTGTTTTTAGAAAGTTCATTTTTAAAATTGACCCAAATTATAAACTGGATATATATGCATGATAACATACTAGCATTTAGAATAAGACCTGCTACCTAGGAAGTGATAAATAAATACACACTGAAAGAATGTTTGAATTACCTACACTGAAAAGAATGTTTGGAATTATCTGTATCTTTTAGTTTTAAAGATTTAAATGGCTTAAAAGTTTAGTATTTTATTTTCACTCAGCTCTTTTAAGGAAATCTCCATGCCAATTCCAGTGAAAGGATACATTGGCTTAGATAATCAGTATCCATATGTTTATCCTGTTTCATGGCTACTCACTTTTTATGATGGAGAAGAATGGTAGAATTTGGAGAATTTTTGGTTGACCTCGAACTTATTTTTAAAAAAATTATCTTCTGACTTTTGGAGAAAATATAGTCATCCACTTGGTCAGAATACAATCCCAGTTGTGACTTGGTCAGTTTTATAATTTGGCAAGTACTAAGCAAGAATAAGATCCTTGGCCTACAAATTCCCCATTTCAGTATTCTATCCACCGCATTTTGTTGCCGGAGTTCAGCCCAGGGAAGTATATTTTTCTCCCTTTTGAAGGAGCAATCAGAACTCACTTTTTAGAAGTGGGCCAGCCAAGGGCCATTTCAGAGCGCCTTGTGCCAAGAAACTGAAAGCTATTTGGCCCCGTGCAGTTCATTGGCTGGTTTTGTGACCACACACCTTGTTTGTACCTGGGCTTCGTTCTTTCTACTCCCTGACATCTTGGCACCTTATAGCTCAAGTTTTCATTTAATTGTTAAACCCTTCCTTTTGACTTTTTACTCTTTGGGATTCCTGTTGCTTTGCAACAGCCAGTGTAATATTCGCTAATGTCAGATAGCTGTGTGTGTCTATGTCTGGCCTCAACAGTAACCTCAGTGGAAAGGTTCTGGTGATCCATGCTCGGCTTCAGAACCTGAGAATTCATTGTATAAATATCATTCATCTTGACTTGCCTTGGTAGGAAAAGAGGCTTATAATTTGCTTCTGTAGCAATTTGGGCAATGCTAGTGGCAAGCCATTTAGGCTGGATTTGGGGGTGGTGTGTATGTTGCTACTGCTTACAGAAGTCAGTACATAGTGTATTAAGTATAAATCTTACAGAATTTTATTCTTTGCTGATGTTACCTATTAGCTAGACTCCTGTGTTTCAGTTTATCTGGGACCTTGTTCTCTGCCATATTAAAGATTTTCATGCAGCAATTCCTTCACAGATGTCTTCCTTTATCGCTTTGTCTGACAAGCGGAGATTTAAGAGCATACAGAACCTGAAAGCTTTTTCAATAGCATGGAAATGCAATTAATGTTTCAAGTGCCCAGGTAGAACCTAATCAGATTGGGTTTTAAGTTTAACTTCATTTTTCTTGCCTGCTGTTATATGATAGATTGGAAATCTAGACACTACCTCTGCCCCTGGGTCTCTGACAGCAGGAGAAAGTCTTTGACAAATGGCGTGGCTTGTCTTGGTATCCTCTTGGAGCAGAGAATAGGGCATCCTGAGAGGAATTAGACACTCTGTGTAAAACGTGATAGACAACCCTAAATGAATCCATCTGATTGTACAGGTGTGGGGACTAATTTTTTGTTTTTAATTCCTGCTGTGTTCTGGGCACTGTGCTAGATTTACAGACATCGTGGTTTTAATTTTCACAAGAACCCACGTGGCAGGTACACTTCCCATTTTATAGATGAATAAATCATGATCCTGCGAGACCTTGTCTAAGCTATTAAGTGGCGGAATTTGCATTCCGCTCCAGGCCTCTGCTCCTTAGGTCAGTGTTCTTTATACTTTCTAGGGCTGCTGTGTGTGTCTTGCTTTTCTTTTAGTCTCCGTAGTTCCCGAGATTGCCTTTGGCCTGGGAGATACACAAGAAAATTAGAAACAAAGTCCTAAAGAAGAAGATTTATAGACCTTTGCGTCTTCAAGACTAGACATTTTGGGAGAAGAAGTTTTCTGAAAAACCCAGCACTGTATTGCTGCCTTGTCCCATTCTCTGGCAACATCATTCTCCTCGAAGAGCTAAGGGTGAAAGTGGTTCCATTTGAGCTCTGCTGCTATTGGAGACAGATTTGCATCTTGTGTTTAATTCCCTTTTTCCTCCTCAGATACCAATGGGGAAAACATTGCAGAGTCTCTGGTTGCAGAGGGCTTGGCCACCCGGAGAGAAGGCATGAGAGCTAATAAGTAAGTATTTATTACTCTTCTGACCCCCTCAAACTTCCTTCTCCACTGTGAGAGCTGGGATCGCTAAAAAGAGGTTGGTAGTCAGCTCTACTGTGGCTTTGCTGCATTTTCGTTCCTGTCCCCTGGCATACAGTGGGTAACTTCTGGTACTCTCCTGGCTTTTAGGACATTTCCTGTCCTGGTGTGGATTACTCTGAGCCAGGAGGTCATTCAAGATTCATTAGTGGCATTTGACATGTATAACTCCTTGAAATAAAGGAGTTTAAGACACGGCACTTCCATTCTTTATATTCCTAAGAGCCAGCAGGCTATGTCTTACATGATAGATACTCAGTTCGAGTATTTGTCCATCCATCCTAAAAGATTTATTGAGCACTTACTATGTGCTGGGCTGTGTTCTGAGCACTGAGAATACAGCAGTGAATAAACAGTTTCTGTTAACATTTTAATGGGGAGACAGACAAGAAACCAATAAACAAATAGATATACAATATATCATGTGCAAGAAATAAGTGCAATGAAAAAGAAAGTGGAGCGAATAAATAGAATTCAAAGCAAAATCTGTTGCTTAGAATCTAGGGAAACTGACAGGGGCTCAATGTGTCTGTTTTAAAGTCAGGGAAAATTTTCTGTCTCTCCAAAGCCTTTTAAGCCTGTTTTGGCCTACAGTTCTGTAGATACTTAAGTAGTAGGTGAAAATGTATTTGTTTAGCTAATGGCAGTGTGAAGGTAATGGGAATGAGTGTTAGTTATGTAAGCTTTATAGCACATGTATCATGTTCAAGTTCACCAGTGTTGGCTCTCAGTAGGATGGATTGCAGCTGGCTTTAATTAACACTTTAGTCTCTGAAAAGTGATATGTTACATCAGTAATTTGGAGGCTAAAGATGCTGTTTAAATCATTAAGTCCTTGCTATATTATATGACTGTTGTTGGTGTACAAAAGGCTTTAGGTAAATATTTGCACAGACTACCAGTGATGGGGATGAGCAAAGGCAAGAATGTACTTTTTGCATTCTTCCTGCCTTCATAGACTTGAGGCCAACTCATTCACCATATACTTCTGTGGGTCCTTTCTAGCTGCAAAGAAACATTTGTTGGAGCCTATAATTGGGGGGGGGCAGCATGTGGGAATTTAATTGAATGAAGACCTCTGTCTTAGGTGGTGTTTTTGGAGGCTGAAGTTGTATCTTTTTTTTTTTTTAAAGATTTTTATTTATTTATTTGACACAGAGAGAGAGAGATTACAAGTAGGCAGACAGGCAGGCAGAGAGAGAGAGAGGAGGAAGCAGGCTCCCCGCTGAGCAGGGAGCCCGATGCGGGCCTCGATCCCAGGACCCTGAGATCATGACCTGAGCCGAAGGCAGAGGCTTTAACCCACTGAGCCACCCAGGCGCCCCTGAAGTTGTATCTTAAGGAGAACCGTCGGCATGATTATCATTGCAGTATTTTTTGGGAATCCAGTTTGCAACCGGAATGAAATTTTTAAAAAGCTCATAACTCTATTATACCATCTCAACAAAGATATCTCCCTTGGAGTCCCAATCTTTTTTCTCTACAGCTGTCTTGACTTCTCCTTTTCTCAGTTTCTGTGTTTGCTTCTATCTCTTGAGCTACATTTTTTATTGAATTCTGGTTGCAGTCTTGGGTCCCCAAGGATGTGACTGTCTTCTTTGGGGAGGAGGGGGAAAGAACAGTACTGAAGACTTCTGGCTTGAGAAACTGATAGATCCTAGGACAGGGATCTCTGTTCTGATATCCCTACTGCTTAAGGTGGGGGATTCAATTTATGCATATAGCCTTTGACGGAACCAGGTGTTGAGATTGTGGCAAGGCCTTGGAGTTCACTGTTCCCTTTAGCTTAGGGGTGTGGGGGAGGCGGGGGGATCCATTTCTGATTTTGTTTTTTGGTCTATCTTCTGGTCGTCTGGCTGTTCTCAGATATATTTCGTTTCCTGCTTCAAGAAGGAGGAGTCTTCCATTTTTAAAATGGAAGCTTTTCAAAGTGCTTTTGCCTAGCTGGTCTTTATTGAATGTGTAAGTAGTTTTGGGGTGACATCTGTAATAACAGTATTTGCTCTGTATTCCCCAGCCCTGTTCTGTAGACAGTAGGGAGTAAGGGTGGTTCTTAGTCACTTTCCTTGTGCTGTGTCCTGCTGAGCTCTTCCTGGATTCCACTTCCTGAGTCTGGGGTGGTTAAATGAAGCTGTACGCCCTGGAGAGGCTTCCCTCTGAGCCACCGACTTGTTCTCTTGTAATCCCTGATGGCGGCAGTACCGAGATGTGTGTTCTTTGCATCTTCTCATTAAATGCTCTTAGGAGCGAATCTGTTGTTTGAGGGAACAAGTCTGAAATCCGGAAATTACACTCATGGTGATTTTTCTAGTTATAGGCTTGGGTCTGCAGCCATAGATCTGAAAAAATGCTTTGGTTTCTTCAAGGGAAGCAGAAGCTGAAGAAACCCAGAGTTCAAAGAAGAGCCTGATTTTTTTTTTTCACCCCCTGTGGTGAACTCATAACATGTGTTTCTTTTTCATGTCCCAGTCCTGAGCAGAACCGGCTCTCAGAATGTGAGGAACAAGCGAAGGCAGCTAAGAAAGGAATGTGGAGTGAGGGGAACGGTTCACATACTATCCGGGACCTCAAGTACACCATCGAGAACCCAAGGCACTTTGTGGACTCACACCATCAGAAACCTGTCAATGGTGAGGCTGGTGGGAAAAGACAGACATGATGCAGAGAGATTTCTGTTTGTTCTCAAGTTTCTTGAAGTTTATAAAAGCTATTTTACTTGGTAGCCAAGGGAAATTGTTAAGAGTGTAATAGCACTGTGATATTTTGGAAGGTGACTTGAATCCGGTTCATGTAGGTTACATCGGATGTATTTTGACAGAGGTCAGTCCTTTACTGGTGCAGGGTAGTAGATTGCTGGTAATTTTCCACGTTGGGTATCTTCCTGTTTTCTAAAAACTGCTGCTTAAGTAACATCCCTGAAATTATATTCTGTATACATGTAAACACACACACGTGCACACGCACATGTGCTCCTTCATGCTGTAGTGCTTGGCCCAGTTTTGAGACCTTGTTAACTACAGATTGAGTAAAACGAAATGATTACCAAATCTGAATTACTTGTTTTTTGCTATGCACCTGGTACTCAAGTAGTGAGCCAGTGAGCTTATGGATAACAAGCTTAGGTATGATCTGTGAGATCCCAGAAAGTGGAGAAGACCTAGGAGTTGGTCTAATCTTGTAGTCCCAGGAATAGTTCGTAGAAGAGTCTGTTGTGTGGATACTCATGATCTTCCAGTGTTTTGTCACTTCTCAGAGGGAGGCTTTCTGAGGGTTTTGGGGAGATGAACTATGTTAAAGGCAGTTTGATTGGGCATTGTTTATCCCTGGCACAACTTTTGCTAATGACTGAAGCTGTTTATTCTGTCACACAGCTATCATCGAGCACGTGCGGGACGGCAGTGTGGTCAGGGCCCTGCTCCTCCCAGATTACTACCTGGTTACGGTCATGCTGTCAGGGATCAAGGTCAGACCATACGCTGGGCTATGGGGTGGTTTTAGGGTTTGTGGAAGCATTCACGGACAGCTCGATTCTACTACTCTGGGACTCTGGATTTATTGATTCTTCCTAGTGTTCACATTGACTAGAGTACTTTCTACTGTAAATATTGCAGTGGGACTATTCTCGTTAGACCCAATAAGATTTAAAAAAAATTTTTTTAAAGTACTTAGGTTTTGTTTCAAGTGGGCTGTGTGAACAGGTGGTTGAGACACAGGAAGCGAACTTCAGAGATTCCTGTCTCTCCTGAGAATGGCTTGTTTCAATGTAAAATATCCAATTTGATTTAAAAAAAAATCAGGGATTTGAAACTAGGCACTGGTGACTCTTTTCTTGGCAAGGGGTAATTTTCAAATATAACTTAAAATTGCCCCGTGATAGTGACAAGAGTTTTATTTACTTTCCCAAGAAGTCTGACAAGATGCTGTTTCTAGTCCCTTTTACCCGTATTGTTTTAAAAAGGGGTTAGAAGGCCTGATTTGAGACCTTCCCTAGCTTAGCTTTGTGGTATTTGTAGTTGTGGGCGGCTTGGTGTGGAGTTGGAGTGCCTTGCACGCACCTTGAGACTGCATTACCCACCTGCCTTATTTTTGCTTTAGTGCCCAACTTTTCGACGGGAAGCAGATGGCAGTGAAACACCAGAGCCCTTTGCCGCAGAAGCCAAATTTTTCACCGAGTCGCGACTGCTTCAGAGAGATGTTCAGATCATTCTGGAGAGCTGCCACAACCAGAACATTCTGGGTACCATCCTTCATCCAGTGAGTGTGCCTATGCAGACTGGGCTTTGTGGGTTTAGGGGTGCATTTGGTGTTTGATGGGCTGTGGTTTACTTTTCTTCTCTCTCTCTGTATTTAAGAGCCATTTAAATATCTTCGGAGGATTATCATCTGATTTCTGAGGCATTTTCCAGGAAGACATCAGTTAATTGATAGAATCGGATAGATCTGTCCAATTTACTCACTTTTAGAAAATGAACCTCAACTTTTGAGTTTGTAAGGGGAAGAGGAATTCCTGTTTCCTCAAGTGTTGGTCTTTGAGGTTGGGAATAGGCAAGCTGAGGGGCTGCCCCATAGATGATCAGTTGCACTGAAGTGTATAGAACAAGATTGCTGAGCTTTGTATGTAGGTCTAGAGGTAGCTCTTTAAAGTATTGGTGGAACTAGGGACAGACGCCTGGGTGGCTCAGTCAGTTAGGTGTCTGACTCTTGGTTTCGGCTCAGATCATGATCTCATGGGTCCTGAGATCAAGCCCCTCGTTGGGCTCCCTGCTCAGCGAGAAGTTGGCCTGAGATTCTCTCCTCTCTCTCTGCCCTTTTCCCTGCTCTCTCTCTCAAAGAAATCTTTACGTATTTATTTTTTGAATTCTATCAAATATGTATATTTAAAAATATTTTTAAAATTTTAATTCAATTAATTGACATATAATTTTGTTATAATATAACATAATTAACATATAATTAACATATATAATTCAAATAAATGTTTAAAAAAATAAAGTATTGGTAGAACTATGAGGATACTTTTTTATGGAAAAATTAGTTTGTGTACTTCAGGCCTTATCCGGTTACTTTCTAACTCTGCTTTTGAGCAGGAAATAGGTTCTTTATGTTCTTCTAGTTGTGACTGTCCATTCTTCCCATGCATATAGACTGTGGTCGGTGGGTTCCTCTTGGAAAGGAAGCAATGTTGTTTTGTACCACCCAAGTGCAAGTGAATTTTCATTATTGTAACCTATATCCGGTACAGAATAAACTACTGTTGCTTATTCTTTGGCTAGAGAATTCTTTCATGATGGCCATTGTGGAAGGCTGGGAGGCTTGGTTTGTAATGTGCCAAGGTCATGTTTCGTCTAGAGGACTAGCTGTCTGCCTGTGCCCTACCAGATGGCTCTGTGTCACAGTAGACTGGGAATTGTAATTCACTAGGCAGAATGTAGCTGAAGTTATTCCCTTACTCAGCCCGTTCTTCAGCTTTCTCCTTACGAAAAGGGGAGTAAGTGCTGATCTTAGGGAAGGAAATAATAAGGTGTAATCTCTACTAAAGATTAACATCCTCCTCTGCCCACAAGAAGAGCTATTGAAATGTCAATTCCATTCAATGCCACTAACTATTATCCTACTCCTCTTAAGCGAGAGTTACTGTGCTGGGTGTTGTGGGGATGGGAAGCCAAGGCTGTTAGGAGTTGCCGCAGAGTGGTGTCTTCCCCCACCTCCGAGCCGGTTTCTTAATGAGGGAAATGGCTTTATTCCTTCCTTTTTTTTTTTTTTTTAAATATATGAACTGCAGTATGGATTGTGGCTGTTGACTGTGTCAGAATTCTAGAGAAATGGATTCTCTTGTGCCTGCCTTTTCATGTGCCTTGTTTTTCAGAATGGCAACATCACAGAGCTCCTCTTGAAGGAAGGTTTTGCTCGCTGTGTGGACTGGTCTATTGCAGTTTATACTCGGGGCGCAGAAAAGCTGAGGGCAGCTGAGAGGTAAGGTCTGTCAGGGAAGGCTTCCAGCCAAGGATCTTGTTTAGGATCTTTAGGGAAAGAAATCTAGTGGTCTTCTCTCACCTATCTATGTCAGTATTTATTATATTTCAGTAATGGATTGAGGAAATTCCAAAAGAGGCTAAGATCTCTTAGAAGAGTTGCTTACTTACCAGTCTTTGTGTTGTCTGATTCACTGTTCTACTTACTGTAAGGGCTAGATTTTCATTCAGAAATTGTTCTTCACCCGATTTGCTGCTTTAATGTTTTTGGGTCACTTTTTTTTTTCCCCCAAACCCCTCACTGAAATTCTGGGTTTTAGGCATTTGGAATGAAACAAACTTGAGGCTCATTTGAGGATGATCTAATCACTGATCAGCTCCTACCAAACAGGCAGGCTGGAGCCAGAGATATGATGGAAAGATAGAGCCTTTGGGTCCTAAAACAGGACCAGTCAATGTTATTGTGAGGCCTCATGCCCTCATTTATTGAAACGTGTTTTCATTAAAAATGCTAATGTAACTGTGAGGTACTGTAGTCACATTTTTAGCTAGGTGCCTTGTAGTTAAAGACTATGTAGAAGATAACTTATTTCTAGAAAAACAGTAGTTGGATATTCCAAAGACTGGGTGGCTGTTTGAAGTGTCAATGTCAAGAATATCCAGGTGTAGGTGAAATTCGTTCACTTGATGAGGTAAAGGGGAAAAAATGAAGGAGGTAGCCAAGAATAGATGAATAGAGATGATGCTTGGGGAAATCCCTAGCCACCATCTCCCAGGATGCATTTTAGCAGAAGACCCACCAACCACTGATGACAATGATCCACTCTCAAGGTGTGTTGTATGACTTATTTCAGAACCCTAAAGTTATAATGGGTCTTGACAACTTCACGTGTTTGGCCTTTGAGGCACATAGCTAAGAGATGTGCAAGAACATGAACTGGATGAGTATAATTTTCTTTCCTTGAGTCTTTCACATCCTTCCGTGCCTATAAGCAGAAAGACTTAACTTTTTATAAAAGTAGATTTTAATTTGGGCCATTAGATATGGTACATCTGATTTTAAAAATTACATAAAATTTTTTAGTTCTTACGTTCCACAATTAAATTCAAAAGATAAAAATACTCTTACCAAATACAGTGTTCCAAATACTTCAGATTATTCTGTGATGCTCAAAAAAATTTTTTTTTGGTTCAGAAAATCCTGTAAGTCCAGTATTCTAAATATAGATTTGGTTGATCATTCTTTTTGCATTCTTTAAGTTCCCGCCTCTCTTTGAAGAAAGTGAGTACAATGGCAGTAGTATCTACATGTTTTATAGCATCTTTAGATTTTATGGATTTTTAGCTCCTCCTTAAAACACAGGTTTAGACCAAAGAATGCAAATTGTATTTCAATAATATGTGATTACTTGCTTGCTCTTTTGCATGCAGTATTTGACTTGCTTGCATTGTTAAATCTCTGTCAAAGTATTTTATGTATTTTACAACTACTGTGTCTCTCATTTTAGTGCTTCTTTTTTTAAAAAGTTGCAGATAAATAAAGTTTGCAGTACTGTTTTCACAAGAGTTCCTTTCCCTTGCACGTGTATCCATTTATTTGTTAAGACTTCCGTAAATACAAAACACAAAAAGTATATTTTCACTGTTTCTTAAAAATCTTTGCACATATTCCATTTTGCTCTTAGCCTGACTGAAAAAATTCCTAATGGCTTTGGTGCTGTAAGACCAATGTCTGCTAACACTGTTTTTTCACTTTTGTCCATGAACTTCTATTGGATTTTTGTCTCTTTTCTTCTTCTTTAGATACACTACAGAAACCACTTTGTTCTTGTTTTTCACATAAGATTTGATTAGTTGATAATCTTTTTTTGGGTATTCAAATGGAAATTGAGCAGGCCTGTGTTTTTTAAAAAATGTATTTGTTTGTTTAGATGTGGGTGTTCTTCCCACTTCAGAGAGCAGTTGCTCTGTGTTTATCATTCCAGCACCTGGCATTTAGTAGTTCCTCAGGAGAGACTGGATCAGCTAATGAGCTAATTCAAGATGGACTTGTCCTGTCTGGGCTCGAGAAAGTACACACCTAGACCTCAGTCTGCCAGCCAAGAGTGTATGGTCTATATGTACCTTGCACAGTTCCAGTTGCTGTACACTCTTTCCTGTGGCTTTCATACTTCGTTCTGGTTTCACAGGTGGCCTTTCTCTTGGGTGTCTTGTCTCTGAGGTAGAGTAGGACTCTGTACTATTTGCTCCCATGGTGTTGGTGGATTCCATTTGCTGACCTGTTCTGTCTGAATGATTTGCATCCTTGTTTTTGTTGCCAGGTTTGCCAAGGAACGCAGGCTGAGAATATGGAGAGACTATGTGGCTCCCACTGCTAATTTGGACCAAAAGGACAAGCAGTTTGTTGCCAAGGTGAGTCATTCTTGGCATCTTAAGATGCATGGTGGACATTGTCAGCTAGTGCTAATACAAAGATCTGGACAATCAACCCAGAGCTGAAGCATTTCTGTTTTAAGCCAGTGGTGCGTGTGCATGTGTGTGTGCAGTGATTGCATGTGTGTATGTGTGTGCAGTGATTGCATGTGTGTGTGTGCTTATTGCAGGGGACTTAGAAACCATAAGAGCTTTCTTTTCATACATTTGCATAATGTCGTTTAGAAGTTCATGAGTTAAAGTTGTGGACTATTTTAGGACTTCTTTCTGTCTGCCTGACAAATGGCTTTCTCTTAGATTTCCTATGTCAAAGTGTTATGTGACCTCAAGCTTCTCTTTTTTCTGTTTTGGGGCTCTCATGGTTTTGAGTTTTTTTCTCATGTGATGTGTTTTTCTGAGAGCTGTCCTGAAGTCCCAGGATGGACTCCTTTGACAGGAATAACTGTTAGGGTCCAGCAATAGCACTGTATTTTTTCTTAATTGTTGGGTTTGGTACCTTGAGTTGTAGACCTGTTTTCCTTACTTTCCCAAAATGCCGTGATATTCTCCAGTCTGTTTTTACTTTTGGCAAGAGATGCTGGAAGCTTTGTTTTTAAGAACTACAAGAGGTTAGTTAATGGATCTGTATCCACTTGGAAGTGGCTGCCCCAGTGAGTTTAAGATGGAAAGCCACTAGGTGGCACTGTCAGCCTGAAAAATCCTGGACCGGTTTCTTTTAAGACTGGTAAAATTTTAACGGTCTCTGAGGAATTGGCAGAATTTCTTCACTTTCTTTTTTATGGTGCCCAAAACAATAAGTCACAGAGTGCTCAAGTGTCTTCTCTCCCTCTTGTAGTAGGTGGTCTCCAAGCAGCTGTCAAGTTAGCCGTAATATTGGGTCTTTTAGTGGGAATAGTCCCTGGTTGGATTCTCCCCCATGCATCTTCCAAGTGTTGGTACAGACCAGAATGAAACCCTGCTTCCTTTCTGTGTGAGGACCATACTAGCTTGGAAACTTGGACCCAGTTGTTCTACCTAACTGGAACTTAGTTGCTTCTGCTATGTTTCCTGTTATCTCTTCTGTTCTAAGACTATAGCCACACAGTGAAAGGATGATCATTCACTCAACAAAGGGGTCAGGCCTTCCAGTTTTCACCATCACTTTGAGAGGCTGTGATATTAGTGATATAGATGAGGCTTAGGCGGTTCCTGTTATCTTATACTGTCCCTCCTGGCCCCTCTTCAGTTGAAACTGAGTTTATAGAGAAACCCAGAAGATTTTGAAGGATTTTGGGCCTTTGCTCATTGGGGGAACTCTAATGCATGGTAAAGGAGGAAATTCAGACGATTAGATGAATGAGTCTGTAGCTTTGTATTTTTCTTAAATATGACTTCATTGATAACTAGGAAAGAGCTGGCACATTTCCTCTTTAAATCTAGGATTCCGGGTTATGTGTGTTGTGTTTTAAAACAGAGTGAGGCTTTTTTCATCATGATGAAGTTCTGTTTGTTAAAATGGTGGAATAGAGGAAATTGCCTCTAAAAACCATCTGAGGATTATGGGGCATAGCCATTTTCCTGTAGTATCTTTAATATAAATTTAGGTCATTTGGATGTAGGCCTGCTCGGAGACCAGAGAGCGAGATGTATTTGTAGGTAGATAAATGGTTTTAAAACTTCTTGAGCTTTAGATATTCTTCAGCATCACTATTATTTTTTTAAACAGGAGAAAAGCATAAAAAGGAGAATAAAAAACTCTCACACTAGACGAAACTACTATCACACAGCGTTTTTTTGTTTGTTTGTTTTTGTTTTTTTAAAGTTTATTATACTGTCTATCCCAGGGTTGGCCAACTGTGGCCTACTTGTTTTGTATGGCCTGTAAAGTATGAATGGGTTTTGTATAGAAAAAAGGTTTGTGGCACGTGAAAATGATATGACATTTAAATATTTGTCATGAATAAATTGGATCATGGCCACGTTTTGTTTGTTTACATGTTGGCTGTAGCTCTTTTTGTGATACAGTGGCAGAGGTGAGTAGTCGTGACAGAGACCATATAGCCTGCAAAGCCTAAGATGTTTGCTGTCTGGCCCTTTACAGAAAAGTGTGCTGACCCTTGCTCTCTACCAGTCCTGCTCAGCGTGCCTGATAGAATATAAGGAGCTTGAGCCAGAATGTAAATCAAGGCATTGCTTCTTTCATCAAGAGGAACTTGCTACTGAAAAAACCGTCAGCAATGTTGTCAGTGATGTAGTTGATTTATGTTCTGGTACAAGCTCCTTCTCTCATTGCAGCCTGGCAGCCACTTTTGAGTAGTACTGAGCTGTATTCTTTTGTGTATACTTTTCGAGTTGGTAAGTTCTTATTTTTAATGCATAAAAATTTAAAGAACTCTGTGGGCATATTGAATGTATTAGTCTGTTTTCCTGGTCCCTTGAGGCAGCCATTTTCAATTCTTGACTGATGCATATCTTTGAATAAAATGTTTATATCGCTCTTTCTTAACTTTCCCATGTTTGGTATGACCCTTTTCCTGTATACCATGGAAGATGAGGATTCACATGGGGTGTGCATGTGCTTTTCCCCAATCCTTCCAATAGAACTGTATCCTAATTCTGGTTCAATCTTTACTTTGTAAATGCTAATTACCACCGAGTCATATGATATATTATGGTTACATTTCACTTTCTGCAGAACTTTTTATTTACCCTCGATTTAATAATTTTAAAAGTTTATGTATTTTTTTATGTACTTAATAATTTGACCCCCAGACTTAACTGTCTAAATCTCCTCTGAAGACGTTGATTCAGCCTGTTAATTTTATCTTTCTCATTAATACTTTCCAGGATCCTTGTGACCTGTACCAGTCTGGACTAGTTCTTTTGTTCTTCTTTTTTCATTGTTATAGAGCTGTCATCTTTGGATATCACCATTTTCCTGGGGTTTTCTTTGCCTTACTCTGGGTTGGAGCTATGTTTGCTGGATCCCATGGCTTCTTTATAATTTACTACTTTATTTCGGTGGCACACATTCTCTAGCTTCTTGGGAAGAGTGCTTGGCAGGTAAATGTTTTGAGACTTTTCATGTCTATTTTGTAATTATACCTGATCGATAGTTTAGCTGGATACAGAATTGTTAGAAGCTATTTTCCTTCAGAATTGTGAAGGCATTGCTCCACTGTCATTTAGCTATTGGGAGATTCCCCCACACACACACCTTTTTTTCTTTTTGAGAGGTCTGATACCATTCTGATTCTTTCTCCTCATATGATTTTTTTCTTTCTGTGATGTCTTCACGTATTCTTTTTTTATCCTAAAGTTTCATGGTGGTGTACTGTGTTTATCCATCTGAGAGCATATTATGCTTTTTAATTTTTAGTTCTTTGTGTCTGGGAACTTCAACTATATTTTGTTGTTGATTTCCAGCAAGTTTCTCTGGTATTTGCTGGCAGATGTTCGACTTTGTTTACTGGTCTTCTAATTTTTTTCCTCCTGTTTTTCATCTTCCTCTCTTGTTCTTTCTAAATTTTTTCATATTTACCTTTTGGCCCTGCTACTGAATATTTCACTTATGATACTGTATTTTAAGAGCTTGCTTTTTGTTGTTGTTGTTTTATTTTTATTGCAATGTAGTTGGCATACAGTATTATTAGTTTCAGGTGTATAACATGGTGATTTGATGATTCTATACATTATACAGTACTTACCATGATAAGAGTAGTTACCATCCGTCATCATACGAAGCTATTACACTATCATTGACTGTATTTCCTATGCCGTACTTTTCATCTTCATTATTTATTTTATAACCTCTTTACCTATTTTGCCTTCACCATTTCCCTCACCCCCCCTCCTAGCAACCACCAGCTTGTTCTCTGTATTTATGAGTCTGCTTTATTGTTTGCTTGTTCACCTGTTGTGTGTTTCTGTTTTTTTTAAGATTCCATGTGTAAGTGAAGTCTTGTGGTATTTGTTATTTTTGGTCTGACTTATTTCACTTAGCATGATATCCTGTAGGTTCATTCATGTTGTTGTAAATGGCATGGTTCTACTCTTTAAGGCGGAGTAATATTCCTCTGTGTGTGTGTGTGTGTGCGTGTGTGTGTGTGTGTGTGTGTGTGTGTATACATACTACATCTTCTTTATCCATTCATCTGTCAGTGGTTAGGTTGCTTCCATATCTTGGCTATTATAAAGCTGCAGTAAACATAGGGGTGCATGTATCTTTTCAAATTAGTGTTTTTGTTTTCTTTGAATATACCCAGAGGTATAATTACTGGGTTGTATGGTATTTTTATTTATTTTAATTAATTAATTAATTAAATTAATTAATTAATTTTAGGAATATCCATCCTGTTTTCTGCGTTGGCTGCCCCAATTTATATTCCCACTACTAATGTGTGAGGGTTCCCTTTCCTCTGCATCCTCACCAGCGCTTCTTCTTTTTGATGCTAGCCATTCTGACAGGTGTGAGGTGATATCTCATTGTGGTTTTGATTTGCGTTTTCCTGGTGATGAGTGAGGTTGAGCATCTTTTCATGTGTCTGTTGGCCATCTGTATGTCTTCTTTGGAGAAATGCCTGTTCAAGTCCTTTGTTTTTAAATTGGATGTTTTTTGGTGGTGTTCTGTTGAGTTTTTTATATATTTCAGATATTAACCCCTTATCAACAGATATTTCATTTGCAAATATCTTCTGTTCAGTAGCCTTTTCACTTTTGATGATTTCCTTTGCTGTCCAAAAGCTTTTTAGCTTTGATGTGGTCCCAGTAGTTTATGTTTTGCTTTTGTTTCCCTTGCCTGAGGAGACAGATCCAGAGTAAAATATTGCTAAGGCCCATGTCCAAGAGATTACTGCCTATGTTTTCTTTTAGAAGTTTTGTGCTTTCAGGTCTTACATTTAGGTCTTTAATCCATTTTGAGTTTTTTTGTGTCTGGTGTAAGATGGTGTAAGAAAGTGGTTCGGTTTCATTTCTTTTGCATGTAACTGTCCAATTTTCCCAGCACCATTTACTAAAGAGACTGTCTTTTCTCCATTGTATATTCTTTCTTTCTTTGTTGTAGATTAATTGACCATATAGCATGAGTTTATTTCTGGGCTCTTCCATTCTGTTGATTTATGTGTCTATTTCCTCTTGTTATTTTTTAATAGTAATATCACTTGTTTCAGAGATGAAATATCATCTATTAGCTTTCAGAGGAATTAATTATAATTTTTTGAAAAATTTCTT
>LNAC01000049.1:3796490-4087706 GCA_002007465.1 Ailurus styani | reverse complement strand
AAAATTTTCCCCCCCCCCCCCCCCCGCTTTTTTTTATGGTACGAGAGACTTTCCTTAGATACCTGGTGATCCTTGCTTATCTCTCTTATTTAAGAATGAGGTCGCGAACACTGGAATAAAAGCAGTGAACCTATATATAGGGTTTATGGTATAGATCTTGAAATCCAATCGTAGGTTTTGTTCCCATTTTCATTTCCACTTGAGATTCCTGATTTGACAGTTTCTTTGTCTTGGCTGGTGGAGGAAGCCTGCAGTATAAATCAGATTGGCTATTATGTTTTCTTATCACTAGCCAGGATGCAGCTTCTGTGGAGTCTGTTACCACTCATCCATCTGCTTTCTAGCTTCCAATGTTTTGTTGCCATATTCTTCTCGCCCATTATCTTTATCCTATTGGAATTATCCCCCCCACCCCAAATCCATTTATTTTTGTTTAAAGGTATTTAGGGAGGGTGCCAAAGTAAATGTTTGAGCTTGCTTTAGTTTGTTCATAATGTTCCATTGTAAGACTGCATAATTTATGTAACCAGTCCCCAATAGGTCGATATTCGTATAGTGTATAATTTTTCCATTATTCAGAAAATGGAATAAATCTCTATGTAAATGGCATTTATTTCCACAGGAATGTTTTAGAGCACATTTGCCAAATAGTTTTCTAGGAATGTTAACCATGTATAGCCCTATATGTGTTCATTTTCCAATATATTTCTAATATGTTGTAGAACAAAGGTGGACCAACTTTTTCTTAAAGGACCATATAGTAAATACATTATGTTTTGTGGGCCATATGTCTCTGTTGCAACCACTCAACTCTGCTACCAACTACTTGATTCTTGCTACCATAGCAAGAAAATAGGCTGTAGAGATTATGTAAGTGAATAGGCATGGTTGTGTTCCAGTAAAACTTTATTCACAATGGTAGGCAGTGGGCTAGATGGCCCTTAGGCCATAGTTTGCTGTCCCCTGTTGTAGAGCGTGGGATATTCACATTACATCCAAAAGGAAAAAAATGATCTGCATTTCTTTTCATAACCTAGAACCCAGCTGCCGTTCTGTAGTTCTTTTACCTGATTTAAAATGTCTTAATACTAATGCTACTTTTGGTACCTGGGTGGCTCATGTGGTTAAGCGTCTGCCTTAGGCTCAGGTCATGATCTCCAGGTTCTGGTATCAAGCCTCATATCCGGCTCCCAGCTCAGCAGGGAGTCTGCTTCTCCCTCTCCCTCTGCCTCTCCCCCTGCTTGTGTGCTCTCTCTCTCTCTCAAATGAATAAAAATCTTAAAAAAAAATTAAAAAAATATTAATGCTACTTTTCCAAGGAAACCTAAAAGGGTCCTAAGGTACCCTGGGACTTCACAAATCTAATCTGACAAGTTTTTGCTGAAGGATTCTGTTTTGAGCCTCTCATATGACTGTAAGGCTGGAACAAATAATGGTTCTCTCTTTAGCAGTCACCTGCCCTGTCTCCTAGAAACTAATTGTACAGGAAATAGCTAAATAGCCTGAAAAGCCTGCAAAAGATAACCTATGAGCTCTTAAACTGGGTGCCTCTTGGGCTCTATAGGTGATTTCTGGAATTGATGCAGTAAATGAGATGTCTTGGTCAAGAGTCTCACTTCTGGGGAACTTAAAATCAACAGAGTATTGATACATATAGCCTGCTGAAAGAACGCTTTCCATCCTCTGCTTAAACAGTTTCACTTCTTAAGGAAGGATATGCAAGGGAGGGCTCTCCTTGTCTCTCCAGGTTAGCAGAGAAGCATGTTCACTTCACAGCGATTAGCTGAGCCTGCTTGAGACTTTTGTGCCTGTCGTGGCTTGCCAGTTTCCTGCCTGGCTTCCCTGTGGCGTTTTAGCTGATCTGTGCTGTTTGTAGCCATATGGTCCCCTGAGCACGTGGCTTGGCTTCCCTGTCCCTGCTGCTGGATTCTTGGGCCTTGCAGATTGTACAGACCTGAATAACACTCAGGGGTGGTGGGAGGGCTGGGGAATGACAGCATGTTTTCAGGAGGTGGAGTCTTTTCACTGCCCTGCCCAGATGGAGGTCTCTTGCCTGGTTCTCTGTACCAAGTGATTGCTTAAACAAGCAGAGCCCTTCTGCTTTGAGAAGACACAGAAGAATGAGAAGTGGTTCCTGCTTTCAAGGAGCTTACCATCTAGGGCTCTGTAATGGAAGATGACCTTAAGTAGTCAGCAGTCTGGACTTGGTGGCCATGTACAGTTTTGGAGGTCAGGTTAAAGCCATTCTTGGATGCATGCAATGCAGTGGATTCTAAGACTCGCTTGGTTTGGCCCTGATCATTTTTTGCTGTGCTTCTAGTCATAGCTCTGAATGGAGTTCATGGTCATGCTGCTTTGAGATGGTTTTTAAGCAAGGCCACCTTTTAATTTTTTTGGTATTATCTAGACAATCTGTTATATTTGCATTTGGTAACGTGGAGAGAACAACAGCAGCAAATACTAGCTATTTCCCGGACTTCCGCCACAGGGCTTTCAGGTGAAGAGGAAAGGATGGGGATGATTTGGTTAGGAAGGCGGCCTCTGCACCAAAAAGAGATCAAGAGTGGTTTGTAGCTTAAGTTACAGTAAAATGATTCGCTGATAAGGAAGTAAAATTGAATTAGAAGAGATTTGTAAAAAATACTTGTTTTTTTAATTGAGATTTTATTTTTTAGAACAGTTTTAGATTCACAGAAAAATTGAGCAGATGGTACAGAGTTCCCACATTACCACTGCCCTCCTAGTTTTTTCTATAACCTGACATGAGTATGGTCCATTTATTATAATTAGTGTACCAATACTGATATGTTATTATCAAATGAAGTTCTTTCTTTAGTCCGATTTCCTTAGTTTTTCTCCAGTCTGTTTTTCTGTTCCAGAATCTCATCCACCATAGCACACTAAATTAAGTTGTCATGTCTTGTTAGGCTCCTTTTGGATGTGGTAGTCTCTTGGACTTTCTTTGCTTTTGATGACTGTGACAGTTTTGCAGAGTGCTGGTAGAGGATGTTGTAGGGTGCCCCATCTGTTGGGATTTGTCTGATGCCTGCTTTCCTTTCAAGTACTTCTTACCAACTAGTCTGCTTGGTCATGCTTAGGCGCCTGGAATTATGTGCATCAAGACATTGTTGGGCTTAGTCTTTTGCCAAGGCTACAGGGTGGTCATGATGGTACCCTTCTGGGGGTGGCTCAGGCACCTGGGGGGTGGCTCCAGGCCACTGCTGCTAACAGTTATGGTATTCTCCCTTTTTACCCACTTCCGGTCCTGCTTTAGTAGTGTTTCCACGGTGAGCTTGGGGGAGAAGACACCTAGGACACAGCCTTAGGGAGCAGGAGAAGTAGCTGGGTGTCATGATTTCAGACGGTAATAAGGGTATTTGGTGTCATGATCCCAGTGACCCCATTGAGGGCACTCCTCTTGGTACCCAGAGAAGCCCCTGATGTACTGATGGTCCTTTTATTTTTGTCCAGCACTGATCATTTAGGCAGCTTTGGGAGTATTGGTAGTTGCATCTGGGGAGCTGTTCAGAGGATCTCTTTAGCTCAGGAAACTGTTGTTGGCTCTTTTTGCTCATTTTATATATGCTGCAGGGGTTTAGGAAGCCTCCCAGTGAGCACTGTGGACAGGCTCTGCAGATGGGGAGTGTGGCAGCAGGCCAGAGATGGGAATGGATATCCCTTGCCCCTGACAGAACTCTGCACTTCTCTTGACTTGTGGCAGCCCTTAGCCTACACTCATCATCATTAAGCCGCTCATTTTTCCTTTTACAATTGGGCTTCAGGAAATGGAGAAATTGGATTTAGGGCTGGTATTGTGAGTCCAGCTAGTGACTTTTGCTGTGCTGAAGCCCCTGTCCCTTAGGTTATCTCCTGGAGTGTGTGGTGTGGTAGGTGTGTATAATAGGGGATCCGTTAGCTTGTAGGGAGAGTGAGTGATGTGGTCATACAGAGACTTATCCTGGCGAGAGCACCATAAGAAATGGCACGGTTACAAATGTGGTCTGCAACGGTGCTGATGAGCAGGCTTTGAACAGTAATCCACTCTGCATTTTACTTATTGCTTGGTACGTGACTATAACCACTATTTTATTGCTTCTTCCGTGTCTCTGCTCAGGAGCTGCTCGTTCTCTGGACAGTAATGACACAATTTAAAGAGGAATAAAAAGTCATAAACCCCACTTACATACACACATTGACACACACACGCACTCACCATACACCTCTTCCTCAGAAAGCCGAGCCTCGTTAGGTTGCCAGCGTCACAGTGTGCAGTTCCTGAAGAGGAGGTTTCTAATCAGGGAGATGCCGAGCAGAGAGCCTGCTGCTGAGGCCTGAAATTTACAGCTCGAAGAATCCATTTGCTGCTGCTGCTGACACATTCTAAGGGGGTGACGAATACCAGTAACTTGTCACAGGGGTATGCTCAGATCTTTGCATTCTATAATCGGGGTGAAAGTGTGAGCACTACGATGCTTTTCCTGGTTTTATTCTTCTCTGAGCGTGATGAGGGAGTGGAGAATGTCTAGGTATTTCTCATGTCTTGATTATGGGAATTTCCCTATGTTTTTGGGACTTGATAATTTAATAACAGTTTTGGGGTGAGAGGAACGTATAGCTCTGTCATTGAGATTTCAGGAATACTGAGAGGTGTGTACATTTGAGGTGATGGTCTTGTACTTTGAGGGAGGAGCAGTATTGATTTGCTCTAGTAGCTGTTTTGCTTGGTATGGCTTTGTGGAATTTTTCTTCTCTTTGGTTTGAAGGTAGGATAGCAGAATAGCCGGTATCATGGATACTTCACCCCACGAAAGTTTTGTCACCCATTTTATGATGCTTCTCCTTTTACCCAAATGTGGGATTTTGAAGGAGAGAGAAACTATTAGCTGTGGTCTTTCTCTTTTGTTCAGGTTGTCCAAGCCACTACTGGTATCTTCAGGGACTAGGAAGAAGATTCTACTGTGGTGGGCACTTTAGCTTGGCATTCATGTGCCTAGATGGTAATGGGAACAAGATGTTCTCTTTTTCTCTCAGTTGGTGAATCTGTAGTTTTGGTTATATACCTTCTGGGCTGTTTTTAAGTTCTGTGTGATTATGCTTTGCTTTGGAGGCTCCGGTAGACTTTCTTACCACTCATACCCAGGTAACCAGCCCTGACCTAGTGGTCTTCATGTGACCACAGATCATGCTTTTGATTGCCCTTGGACTTCACTAATTTTTTCTGGTGAGGTGCGTTTTGGATTCTGGCTGTCTGGATTTTAGTGTTTAGCTTTTGTGATTCTCAGACCTGTCAAAAAGGTTCAAGCAGAATGCCAGTGGCTATTTGAGACTCTCTTGCTACATTAAGGTTTGCAGGTTAATCTTATGTATTTGAAAATTAAAAATACCCGCTCTCCTCATCTGCACCATTCTTTCTCAGACCTTTCATTACTCTTCTGGTCACTGGCCTGTTTTTCCCTACACTTGCTTCCCATTACTTGTGGTGGTAAAGCCCAGGGGTATCTTCCCATCTGCCAGCCATACAGTCAGCCTTCTATGGACTACAGCTTGATTCCAATTGTCCTTTTTCTTTTTTCATTCATTCTCTCTGATGGCAGTTTTTTCCTGGTATTTCCTGTCATGTGTCATTTCTCACTTGCTTTTGGTTTTTGCTCTTCCGTCAGATTGTCACTTCAGTCACTCTTTACTCTTTTTGGTGTGTGGTTGGCTGGTTCTTTGGAAAAGGTAGAGAATACCCATTTTTGGAAGAGTCTGCAAGTAAATGGGTGTATTCTGTTTTAAAAGATATGAAGCCTTCCAGGGAATAGTTAGTGAGGGCTCTTTTAGGATACTTATCAGTGTGATATCCACCACAGCAAAGGAGAGTCTAGCTCCTTTTGTTTCTCACATGAAAGAGAAGGGGAATTTTGCGAGTCTGCCCTCACTGTGGCAGCTGACCCTGTAGTTTGTTCAGCTGGCTGTTGGCTCCTGATGGGGCCTGATTGAAGCCTGGAAGAGTTGGTTTTGATTCTGCAGACAAAGGGGGGATGGTGACAGTGATTTGTAGTCAATAGCTACCTTGTAGAAAAGTATTACTTGTTTAAAAAAAAAAAAAACAACCAAAATGTCTGGCCAACCAAAAAACAAAAAACCCCAACAGCCTTGTAACAAGAGTCTCTGAATATAATCGGATGAATTGTAGACTGCTAGCTGAATTATGGGTTCTAGTTATAACCCTGATGTGGTCCTAGGCTGGTGTTTCATTTCATTTTCATTCTGTACACGTTGGTGGAATGTTCTAACCACCTCCACAGAGGAATATCTGTGCTTTTGCCCTTTGAGTAGATATTCTTGTAGGTTACCCAAGAGTGGAAGTTAATCTTCTTTAGCTGAGAGTGGGCTCCAATGTTACCAATATTGGGGTCTAAAAGGAAGTTGCCCATAGTAGCACTCTGAAAAGTTGGCTTTCAGAGTAATTGAAGTAATCTTAGCAATTTAATGTTTCTGCCCTGAGATTAACAGCTGAGCCTCTCCTTTCCCACACTGTAATGACAGTTCTTTTTGCCCTTCACTTGTCTTTGATTTTTCTCCTCTCTTTTGGGGCATCCTATTTTGGTTCTCATTTGGTGCTGATGTCTTCTAATCTAGCCCTCGCCTCTTTTCCTAGATTCATACTGAGACAGGGATTTGATTTTCGTTTAGAACCCGTTTCAAGGAATATCTTGAATAACATAGAGACTAGATTTCCAGTAAGCTTTGTACTTAACCACAAGTTTTGGTCAGGGCAAAAGATAAAAAAGATCATTTTTATGTCTGCCTCATTGAGAAATCATAATAAGGTCTTTGAGGACTGATAATTATAGCGCTGTTTTCTCCAACATCGTTGTACCATGAAGGATGATATTGGATCTCTCCCCAAATGGCCATTGATCTGACTTTTCTCCCTATGACTACGGTGGGCCTTGCTCCTTACCACGTGTGCTGTGAGATCTGGGCCAATGGAGCAGGTTTAAGCATTTGTGCCTTTTGCCCACAGGTGATGCAGGTGCTGAATGCCGATGCCATTGTCGTGAAACTGAACTCTGGTGACTACAAGACCATCCACCTGTCCAGTATCCGGCCACCGAGGCTGGAAGGGGAGAACATGCAGGTGAGAATAGGGAGGCAATGGAGCCTCTTTACACAAAACCAGAGGGAAGATGCTGGAGAATACTTAAACATGGTACATATGTGTGAGAATGTTAAAGACAGTATTTTAAATCTCCAGAGTATTGTTTTCTGATGTCTGCGGCCTAGCTATCGTTGGGCAGGCGTCAGTTTCTCCTGAACCACACTCACTGCTCTGCTTCATTTTGGGCAGGCGTTGCTGGCATTCCTCCCTAAGGGGTTTGAGAGGAGTTAGTGTTGGGATAGGTGGGCAGTGGTTAAGTTTTATTTATTAACAAGATTTTACTTCTCTGAGAATGAGGAGAGGAGAAATATCTGTATCTCATGTGCATGATTTTAAAGGCCTGGTCATTTTGATTTGAAAGTTCCATATGTTTTTTTTTAAGGAAGAAATGAATCTTGGTATACATTTTCTCTGGGGTCACTTGCTTATCTGTTGCAAGTGGTGACTGTAATTATTAGTTACATTATTTTGTGCTATTTCTTGGATCTCTTGGCAGCAAAGTTGCTTGCCTAACCAATGTGTATGATTGGGGTACATCAATTTTGAGAATGCTTAGAATGAAAACTGGGAGTTTGTAGTTTGCAGGCAGTTTTGTTTTAAATTTTCTCGTTCTTTTCTTTCTATTGTTATGAGAGGTTGGAGATAGGGATTGAAGTTTTTCTTGAATTTGTTTGTTTGGTTGGTTATATCTTGTTTTTCCAGACCTCTTTCCAACTCTTATTTTTTACACTCTGGTCACTACAGTGTGGAACTGGTTACGAAACTGGATCCACAGTGAGAGCCGGTGCCACAGGCAGGTGTTTGGCTAGTTTTCAGAAATTAAGCACAGTGTGGTTGACATTAGTGGTCTGTGCTTTAATTTATCCCTTTTGTAGTTCTAGAGACAGGAAATTTGCTTTTCTGATGTTTTGCACGTACACATGTCTTGGTGCATTTACAAGTTGAAATTCATGCCCTGTTTTCATTTGCATGAGAGTTTACAGACAGCCCATAAGAGTAAAATAAAAATGTCATGATTGTCTTTTGAATCAGTTTGTGCATGAGAAACATATACAGGATGGGTTCTTTGAATGTCTGGCCAATCAGTTCATTCTCTTTTTCTCCCCTCCCCACAGAGGAGGCAGTTAAATGCGGCAAATGGTATTGTGGTAAGGTTGAGAATTTAAATGCATGAAAGCCTAGAAATGCCAAAATAAGGTTCTCTCAGTAACTGTAGCTGTGCCTCATTGCACAGAGTAAATAGACATCTCCAATTTTATCAGTATTGGGAGTACTCCACGATTCGCATCTGTGCCATGCAGTTGGAATTAAGGTTCCCACAGCAACCACAACTTTGAAATTCTTGAACGTTAATTTTTGTGCCTGCATCATTGGCCAAAGCATTATGTTAATGTAGACTATGTAGCTGAATTTCAAGCAGTTTTTAAGGAGGGTGGGGATGCTGTAGCTTAGGTAGGGTGAATAGCAGGTTTCCAGGAGTAATAGGAACTGCTGCTAAGAATTGTTAGTTTTTCCAGGATCCTTTGGAACTCCTCAGAGGGTAATGGATGGATTTTAGCCTAGTAGATAATGGGAAGTTGTTAGAATATATTCCCTAGTTTAGGCAGGATCCTGTTTATGGAATTTCTTGTTCTTTACCAAGGTAGGTTGTCTCTTATTTTTTAATTTTTTTTAATTTTTTTAATTTTTTTTAAGATTTTATTTATTTATTTCACAGAGGGAGAGAGATCACAAGGAGGCAGAGAGGCAGGCAGAGAGAGAGAGGGGGAAGCAGGCTCCCCGCTGAGCAGAGAGCCCGATGCAGGCCTCGATCCCAGGACGCTGAGATCATGACCTGAGCCGAAAGCAGAGGCTTTAACCCACTGAGCCACCCAGGCGCCCTCTTATTTTTTTATTTTTAACTTCTGTTCACTTCTGAGATCTTAACTTCATTTTAAGAAAGTTTGAAGTAAGGGTTAGTTGCAAGAGCCTGTAGTATATGGCTTAGGTGAAGTGAATAATGTTTTTTTACTTCTTAAATTCCTTTGAAAAGATTTTAATGAGGCAGTCATCTAAGAAATAAGTTATCATGATGTACTTTGAGCACAGTGGTGGAGGGTGCTGCGAAGGACCCAGTTACGATGGGCATGCAGAGAAGTCTCCCCAGGAGCAACTAGTGTACCTCTTGAGTGTTCACTGATGAGAAGCTGGCAGGTGGAAGAAAGGGCACTTCTAGATCAGCAATGCTCCATAGATCTATAATGCAAGCCACAAATATGAACTATATTTGTTATTTAAAATTGCCTAATAGTTACATTAAAAACATCAATTTTAATATATTTTGTTTTACCCGATATATCCCAAACAGTATCATTTCAACATTAAAAAAAAAAAAAGATTTATTTATTTTAGAGAAAGAGTGTGCCCGCGTGTGCACCAGCACAGGCCAGGAGAGGATTAAAGGAGGGAGGGAAAGAATCTCAGGCCAGCTCCCCACTGAGCAGCCCTGAGACCATGACCTAAACCAAAATCAGAAATTGGATGCTCAGCCAACCAAGCCACCCAGGTGCCCCTCATTTCAACATTTAATGAATATAAAATGTTAATAAGATGTTCTACTTGATTTTTTACCAACTCTTTGAAATCTGGTGTATGTTTTATACTTGGAACACATTTCAGTTTGTTCTAGTGTATTTCTAGAGCTGAACAGCCACCTGTTGGTGGTGGCTTCTGTAACGGATAGCATAGGTGTAGAAATTAAAATGAAGGGGTTTGCGTTTGTTGTCATTGATAAGTATTTACTGGGTATCATCTTTGCACCAGAGACTATGCTGGGGGTGCAGCAGGGAATAAGCTTGCATGGAGTCATCGTTATAGAACTTTAGAACCTAGTAGGGGAAATACACAAGTAATTTCATTTATGTGAACTGTTATGTAAGAAAAGTTTAGAGTTTATAAGAATGTATAATCTGGAAGGCTTCTTGGAGGAAATGACAGGTAAAGCCTTAAGGGTGACTAGAACTGAGCTGGGTATATGTGGGGAGAAGATAGTTTCTGACTGAGACAGTAGTAATGGCAAGCGTTGGGTGAATGTGGGGAGAGGTAATAGACGGCGCCGTGGATAGTGTGTGAGTGGTATGATGCCTGTGGGACAAAATGTAGACAGGGCCAGATCATGCGTGCCCTGTGAAGAGCTCAGGATACTTATAAAGAGATAGACTCTGGGGTATTTTGTATGACTGGAATAGAGGGTAGTTGATGCTAGGGAGTAGTAAGAAATGGTCTTGGGAGTTGGGCAGAGGCCACATGCTGAAAACGTGTACCATACTTTTAGATTTTTGTGTGAAGAATTTTAAACTAGGGAATGGCATGTTTGGATTTGAGTACTCTTGCGTTGGTGGCTTGCATTTACAAAACATGAAAGTAATTTGCATTTATAAGAGAAGATCATGCTAGATGAAAACTCATCTGCAGGAAGGAGTTCTCGTCTTTCTTTTGCTAAGGCCCAGTTGACCACGGGCCTGGGGGCTAATGGAGTACTAAAGGAGAACTTGGGATATCGCTTTAGCAGTCTCTATACAGGAGGAGTCAGAGTGTTTGCCTTTCTACTTAAAGAATTCCCCAGAACTCTGCTCTCTGCTTACCTTTTAGTTATCAGAGATCTGTAGTATGGGTGTAGGAATAAAAATCAACTGGGGAATCCCAGTGAGCCCATAGCTATGTGTATCTAATGACTGGGAAAGCAGGCATCTCCTTAGACTCTTTGGTTGGTATATAGTAAGGAATATTAAAAACCATTCTTGTAACTACAAGGGGGAGTTCAGTCAAGCCCTCAAGGCATAGGTGTTGGAACGGGGACCTCTGTTAGCCCATGTGGCTCCCTTGTGCGAATTAGAGAGGTGCCCCTTCTTCCAGGCGGCCTCTTGTCAGGGCACGTGGCTTGGCAAGCAGAATGGTGGCTGCATTTCAGCTCCCATTCAGCCTCTGTCCCCTTGGCCAGTGCCGTTGTGCACAAGAAAATGTGGCTGTTGTAGTTAGAACAGGGCTGATTAGAATCTCCACTGAAAACGTTGGGTATTTCAGGAATGGGAATCGTCTTGTAGTTACAGAAATGTGGGGTGCTTGAGGTTGTTTGGAGATGACGGATGGACCGGGGAGGGCCTTGAGTGAGACCCAGAGAGATTGTCTTCTGCTTCTGGAGATCATTGACTTTGCAGCAGGGAAACAGCTACATCTGACAGTTTATGGTAGTGGAGCAGAGTGGGAGAAGGTGGAGGTTAAGGAACTGGAGGAATAGGTGAAGAGGGAAGGGAAAGTCTTTGCAAGAGCTTCCTCAAGGGCAGGCAGATGGCGGGTTTGACTCCTGCTGTGGGCGAGGCCTCCCTACAAGCTCCCAGATGACGACCCAATGGGGTTTGCCCTTCAAGTAAGGAAGGGGAGATTCTTCTAATGTTTATCTTCCCCAAACCCTAAAACCTCTAATAACCTGTCATCAACTTATATAGATCTTCTGAGACATTTCTACATTGTGGGGATAGTTGGGCAAATTGGATTTTCCTTTTTTGAACACAGAGACAAGTTCTTTTCTCTTAAATTACACATGAAGGCAAGGTGGTTTTGCCCAAGGCTAACTGTATACTTCCACTCCTCTTTTTTGGTTACTTTGTAATGCAGCCAGAGGAAGGGCTCTGGACAAAACAGCATGATCAAAGGAGCTGTTTTCATCCTAGGCAGCTGCTTTCCAATAATATCCAGGAATTTATGGGTAGCCATTACTCCCAGATTTTGGTTAGAACTGGATTTGTTGCTGGAAAGTGTGACAGAGTTAAAAGCAAGGATGTGTAATACTTTCCTCAAAGATTACAGTTGTGTATTGGATGCTGTTGATTCTGTTTCTGTGGTATCACGCTTCTGGATTATTCAGGGTGAATCCAGTGTCCATTTCTTGGAGATCCTAACTCCTTCAGGGAGAGCGCCATTTTGGACACTGATGTGTGGTGTTCCTGAGGACCTGAAACCCTGAGGATCAGGGTTTCTCTAAAGGTGTACTCTAGTTTGTTTGAGGCAGTTGGTTGCCACAAAGAAACAAGTGCTAAGTGTTGGAGAAAGGCTGTGGGTTTTCTGAGCTACTGCCTTAGAGGCGACCACACATTGTGCAATATCAGAACTTCCCAGAGAGCGTCTCGCTTTGATCTGAGACTGGGAAACCCCGTGCTTCTAGTGTCCAGGGCCGCCATGGCTTCGTGTCACGCTTGGAGTGTTAATGACAAAGGATATATAGCCCCTCTGGCATCTCATGGAGGGGCTGACTTACTCTTCCATGAAGTCAGTTCGGCCTGTGCAGTGCTATTGTAGTGGGCAAAGATAAAGAGCTGGAATTTACCTCGAAAAGGTACAGAATTTATCCAACCCCTGGGTGTTAAGTGTAGAAAGTTCGCTTTCAGTCGCAGGGCCGTCTTCCTTAACTCCCCTATCCGTAGAGCCTCTCTTTTCCTCCCCCCCAACCCTCCTCCCTCTTGGCATCCCCACCACCACTCTCCCTCTCTACCTCTCCCACGGGTGTGGGCGCACGCGCATGGGCGAGCGCACACGCATGCCCACACACGGCCATACCCACACACAGCTCTTCAGCTTAGGCCTCTGGGAAGTCTGGAAACCTAAGGTGGAGCCTTTCCCCTGACCTCGCAGCCCCTTGCTTTCAGCTTGTATTTGATTCCATCACCCTATCTTTCACCCTCCTCTCTGTGGAACTTACTTAACACATAAATGTTCTTTCACAGCAAGCCTCTAAATATTCAGCTGTGGGCACCAGAGGATCAGTTTTGTTCAAGCTGTAATCTGCCTAATCTCCCAGTGTCCTTGCTGCCTGTCTTGGGAGGTGTTTGTTTCCCAGGCCGACCCCACAGGGGCTCCTCTCGAGGCAGTCACGGCAGACAAGCTGCAGGTAGGCCCGCTAGTGATGCCCTGGGATTCCTAAGGGCTTTTGCTCAGAGGCAGGGCAGTTTCGGGTGCTAATAACTCCATTTGTTGTACAGGGCCCCAGGGTGCTTTGCCATTTAGACACGATTAAAAGCAGTTCTCAACCTATTCCCTTCAGTTGAGATTTCTGAAAGCAAGATGACTGGTCCCTCTGGACCCTAAAGCAGACGACGCTGCCGCTGAGATGCATACCAACAGAGAGCTGTGGGGCCGCAGTCCCTAAGTGAAGCCAGGGCAAACCAATAAACCCACTGACTGTGATCTCGCGCTTGGGACTGGGAGCATAAGGCAAATAGCAAATTAGAGCGGGACTCCAGCTTGGCATTAAGGACCTTGGAGAAAAGCAAAAGCTCTTTGAAATGGATATAGCATTTCACCGGTTTCCAATGGAGAGACTTGGGGACTGCAGCAATGTGATCAAAAGACGTAGAATATGTCAGAGCGCTGGCAGAGGCATTCTGTACCAGTTTCCGATTTGTTTGATCTGGGCATTTTTGGGAAGAACACTTGAAACCTCCTTTGTTAGAGGACTGAAAAAAATTACCATTTGGAGACTGTGGGTGGGTCTTAGCTCATCTATTTAAGATTCAGGATGTGCATACTCTCATTTTCAAAAGATTAATTCCTGTTCCTCTGCTGGGGAGGGCACTAGGGGGCAAGCCTGACTCTTTGTGAGGTCAAGACATTTGGTGTCTGGGTAGATAGCAGGGTTCCTTAAAATATATGTTCCACTGATCTTTGTAAGTGAATTATGGCTGGGAAAAGACAGCAATTGCCTATTTTCCCTTTGATTTACTTTCTTCTCCCTATTACAAATTATATTTTCTTTTGTTTCTTTTAGTTAATGTATCCCCTTTCTCATGATTTTGCCTATCCCCTGCCAGTAATTTTTGTGGGATTTTAACAATCTCATGGGGCCTGGTGCTTAATCCTTCCCCTAACCATATGCATTTACCTCTTTCAATCCATCTTCCTCTCTTTCTTCTCTCTTCATTTAATCATCACTGTTACACAGTTCTATATTTTCAATTTATCTAGATCTTCCGAGTGCTGGTGTGTTCATATTTCTTGGCTCTTTTCAGTCCTATGAGCTGCAGTAATTCTCTGTTGTTTCCAGAGTTGACAACACCATCATATTTACTGTCCTGTGACCATTTACCATAGCTGCTGTGCGGAGGTAACGCTCTTTCTTGCCCTGGTTCTTGAAAGCTCCTTTAGGCCAGAGATTTCCATACACATAGTCTTTCCCTTCTCTGTATCATCCTGTCCTATTTATTGATGTCCAGCCTGCTTTCCGTTATGAAGCCTAAACTCCACTGGGGACCAGAGCAGAAATGGTTTTCTCAGCTTCATATCCCCTCTCTTCCGGAATCTTGCAGAGTGCTGTGAATACAGTAGGCATTTAATAAACGTTTACATCAGAATATGTACTGAGGCTTAAGACCTAATACACAGATTGCTTTTGGAGCATAGATTGCATTTTTACCCTATCCATTGCCCATCTCCTTGACTGCTGCTGATAGTCATTCCAACTTGAGGTAGTGTGTCCTGGTGTTGAAAGGTTCTGAGAGCGAGTGTTTGCACTCCTGTTTTTTTTCTCCTTCCTCATTGGATTGCTTGTTTTGATGGCCAGGTCACACGTGGCTTCCTTTTCTGTAGGCACTTCCTCTTTCCCACACCCAAGTTTCAGTCTAGTCCTGCAGGTGAGTTGTCTAGTCTTGCCCTTCTCTGGGCGCTGGTTTTCCTCATCATGGCATTCCATTAGCACAATATGGATTGGATTCAGTCCACCAGAGAGGTTAATTTCAGGATTTTAAGTGATGTTGCAGTTGGTCCCCAATTGACTTTCTACTCTTATTTAGGTTTTCCCAAATATCCTTCCTTCATGGAAGTCCAGGGGTCTTGATTCATTGGAGTTTTTAGGTGTGCTTTTTCCCCAAGGGCTATATATTTTTTTACTGTTGTCGACCTTGTTGGCTGTCAGATTATTTCTTTGCTTGGAACTAATTTTAAAATCAATTAGAGAGCTTTCCCTTCATCTTTCTCTTTTTATTTATGAGATACTGATTGCAGAGCTACCTACACTGTGTTTAGATAAATTACCTCTTTTTTTTTTTTTTTTTTTTTTTGCATAGCATTTATATTCAAGGCAAGTTTAGTGCAGTCATCAGTGCTTTCTACTTCTGCAGGCCAGGCTGTAGGTTTCATTCCTTGGTGGGCTAATTAGCTTTTACTGGGAAAATTTGATTCGGTTCAAAAACCAAACATTTAAGATCCTCGTGTATTATAGGTGCTATGGATCTGGGAAGTTATTTTTATTAGGAAAGTGTTTATAATTTTAGAAACCGTATCTCTAATCCTGACCAGTTGTGATCACAGGGTGGACTTTGGACCAGATGATAGATTATGGAGGAAGAAGCATCATTTTATGTCACTGCTTTGGAAAAGGCTTTTCAGGACGGAGACTAGAAGGGGAAGCTGAAGGACACGGATGCTTGCTTTTTTTCCTAGTAAATGACAGGTCTATTGCTTAGGCATATTTTTGATGTCACTTTTTATTTCAGCCCTTCTTTGAAAATCTCCGGCCACTCTATGGGTTGTTCACATTTCATAGGCCTTCATTTCACCATCTAGTGTGAAAGCAGGCTGGTTTTGGCTGCAAATGCCTTTGCCTGATTCAGTGTTGTGTTGCTGGCCTCCGTGGCCCACTGCTGTTTGACAGGAGGATCTCTGTAGAGAGGGAAGTCAGTTGATAGGCCGTCCTTCATCCTTATTTCACTATATTGGTTCCTTCATGAGGATGAGCGGAAATATCTTCTTTATGTGGGCATCTGCTTCATCTTTGGGTTCAGACTTTGTTCCCAGAATTTGGGTCCTTCTTCTGTCCTGCTGATTTTTTTTTTTTAAAGATTTTATTTATTCATTTGACACACAGAGAGAGATTACAAGTAGGCAGAGAGGCAGGTAGAGAGAGGAGGAAGCAGGCTCCCTGCTGAGCAGAGAGCCCGGCGGGCCTCGATCCCAGGACCCTGGGATCATGACCTGAGCCGAAGGCAGCGGCTTTAACCCACTGAGCCACCCAGGCGCCCAGTCCTGCTGATTTTTGGATAACCCACATAATGAATGCCTGTAGTTTCTAGTTTCTGCTTTATTACTTACTTACTTACTTACTTACTTACTTACTTATTTTAAGATTTTATTTATTTGAGAGAGAAAGATACAGTGAGAGAGGGAACATACACGGGGAGTGGAAGAAGGGAGAAGCAGGTCTCCCGCCGAGCAGGGAGCCTGATGCAGGGCTTGATCCCAGGGTCCTGGGATCATGACCTGAACTGAAGGCAGATGCTTAATGAGTGAACCACCCAGGCGCCCCTCTAGTTTCTGCTTTAAAATGCTTTTACCCTCCCTTACCTCCCACCCGTTCCCACCCCACTTCCTTACCCAAGTTAGGTGTTTCTGGGTCAGGTAGATTCCTCATTTCTTCATTATCTATTGCTCACTCCCTTCCTAGCACATAGTTGATACTCGGTGTTTGTTGGGTGATGGCTCATTTCATTCTCACTGGCTGTCATTTACTTCTTGTTCGTAATTCGGGGCTGGGGGACGGGGAGAATATACCAACACTTGACTCTGAGTCTGTAGCTCTACCATTCTTAGGGTATTTTTCTCATCATTACTAGGGAGGCTAGTGGGAAGGTTTGACTTTTTTTTTTATGTGCAGTTGTCTTTTGTAAGGTGGTCTGGAGTTAGGAGAAAGCCGCATTCTTATTCATATGGAGCTGCCTTTAGCATCTGCTTATCCAGCTGGAGGGGCTTGTTTTAGAAACACCACGGTGCAGAAGCCGTAGGTGGATCTGCAGGATCTGTGCGGAAGGGCTGCTGGGGTGCCGAATGCCTGCTCCCTCAGGCTCTGGCTGGAGCCAGGGCCCTGTGGGTGGGGTTGCAGGCTGGACTGTGCGCCCTATTCTTACTGGATCCTCTTTCTTCTTACCTCGTAGCGCGGCTGCTGTGAGTGAGCACACTGTGTCCCGCAGGGGAGAACTGGCAGGCGGCTCCAGTTGCTGGTTTTGGCCTTTGGGACAGGCGGGAGTATTAAGCCAGTTTGTACTTTAAGAAGAGGGAGACTTGACATCGCTCAAAGCAGTTTATTTTATTTATTTCTTACTTCTTGTAGAGGTGAAAGAAGTTACCTCAGCCCTTTGCTGTTCCTTTCAGTGTGCATTAAACTAACAGTCAGCATTTTTCTCCGGAAAACATCCAGAGTTCCTCCCTCCACTTGGGCCAGGCTCTGCCTTCCTTTACAGATTGCTTTGTGGTGCCGCCTCCTCACTGTTAAAGCTTTTCGGCTTCACCCCCTTCCCCCACCCCCTTCCAGTCCTCTTCTGTCCGAGGAGTGAGTGGTTCTTTCAGTCTAGACAATCCTGTTTAGGTACCAAGTTATAGTTCTTCTGGAGGTGCTTGGACTCAGTAATACCCGAGTTCAGAAAAATGTAAGCTTCCCAATTGAGAAACCATTAAGCTGCTTCAGTTTGTACTACCATTTGGGCTCCATGTTGTTATTTTTTAAATTCAAGTATAATTAACAGAGTTTCAGGTGTATACTGTCATGATTCAGTAGTTCTGTACGTTGCTCTGTGCTCATCAAGAGAAGTATATCCTTAATCCCCATCATCTCTCTCCCACTTCCCCACCCAACCCCCTCTGGCAACTACCACTTTGTTCTCTGTATTGAAGAGTCTGGAGTCTGTTGTGGTGGGTTTTTTTTTTCCCTTTTGTTTTTTAAATTCCACATATGAGTGAGATCTTATGGTATGAATCTTTCTTGGAGTGGCTTATTTCACGTAGCGTAACACTCTCTAGCTCCATCCATGTTGTTGCAAATGGCCAGATTTCATTCTTCTTTCTGGCTGAATAATACTCTGTTGTGTGTATATATTACCACTTTATTCATCTGTGGATGGACACCTGGGCTGCTTCCATACCTTGGCTATTGCAGGTAATGCTGCAGTAAACATAGGGGTGCATGTATCTTTCCGTATTAGTGTTTTCATTCTCTTTGGGTAAATACCCAGTAGTGTAATTACTGGATCATATGGCAATTCTATTTTTAATTTTTGGAGGAACCTCCGTATTTGTGTTTTCCACAGTGGAAATGTTATTATCCACGTTATTATTAGATATCCCTAAAGTACAGCAGGTAGAGACTAGTCATTGGAGCTCTGTTAGAGAGAGACGTCTCTATCCTTAAAGATACAGATTAGTCCCGGGTATCTGATGTGGTAGTGGAACCTGACAAACTGAAAATTCAGCGTAAAAATCCTACAGCCTTTCATCTCTTACCCTCATTACCCAGTGAGAAATGAGTTCCAAGAGCAGAAGCTGGTGGTGGTTAAGATCACTGTCCTGGAATGTAATTGAATGTGTTCAGGTCGCAACATGCTCTCTCCTTGCCGCCGTGCCCACCTCAGAACTGTGGCCTGATGCTGCTCCTTTCCCCTCAGGCTGGGTATCTTCCCCATCTCAGGGTTCTCAAAAATTTTAATACAGGCTGCTGCCTGTTCTTCGTTTGTTTGCTTTTGTGTTTTGACTTGAAAGTATTTCTAAAGTATCTGAACAGTGAAGAGTATTGATTTGTGCTTCCGCTACTTCAGTTTTCATCCTGATTTCTTTTAGTTATCTCCCCCACCCCCCACTGTGGTTCCTCCCATTCCCCTCTCCACCCCCTCTCCTGAAGTACAGAGAGGGAGTTTGTAACTTTGGTTTGAAAGAAGTCACTTTGGCACATGCGGTTGGGTCATTCCGTTACCTGTTACTGCACACCTTACAGAGGAGCTTGTGGCTGTCCCTGCATCCCCCTGGTCTTGAATATTGCTCTGAAATTCTCTGTGGTGTGTTTTGGATGCTCCATGAATCTGCAAACGAATGTCGAAGTTCACTGTTCACCGTTGCCCTTTAGGTGCCTTACTTTGTTTTTTTGTTTTTTGTTTTTTTTAATTATTTTTTAAATTTTTAAAAAAATTTTATTTAGAGTGTGCTCATGTGTGAGCTGAGGGGAAAGGGAGAGGGACAGGATCTCCAGCAGACACAAGCTGAGCTTGGAGCCCAGTGCAGGGCTTGATCTCACGACCCTGAGATCATGACCTGAGCTGAAACCCAGAGTTGGACTCTTAACTGACTGAACCACCCAGAAGTGGCACCTTTAACCTGCATTCACTAAAGACATTGACAGCAACCAAACTGGATTGCTCTGGTTTTCTTGGATAACCACATTTAAGCTCCTTATTAAATGCAATTTTTATGTTCTAGAAAACTACATTTGCTCAATTTAAGCCAGGCCAATATCCTTCTGCTCCTAGAATTTACATAAGTTGATACCTTCGTTGGCCAAATCTCTAAATCTGTAACTGATGTTAATTTGAAGAAGGGACCTCACTCATTGCAGTAGAATCTTTGCTTTTAGGTGAGCGTTTGAGCCTGTACAGTGTGCTTGTGGTAGGGCAGGGTTTTCCTTCTTTTGGCTTGTGTTAAAATTATTTATGACACTTGCTAAAGAACAGTAAGGTACACCTATTTGTTTCATCACCACCGTAACGGGTGTAGGGACCCACGGTGGGGTTTTGAAGTCTGGGAGAGAGCTTGGGTTCTGAGTACAGCAAAGACTAGTGGGAATTTATAATCAAGGAGCAGAATGCGGGGTGGGGGTGGTGAAGGATGAGGAATCCAAGCAGATATCAAGAATAATCAGGGGTGCCTGGGTGGCTCAGTGGTTAAGCATCTGCTTTTGGCTCAGGTCATGATCTCAGGGTCCTGGGATCGAGCTCCACATTGGGCTCCCTGCTTGGCGGGAAGCCTGCTTCTCCCTCTCCTACTCCCCCTGCTTGTGTTCCTGCTCTCACTGTCTCTCTGTCAAGTAAATAAATAAAATCTTAAAAAAAGAAAAAAAGAAAAATCAGCTATCAAGGGTGGGGAATTGGGGCCAAACTGTTAGTAGGATTCTTGGCAGAATTGGACAAGGCAGAGATGAACATAGTGCCCAGAAGTCAGGGCCTAGTTGAGAAGGGAGTTCAGAGGAGCCTGAGTAGAGTTTGGTCAAGGAGGGAATCTTTGTCATTTGTGATCTCAGTGTTGTTCTTGCTGTTTATAACTAGTGGTAGATGGTTTCAGAACTCCACCTCTTCCATGCTGCCTGTGGGAGAAAACAGGCCTTAGACAATTGCAGCTTCAAATACTCTCCCCAGCTGCTTTCTTGCTCCCTCTTCCACTGCCATCTTTACACCTTTCCCTCTCTCTAGCTTGCTCCTCATTTTTAGTATCTTTGGTGGTGGGCAGGAGTAATGAGAGGGGGCAGAGAACTAAGAAAATAGTTTTATTTCCCTTTTTTTCTTTCATCCTAACTCCCCAGTGACTCTGTCTTTTCTGCCCGGTTGTAATCTCGTAGTCTCCTGCCATGGTTAATCCAGGGATGTAGAGCCTGCAGGGTAGTGGAGGTCATTGAGCTTAATGCAGTGGGAGACTTGAGGATGTACAATCTAAGGAAGCAGTTTTGGACTCTCCCATCCTTATGCTTGTAGATCTTACAGCTTCGCGGTCATACTGAAGTGACTTAAGTTCCGAAGCTGGGGAGTAGGGACTCCTTGCTCTTTCTGGTGGCTGTTTGACCCTGGCACATCTCTCTTCTGCCTCTGTTCCCTTCCCTGCTAGGGAAATGATGCTTGTGTGTGTGGGTCAAAGGTACCCCCAAATGGGAGGTCCTACAAGGGGCAAATCATTTGACTGTTGACTGTGGGATTCACTGCAAATAGGGCTGCTAATACTGTTGCTTCTCATTTGCTACAAATGAGCTCTGGCTTCCGGGGTTTGCACAGGACTGCTCCAAGAACAAAGAGTAAGTGGGTCCCTTTTGATGTCCTATCTTTTGATTCAACAGCCAACTTGCAGTGTGTGTGTGTCGGGTCCTACTACTGCCCTTCTCCTCCTGGGTTCCCTTCCTCCTCCACCCCCCAAGCCCTAGCTCGGATACAAAGGTATGTGCCCCTCTGACTCAGTGTAATCCAGGTAAGAACATTTCTCCTAGAGTAGAAGCAAAGTCAGGTTTTCTTAGGGTGTGCTTTGTAAGCTACTTGTGTTAGAATCTCTGTGGTTAGAGCCTGGTAGGTTCATTTTTCACACTTGCCAGGTGTTTCCATTGTACGTCCGCTTGAGGCTACTGTTCTTGATTGTTGTTCCTAGCAGTAGGAAGGTGGGGCTTTACCAGGGCTGGCTGTCCAGGATTTTGGGCTCGAGAATATCATTTTTCTTCCTGGAGCCAGACTAGGACCCAGTAACATCTCTGCTGTTTCCCGTATGAGCTTTTCTTCCGTCAGGTCTCAGAGCCAACTGCAAACCAGATGTATCCCTTCTTAGCTTAGAACATCTCCTGAGGATTCCAGTGAAAGGAGATAGAGTTTTGCCTGCAGACATTTATCTGCTTCAGAGAACAGGGCTCTCTGGGGGGAATAGGGGAGTTTCTTGGGGTTTATTATATACGATTTGAGCTGATGTTTAGGTGGGGTCTGTTCACAGTTTCTGGGTGAATTGCCTGATAACAAATGAAAAGATTTATGAAGTGGTGCCTTGTTAGCTCTGGGTTACACATCACACCTCACGTGTCATTATGTTAACCGAACTTGGTAGGGTGGTGAAGAGGGTGAGAGATAAAGAATGAGCTTGCCTTGGGTGTGTGCAAGCAGCCCCGAATCATGGGAAGAAAATACAGTTGCTTCGGAGGAGCCAGAGCTTGGTCGAGGTTCAGGATAGAGCACAGTGAAATCGTAGTGTGCCTTCTGAGTCGTGACAGGTGCACAGCAGTACGTGGTGTAGGTTTAGTGTTGGGGGAGGGAGGAGGAAGGCTTGTCCATTTTTTAAGGCCTTACAGAAGGCCTTCTAGTCAGCTTAGCTGCTTTGTAGGGCAGCTCTGAGCTTTACAGGTGCGAAATGCCGTCTGTTGGACTGGTTAATGGATGTGGGCTAAGTGGACTCACCAAGATGCGATTTAAATGTCCGTTTGTAGATTTATCAATTTATGATGTAAAGTCCAGCTGCCAGACAGGACCAGCATGTTCTGATGGGTGAGAGCGTTCTCTTTCTTATGGAAGGAGTTGGTTTAGTATTTACCAAATCGAAGTGAAGGGGGTTGCTGGATACTGACGAAGAAGGCTGAGGTCCCCTGGGTGCCTGTGTGGCCCGGGCAGAGGGTGAGACCCCGGGACAGGGTGCGTGCTGTCTCCATTCCCATCCCTGTTCGACAGATAAGCAGAGGCTTAGGAAGAGAAGAGTTTTGCCCAAGGCCTTTTTCTCTGGTAAGTGGAAGATCCAGGATTCTAACAGATGTCTGTTTCACACATCTCCAAATGTGCCCCCTTGACTTTCAGGTTGCTGGGGCCAGGTTAGTGACCCTCTCCCTTAGGCACTGCTCCAGTGGCTTCTCTCCACCCTCCTGTTTCTCAGGATTTTTGTCATCTACCAAAAGTTGCTCCTGGTTGTCTTTGTAACACAGGCTTTCTTATGTCAGTGTGTTTTTTACACATTTAAATATTTCCTGCAACTGTTTTGGAGGTACCATAATTTATATTGAGAGATTCTAATTTATCCTTTGAATGGGTGTTCAGCATCAGAAAAGTGGGTGTTCTTGTTCTTGAACATTTTTCTCAGTGTTCTTGTCTCCTGTATGAAGTTTTCCTGACAGTAATCTCATTGTGTAGAACAGTCAGGCCAACCCTATGAAGAGAGAAGAAATTGGATTCTCTTTTAATAAGGAGTCTCAACACTAGTCATTTTTGTGTAGGTTTCTGAACCCTGTGAGCTTTTATTTCTATATACTTCATTATTTTCACTATTTTAATGTTCATGCACTAACCCCATCAGATAGAGATGGCTTAGGCTTCTGACTTCATCTGGATTTTCTACTTTAAATATTTTTTCCTTCTTATAAGTGAAACATGTTTATTTAATAAGTTTTGGAAAATTTAAAGAAGAAAACACAAATTAAATCTTACTGTCAAGAGGCAGCATCACCACTGTTAACATCTCATGGCCTTCTCGCCTTCTTTCTGCTCATGTTTTATAACGAACCATCTCTGTTGGCTTTTAAGTAATTTTCCAAAACATGATTTTTAAATATTTTGTTTTTTAAAGTAATCTCTGTGCCCAACGTGGGGCTTGAACTCACGACCCGAAGATCAAGAGTTGTATGCTTTACCGACTGAGCCAGCTAGGCGCCCCTCTGAAGTAAGGTTTCTAATGGCTGTGCAGTTTTTAAAAATGTAGATGTACCATAATCAGTTTCCACTAATTTTTATGTATTTAAATTATTTTCAGTTTTTATAGTTGTCGTATCTTCATTCTTCAAAGAGAAAGCTTGCCTTGAAGAAGGAAGTTCGAAGCGGTCCATTCAGATCAGAGGTAGCTCTTGGGCAAGTTGGGCTGTAGTAGAATAGAAGATACATGTTCCCATAGGGGCTGATATTTAGCCCCACTGCCAGTACACTCTCTAATCACCTAATTCCTTATCTGTTTGTGTTATTTAGGAGCAGGCTGTGATCCAGGCCCTTTGTGTTTTGTTGCCAGGATGGCTCTCTCCCCCCAACAGCTGAACTTGCTGCATCTGAAATAAAGGGTAGAGTAGATGGTAAATCTTCTCTCGGGGACCACTGCTCTTTTCTGTTGCCCAGGCTGGGATCTGATGAGACACTTTAATGGGAACACAGAGGCTCCTGCGGCAGCTTTGTGAGTGCAGCCTGCAGTATTTGTTTCATCCCATGAGCTGCTCTGTCAGTGACTTCCACCGTGCCATGGACTTGTGAGTATTGGCACAATTGCATTGCACCCTATCGTGCTTAAAAACATTATCCCACAAATAAGTGCATGTAAAACAGTTATATTTAATTAAAAAGCAACAGCAGTGGTGACCAGCAGATATTAAAATCGCTGTTGCTAATTTAAAGGACTATGCCACGCCCCAACTTGGGGAGGAGGCTGCTGCCCATTCAAGGTTGGCAGGAAATGAGACAAATGGGGGTTCTGCCCAACCCTTCTGCTGCTCCATGTGGGAAACCCGAGCACTGGCAACGTCCTCTTGTTTGATCTCAAGAAGCGGAGTGGTATTTACAGGCAGGGAATTAAGGCTCAAATCTTTGAGCCTCTAAACTACAGTCAGCATCACAGACATTCTTTCGGGCAAAAAGGCAGCCGTCGCCAAATGCAGACGCAGGTACAGTGTGCTACCTGTGCTCTGTGTCACTCAGCATTCGAGCTGCTGTGTTCTTTATTGGCTAAAAACTGTTTGGGTGCCTTGGGAGCATAGGGCATATCTTATCCACGAACCCAGAAGTTACAGTAGCTCTTTATTCATATGGCTACCGTCTTTTACAACATAATCAGAAGACCTTCTCAGAGTCTGTAAACTGTTCACATGCACAGTTTTGCATTCTTCTTTCTGATTATTTTTGTCTTTTCTCTGAAGGTTAGTCCTTGCTGTTGGCAGACCCCCACCCCCAAGCTGAGGACTGGCACGTTTCCTTACTCCCAGTGTGTTCTCTCCTCCACTGGAAGCAGAGCCCTGGCCACACTGAAAGCTGTTTCTTTAAGGATCAGCTGCGTATCTGGGAGAACTCTGTCAGTAGGAGATTAGCGGGCCCCAAAGAAAAGTTGCATCTGTTTACTGTTTTTTTTTAAACTCCACTCATTTTCATATCCGCCCTTCAGAGGGGATCGTCTCTTCAGATAAATATGGTCTGGGGGCCCCAGGAGACTAGGGAGGATGGAGGGGGAAGAGCCGAGTCACTGGTCTCTGACTGTAGGAGGTGCCCTGTATGACCCCAGGGTTGGTCTTCACTCTTTTTACCCACACCTTCCTGCTCCTACTTGATAAACGCTCCCTAGTCCCCTCTGACTGTAGGAGCCTGTAGAGGGCTTTGAAAGGACACTTCCAGGGTTAGTTGTATCTGATGCACAGGAAGTGTGAGTGGAGGTACTTTAATTTGTGCACAGGTGTGTAGTTTGGAGTGACAGTGGCTCCCTCTGGTTTGATTCTGATGAAACTGAGAGTGCTGGGTTTGTGCTGAAGTGTGTCTGCAATTTCAGGAAGGGAAAGAAGGGTTCAGGGCTGGTGATCATTTTGTGATCCTGTGTCGTTCGTATGGGTCCTTCCTGGTGGTTCTGAGGAAGAAATTAGTATGGTGGTCATTTGAGGAAGTAATTTTAGCTCATAGACTCCCTGCTACACTTGAGTAACTTCTGGAAAGTGTAATATTTTACCCAAATCCCATTAAATGTTAGGAACTCTTTCTCTATTCCCTTTCCTGTCCTTTAACTGATTAGTGAAATATTTATGTGAACCCAGAAGGCTGATTTATTTATTTTATTGTCCTTTTTAATAACTTGCTTCTCCCTTGTGCTGGGTGCTTTCTGAGGCCCAGACAGCTGCCGTGATTTCTTCTGCCCTCCCCTGGTCTACATCCTCAAGGGACTGATTTGAGCTTTCCTGGCTTTGATGAAGCCTCTAGCTATCCCTCCCCCAAGGTGGGTGGCAGTAAATCCACCCTCAGTGTCCCTACCAACGGACAGTGTAACTCATTTTAGAGTTTATAGCAGATCAGTGGATAAGACTCAGCATTCTGCTCCCCAGATCCCAGGGAAAGCCATGGAAGAGATGCCACATTTCAACATGGACTTGGGCCTCTTGCTCTGGGAGCCTTTCTTGTCCTAGGTCTGGGGGTTTCAGCCATGGTTAATTCACTGGCCAAGGTGCTTTGGAAATTCTTCAACACCTGCCTTCAGGCAGTTGCTGATGAGGATGGCCTCTGAGATATTACTCTGGAAATAGATTACGGAACTTGGGGGCCGAGTCCTAAAATCACGATAATAATAAAAGACTGGTCAGAAGAGAGCCTCTGAGTGGGGAGATACACTGTGCATAATGCGTGCCCCCCCCCCCGCCCTTCATATTTGCCAACATAAAGCACTCATGTACCTTCCTGTCAGATCCCTCCTTGGTGAGCCTGTGCTCATGTTGCTCTCCATGATTAAATTCTCGTTGCCTGCAAGCACAGGTCCCTGGTGTTGTTTTAAGGTGCAGGGCAAAACAGGTCTCTGTATCTCCTGCTCTAAGGGTAACTGGCTGCATTTGTTTGTGATGGACACATGTCTGTCTCTGTGCAGGGAGGGAGGGGTATCATTTATTCATTGGGCATCTTTTTTTTCTTTTTTAAGATTTTATTTGGGAGCAAGAGAGTGCGATAGAGTACGCATGAACGCACAAGTGGGGGAAGGGGCGGAAGGAGAAGGAGAAGCAGGGAGCCTGATCCCAGGACCCTGAGATCATGACCTGAGCTCAAGGCAGACGCTGACGCTTAAGCTTAACCGACTGAGCCATGCAGGTGCCCCCTTAAGCATCTTTTGAATGCAAAGGCTAACAGAAAAAGACAGTAGCTTGGGTGTTTTTTTTAAACATTAACTTTTTTATGTGTTGATTTGGAATCATGGCATGAAAAGCACACACTGCTTGGAACCTAATAAAAGATAAATGGGAAACAAAACCATGAACTTATCAGTGTCTCAACTCTACTAAATTACAGTCCTGAAGAATCACAGTAACTCATCTGTGTGTCATGGAACAACCGATTATGGCCTGCTTCAGGTCTGACTCTAGCAACACGGCTCAATCAGCAGAGCAGTGCTGGATGACAGTGTCAAGTGGCGAAGCTTTTAATACAGAGGTTCTCAAACCTTGGCTGCACACCAGAATAACCTAGGGGTCTCTTAAAAATCCTGCGGGCCCCCATGTCTACTGAATCAGAATTTCTAAGTGTAGGTCCAGGTTCTCTCTTTTTTTTTCCCTCTCTCTCACAGATCAGCAACTAGGGTTGAGAACCACCTTTTTTTTTTTTTGTCTTGGGTGGAAGTGGAGACCTGGTGGGACTGATTGTGAGTGGGGGGGATCTTACGATGAAAAGTGATGGCATCCAACCCATATAAAATTGGGTAGATACAAATCTTGTTAAGCTTAACTTATGAATTGTTTAAAGTAATCCTATTCTTTTACACATTGGGGATTTATTTATTTATTTATTACACATTGGGGAGTTTTAAATTATTTTATAATAAAGGTGTCACAGCCACTCATTTCTGACATGACAAGTTTAAATATTTCCTTTCTGGAACGCTGTTCCCTTATACAGCATTATTATATATTCTTGTCACCTCTGGAGGTAGGGAAAGAAAATCACTATCACAGTTGTGATATTGTGATTTATATAATAAGAAATATGTATTTGGTCTTCCTGCCTGTACCTGACATATAATTCCTAAAGCCCTTGGAATTTCTGCGGGGGGGGGGGCGGAGAGTGAGCAAGGTGGTTTTTGTTATGTTAATGAGATGACTCTGGGAAAGCACCTGAGGGTGGGCGCTGGTTGCCTGGAGAACCGACCCTGAGAGACCCTGAGATCCGAGGATTGGAACTTTCAGTCCCACCCGTTGAGAGGGAATAGGGGCTGGAGGTTGAACCAGTCGCTAGCAGCCAGATGATTTAATCAGTTGTGCCCGAGTAATGAAGCCTCCATAAAAACTCAAAAGGGAGTGAGTTTGGAGAGCTTCTGGGTTGGTGAACAGGTGAATGTTAGGGAGAGTAGTGCACTTGGAGAGGGCATGGAAGCTCCTCGTTCTTTCTCCTTATCTTCCCCAACCATGTCTGTCTGGCTCTTAGAATTATATCCTTTTACAATAAACCAGTAATCTCGTAAAGAGACTGCTTCTTTGAGTTCTGTGAGCTGTTCCAGCGAATTAACTTAGCCCAACGAGGGGATTGTTTGAACCTCCAGTTTATAGCCTTTCAGTCAAAAGCGCAGGTAACCACCTAGACTCAAAATTGGCATCTGGAAGTACAGGAGCAGTCTTGGAGTACTGAGCCCTTAATCACTGGTATCTGACCTTATCTCCAGGTAGATAGTGTCCGAATTGTTAAATTGTAGCACACCCAGCCGGTTTTGGATAATTGCTTGTTGGTGTGAGGCTATCCCCCTTGCCAATGTTAGAATTGGTAGCTGTTAATAGTAATAATAAGTGCCTCACTTTGCCTTCTATGGTTTGGGCCAATAGTTGCCTTAAAAGCTATAATGTATGGCCTGATTTATGAAACTTACGTGGAAAACTCTAATTCCTCTTAGAAATTCTTGTAACCTATACAGATACCCAGGTGGGTGTTTCATCTCACGTTCTGTATATAATTAACTTTCTCAAGAAATAGAAGTTAAAATGACTCTTAAATATTGAGTGCGATTTTAGTTTTTTGGCTTCCTCTTTTATAAGCTATGTCCTTGAAATGCCCTTTCCATTGGTTATTTTTTGTCTGCTTGTTCCTTGATTGTAACATTGTTTATTAAGTTAAGGCATTACATTAAAATTACCTGTGGAACTTTTAAAAAAGAAAAAGACCAATTCCCAGGTCTTAACCAGAACAGTTAATCAAAGTCTCTGGGAGTGGAGCGCAGGCATTGGACCACAGGCGATGCTAGTTCTCAAACAGGATCGCAAAGTACAAACCACTGAGTATTGCTTGGTGGCGTACCTTTCAGGCAGCCCTTTTATTCCTTCTTCCTCCTCCTTTCTGACATTCCCTCTAGCTGTTTATCTGTTGTGGCCCTTGTGAGAGAGACCTAATCACTTCTTTTCTGCAGGTGACTTTAAAAGTTCCTCTTGTTAGAATGGAATATAGTAGACTTCTCTACCTCTGAATTTTGCCTCTAATAAATAACACTGTGCTTATTTAGTGTTTTTGGGGGGGGGGCTCAGATCTCTTTAAAAGCCTTATAATTGATCCCCACAGTGCTTCCCTAGAGTAAAGTAAGGGATTTATTTTTATTTTTATTTTTATTTATTATTATTATTATTATTATTTTGTTGTTGTTGTTAGGTCTAATGCCGTGAAATTACTGGACCTTGCTACCTCGTTCTCAACTTGAATGCTACCCCTGTGGGTTTGGACAGGTTCCCAGATTGCGTTTCTGGTAATCTGAACAGTAAGATTCACCCTCTAGCTTTTCTTTAGCCAGAAGATAAGCCGTGCAAGGCCTTTTGAAAGGTAGTCTTTCTAATCATTGGTGAAGAGCTCTGCTTGAAGGGCAGCTGGTGGCTGAGCTCACATAGTCGTAGATGGAGGGTGTTGTAATGTTAAGGGTGGTGTGGGAAAGTGGCCATGAAAGCCGGACTGAGCCAAGGCGGAACCAGGGACACCACAGGACAACATATGCCACCAAATAGGTCTTTGGCTGATGTTTAAATTGCCTCAAATTAAAGGGTATTTTTCATTCTCCATTGTGGTGTCACCAAAGGGCTGAATTAATGTCATTTTCAGCAGCTTTGAGCTTCTGGAACTGTCACTCTCCCTGAGGGTCACTAGGGGTGGTAAGTCAGCATTTCACATTCTGAAAAGGCAAGAAACTTCTCTGGAGGACTTCTTAGAGTTTTCATTCCAGTTTTTTTGTTTTGTTTTTTAAGATTTTATTTATTTATTTGAGAGAGCAGTAGAGAGCCCAAGCAGGGGGTGTGGCAGAGGGAGAGGGAGAAGCAGGCTCCGCATTGAGCAGGGAGCTGGACACCGAGCTCAGGGATGAAGTCCTGAGGTCCTGAGCCGAAGGCAGACACTTGACAGACTGAGCCACCCAGGTGCCCCTATCGTTCCATTTCTGTTGAACCTTACTCATCTTTGTTTTTTTCCTGCAATGCTTTCTTTTTTTTTAAACCTGTGGTAAGAAGTTCATGTTAACTCCTGTCTGTATACTTAAAAGAGCAAAAGGTATTGGGGTGGTAGGGCGAGTGTGGCAAGCACCGTGCTTTTTTCTTGTATGTAAGTGCCTTATAAAGCATAGGTCATAGGATTATGTTCCTTTTCTAGCAGTGTAGTTCTTCACGTGCTTCCTTAGTCCTTACTTTGAGGAATGCATTGTGTTAGGGGATGAGGAGGGCTGTAAGGGTACGCAAGGTGAAGCCCCCTGGTCAGAGGTTCAGTCTGGTAGTGGGAATGACTCAAGCATGTGTTAAACAAGGTCGAATGTGCTGCATGCTGGGAGGGCCACAAGCCAAGTGCCATGGGGATTCTAAGGAGAGAGAAATCACATTTGACTTCTTCTTTACCACTTGGATTCTGGTCGTGTTCCTACTTGTACCCCCCGTGGGGTAGAAACCCAAACACAGGCCATCAAGAGACTCACTGGGCAGGTGGTGGGGGTAACATGCTATATACTCCCCCAGATATTATTCTTCAGGGATATCTGTCTGATTTTCCCATTTAAACATTTCAGGCAAATCCAGTGTTGCAGGAGCTAACCTCCTATCCAAACAGCTATTAACTTTCCTCTTGGGGGAAAGAAAAAGATTCCAAAGATTGATGGAGAGCTTGAAACCAGGGATGGAACTGACTTGTAAGCTGGTCAAAAGCCCCAGGAACCTGCAAAGTGTTGGTCATTAGTTGTATGTTTTCGCTTTGAAGAGGTGTTTCTGTGGTGTACAAGAACTTGAGTCTGCAAGGTGTTTTCTCTTGAAGCTCTGCTTTTTACCCAGACATCTTGTGAAGGCCACTCCTCAGGCAGCCGTTGTCGTTTCGCTGAATATCAGCAAGCATTTAGTGTCACCACTCTGATGCCAACAAGGAAGGTGATGCTTTTACTTTCTCGCAGAATAGCCCCCGGCCTTTTGGTAGCTCTACATTTAAAGGTCAGCACCCTCTCTTTCCTTCTCTTGTCTCCTCTGTCCCCACTCTCATCTTTATAACCTGTCCCTTCTGGAAGCTGTTTTTGAAAAAAGCATTGGAGGTGTATTTTAAAGAGCAAATCTGAAGGTTCTAGTGTTAACTGTGAGCTTGAGGTGGTCACCTTGTTCCTGAGGAGGAAGTTCATGATTTATGATTTTTGGCTCATGGAAGAAAGTAGTACTGATTTTTTTTTTAAGGGGGGGTTGTTTTTAAGCCATGTATGCTTATCATTCTTGGATTATTTCACAGCTTGAGCATATTGTGACCTTGCGTAGCTGTCTTGTTGAAGTTGGCCAAGGTAATCATGGTGGTTTTAGTAGTAGAATCTTCACCTCTTATTGCCCCATTTCATTACCCAGGCCTTGCAGGTGTCTCTATCAACTGGCATGTAAATTACACATAGATACAAATATTTTTCAAATGTGTAATGATGATGCTACTTCTAATGAAGAACCTAGAGTTGCTGTAAAAACTCTTTTTAAATTAAGTTTGTATGTGGTGATTTTTAATGATAGTAGATTATATTTTTCATGATGATGATTAAGTTGTAAGTTTAGTCAAACATCTGTGTATTTAAGCAAAGTGATCATGAATATTCCCTTTGCAATTAACACTGATTTAGGGAAGATCTGTATTTATAATTAATAGATATTGAAGGTGTGCTAAATATACTTAGGTTCCTCTTCTTTCCTGTTTCTTCAGTGTTCTTTTAATTTTCTTTTTGGTGGCCTTGGAGACATTCTCTGCTTATGTTTGCTTCCCTTTGTGTACTGAACTTACGTTATTTTGTTGTTTTTTTTTTAAAGATTTTATTTATTCATTTGACACAGAGAGAGAGAGAGAGAGTACAAGTAGGCAGAGAGGCAGGCAGAGAGAAAGGAGAGAGGAGAAAGCAGGCTCCCTGCTGAGCAGAGAGCCCGATGTGGGCCTCGATCCCAGGACCCTGGGATCATGACCTGAGCCGAAGGCAGCGGCTTTAAACCACTGAGCCACCCAGGCGCCCTGAACTTATGTTATTTAAAAAAAAACGCGTGTACTCTGAAATGCTCACTTGCTAAGTTAGTTTATTCTTTACAGCTATGCATGGTCAAGGTTAGAGTTGTTGCATGTATAGTGAGCATGAAGTAAATGTTAGTGCCTGATAAGAACCCCCTCCCCCCACTTTTTTTTTCCCCCTGTGTCTCTTGGCCTGGCCTGCACACAAAACATTTTGAACTGGACCTCTCAGGTTCCCATGTGAATATGTAATAATGATGTGCTCATTTCCCCTTAGCTGTCCTATGTTTTCTCTCAAAGGAACCATCTGTGTGTGATTATCTTTTCCCTTTGTGTTTAAGAAAATAATGTACTTGATAAAGTCCTTTGTCAGATGATGACTTTTAATGTTGGTCTCCTTCCTGTAAAATGCAGAAGTATAAGTGCAGAAAGAGAAGTGATTTCTAAAGAGTACAAAATAGTGGGAAGAGAGAGTTTGGAGAGATAATAAATACTCCTGTTTATAAAAACATACCCGTAACTCCCCTGAATGCTTAGATGGCCACTTGGAGTCAATTTAAATTCTAAGATGACCACATGTGCAACTGATTTTTCTCTAAATGAGGTCTCATTTGCATCTTGCAAATTATGTAATCCGTGAGCAGGATTTCCTTTTTAAAACTTCTATTACATTCATAAACTGATATTTAGGTAGATTAATTCCAAGAACCTTAAACTATACAAAAATAGTACTGTTAATCCTTTAAACACCCTGATAAGTAGAAAGATACTCATGGGATGATGTGCTCACTCAACTGTGAAGATTTGGAAAAAGGATGGAAACAAGGGACTTAGTTTGTTCATCTCCTTTTTGTTGTTGCTGTTTTGTTTTGGTAGCAGCTTTAAGACTGTTCTTGTATCTTATTTTCAGAATTTTATTATTTTGGTTACCAGAATTTCTCAGTAGTATACCTATTGTAGCATGCCGTCAGTGACTCTTTAGTGGTGGAGAGAGACTTTTTTTTTTTAAGATTTTATTTATTTATTTGACAGAGAGACACAGAGAGAGAGGAAACACAAGCAGGGGGAGTGGGAGAGGGAGAAGCAGGCTTCCCACCGAGCAGGGAGCCCGATATGGGGCTTGATCCCAGGACCTGGGGATCATGACCTGACCAGAAGGCAGAGGCTTAGCGACTGAGCCACCCAGGCGCCCCGGAGAGAGACTTTTTCTTAACACCAGGGTAAAGTAAGTTGGGATTAGGCGTCTTTGACTATCTGTAAAGTTATGATTGATGCTTACTCTCTGCTTGCCTTCCAAGGGCTGCCACAAATTTATATAAAAGTGATTTTATCTTCTTTTGCTCACTGAGTGGCTGTGTCATGGACATAAGTAGTTAATTAACTCTGATGACCCTTCCTTATATATTGTCTGATATATAGTCTTATATATAAGCCTTATATATAGTCTGATAAAATGGCGATTACTGATAATGATCCTGGATGGCGGGAGCCATTTAAGGGTGTGAATGTCTGGGGAGGTGTCAGGCCAGAAGGCCTCCAGCAGAGCCCCTAGCTTCAGCTCCTGTCTGTCTGGTCTCCAGCGTGTGGTCCGGTATTGAAAAGGCTTTGAGGCCTGCCCTGCAATTGTGTGCACGCCCGTGTGTACTGCTGTACGCTCCTAAGCGCAGTAGGAAACAGTAGGGAGTACTCGAAGGGAATGGCCATGGCCGAAAATTGTGTCTTTAGAAATCCCCTCTTCTTTGTTTGTTTGCGAACTATAGCATTAGTCTCTGTCTGCCATTGTGTGATGCATTGTAATTTTACAGATACTTTTTAAAAAAATCTATAGTTTGGCCATATCATTGTCTTACAGAATCAGACAGAGGTCTTAATTTTCTTACGCATTTCATTTCAGCTCTTTCTTGCCAGCTAAACTAGCGTTTGAGCCCTCATCCTTGTGGTCTTAACATTCATTTCCATAACAACGGGTTGTTGTGCCTCAGACTCTAGGGATTGTGATTTGAGGTGGGAGTGAATAGCAGGAACCAATGAATGCTTAAATGAGAAATCTGTTTGTAATGTCACAGACTCATCAGAGGAGGGCATGAGAGATGGAAAAGAAGAATGGAAACACAGACATCCTGCTGGTAGATTGAAAGTTTCCCTCCTTCCCAATTTTCTGTGCCTTATTTCATTGGGGAGATGCTTCTTATTGCTTTATGTAGCTGGCCTTTTCTTCACTATTTCTTTCATCCTGTGAACGTTTATCCTTTGAGTGCGGTAGTGTTTTAGGCTAGACGACTGAAGTCGAGCTCTGGTAGTGCAAAAATACCCATTTATGCTCTGGCTTGTGTGGCTTTGTTGCTGTCCAGTCTCTTTCCCTTCAGTCCATGCCACTCTGAGGGAGTTGCAGAAATGGCTAATAAAGGCAGCTAACATGCAATCTTGGCACCTGAGGAGTCAGCCTATGCTAGTAATGTTCCACTGTAAGTAACCAATACGACTTCAAGGCAGAGTGCTCTGTGCTGCTTTGCTAGCACATTTTGTGCTCTATTCTTTGGTATTAAAATAACTTCCTAAAAAACCTGTGTTGGAATAATTGAATAAACACTTGATGAATGGTTTTGCACTCAGTACACATAAGGTGTCTTTTGATTGTGTTTGTGGAGGATGTAGCTCTGGTGGCAGTTAAATTTTACAGAAATGAAGGAAAACTGTGATCTGCAAGGCTGCTTTCCAGGTTGGCCAAGTTCTTCAAATTGACAAACATCTCTCTTCCTTTGTACCGTATCATTAAATGAATTGTCAAAGGCCCCGTGTCTTGTGCTTTTGGATATAAATAGCAGATGTGGCTATAGAAAGGACTCTGTTAAGTGGAAGATTGCCTGTGACAGTTCCCGCCCTGTTTCTCTGGGGAATCATGGACTCGAAATAATTTTTGCTTCTGTTTTTTACTCCTGTAGATCACCAACACTTGTATTAACATGGCCAATTACTATAATGCATCGTTTCTTTTCCAGGCTTGCAGGGTATTCCAAGGAATTGGCATTGGGTAGTGAGGGATGTTTCTGTGAGAATACGTTCTCTGGTCATGAATGATTTCACTAGTTACAGTCTTGGAGGGAAATTAGAGTCCAGTAATCCAAAAACTTCATGTCCAGTTTGAAAGATCCTTTAGAAAAAAATTTTTTTCTAACTGGCAGCAGTTATCAGAGCCTGGTTGACATATTTGACAATACTGAGCATTAGTGGTTTGAGGAAATAACTCTTACTTGTATCGGCCCACAGCATGGTGTTTTCTTACAAGGACTAATTTTTTAGGACGTGCCACCGTAATAACTTTTAGCAGTGCTTTAGCTGAAGGCAACTGCTGCCTTTCCATTATCAATGTCACCATATTGTATTGTCACTTAGTTGGGTGTTCTGTCTTTTTTGACTTTTATTTAACTAATGTAGGAAGAAACTATATGTTGTAGACAGAACAGTGTATCTTGGTAATTGTAGAATTAATACATTTTTGTGTGATGATGGCCAAATGTAATCATTATCCTCCTTCCTCACCCCTTTCTATGTGTGTGTTGTATTGCTTTGGATTAGAAGACCTCTTGGTCCTTTATGTCTTATATATTTGGTTGCCATCTGTCTAAGTCAATGTTGTGCTAACTTGTTCCTTTGACCTTGTTTCTGGCCCAGTGGAAACACAAGCTTATGTGAAAACAGGATATTGAAGTAAGACCCTGGCACTCAAGAGAGTCATTCCATCTTGGTTGGACTGTGCCTGTGGTTCTTTCTTTTGCTTTCCTGACCTAGTCTCCTATATCTGTCTTGACTTCTTGTCTCCTGCCTTCTGATTCCACACAAATAGATAAGAATGCTTGGTAATATGATTTCTGAATGTCTTTGCACCTTTTCTTATGATGTACACCGTGAGCAAAGCTCGTGTGCATGGTTATGTATGTCCAGAGCACCGACTGCCACCCTGCTCTAGGTACTGATCCATAACCAGACCAGCCAGCTGGGTGCTGGCCTGCACTGGGTTTGTGTGACGTGGTAGCCATAAAGTCTGTGAAGCCTCTGATATATGGCAGAAGTAATTTTAAAGTCAATTTACAAGTTTTCAAAATATACCCTAATAGAATGCAGGAGAATTAAGCCAAGTACCCAGTGAAGAATAGAAGTGCTTAAATATGTCTTTCTCTTAAGTATGATCTAGCTGAATAAGCTGAAACATACAAAAAGTTTTTAAAAGAAGTGTCTTATCAAACATTCCTGTTTCTGTGGAAGATAACTTCATAGAGAAGACTCTATGAACTGGTTGGTTAGAAATTGCCTATAGTTAAGAGGCAGAAGAGAGTGTTTCAGACGGGTTAGAACAGGCTGGCTTGGTAGAAGAGACAGCATTTTAATAGGACTCGAATGGGTGGATGAGTGAGGTGTAAGGCATGCATGAGTACTGGGAGTAAAAAAAATTTTTTTTAATCTTTTTTTATTTTTAAGTAATCTCTACACCCAGCGTGGGGCTCAGACCCACAACTCTGAGATCAGGAGTCACATGCTCTACCAACTGAGTCAGCCAGATGACCCCCGTTATTCTAGGTCAGTGGCCCCCAGATCATGAACGTATGTGGGAATCACGGAGGGGCAAAGAGCAACAATAAGGAACAGTCTGGGGAAGCAGCCCTCTTAATTAAACCAAGATATCTGGGATGGGGGGGGAATGTAGACATGGATATTATATCAAAAAATTCCCCGTTGATGCAGATGTATATCTAACTTTAAGACGATAAGCTTGGGAATTGTGCTTAGAACCCAAATTGAAAGTTAAACTGTGCAGTGGGTAGTTTTGGCTTCATTCTGTGGACTGAGAAGCATTTGAAGGTCTTAGAGCAGGTGTCTGTGATCAAAGAGAAGGGTTAGGAATATTCATCTTGTGGCAGAGTGCAGTTTGGACTGAAGAAGACACTACGGTTGAGGTCCAGTAAGGTGGGTTTTGGTGGTATTAATGATGAATGGAGAGTCAGAATCAGGTAGACATGGGCAAGGAAAAGATGCAAGAGTGTTCATGCCATGAAGACTCAGCAAAGTTTGTTGATCCATTAAATTTGGGAGGGGATGGTTAAATTGTAGATTAGTGGATATGGATTTGTCAATAGAGATGTAAGATTTTGATGTTGGGAGGTAGGAATTTAGTTAATGGATAAATAGAAGTGGAGGTGGCTTGAGAGACTGGATAAGCACAAGAAGTTCAGCTTCTGAGAAGTTGGCACAACCTACAAGTGGGAGTGTTCAAGCAGGGAGTGAGACAAAGGTGAGCTGTAGTGTGATAAAATGTGCGGCAATAAAAATTGTCTGACCTGCACTGAGTTTCCTTGTTAATCCAGTGCACATGCTGCAGATGGGTCAGAGAGGAAGTCTTGACAAAGCTTGAGGGTGGGGCTGGAGGATTTGGAGTCCCTTGGTGTGCTGGTTCCCAGGGCAGGAAAGAGTCCCAGCTGGCCACTGGTGGGAGTGATGAGAAAGAGTCAGGAGATGCAAAGCCACAGTCCCCTGTCAGAAATCTTCTTAGGGTCAGATTTTTCTGAACTCAGAGCTTTTGGGATTTGAGAAAGGTTATACTGTATGGTACAGGTATGGTATATTAATTGCATAATACCCTCAGCGAAGTTGTGGATAGCAACCCTCTAATCCAACACGTTAATATATCTGCAGTGAAACACGGATGTTCACAGGAAGTCGGGTAAAGACTTTAAAGTGGCCTCACCTGATCTGTCAAGTTAGGTTTTGTAGCAGCCCGGTTCAGGTTAGGTTAAGTTACTATCTTTTGGTTTTTAGAGCTTTTTGGAGTTCAAATTGTGGATAAAGGGATATTAGACTTGGAGGCTGAGGCTACTCTGCTAGAGAGTTTTGACAATCACTGCCACCACCTATACTCATTATCCCCCAAACCAGAGCCTGGCAGAAAGTCAAAAGTATAATGTAGGAAATGTCTTTAAAAGGATGGGTTTGTACTAGTATTTTGCACTCCATACTCTTTTTCCCTTCCATTTACGAGTCCTCATTCTGGGCTGTGTGTAATGGTAATATGGGTTGGTAGTAGAATCTTTCTGGTTACCAGTGGGTTCTGTTGAGGGCAGACTATTGTAGGTATTTTGATGTTACTGAAGCCAACCTAAAGAATTGGACAATACGGGCGCCTGGGTGGCTCAGTGGGTTAAAGCCTCTGCCTTCAGCTCAGGTCATGATCTCAGGGTCCTGGGATCGAGGCCCACATCGGGCTCTCTGCTCGGCAGGGAGTCTGCTTCCTCCTCTCTCTCTGCCTGCCTCTCTGCCTACTTGTGATCTGATCTCTCTCTCTGTGTCAAATAAATAAATAAAATCTTTAAAAAAAAAGATTAAAAAAAAAAAGAATTGGACAATACAAGCAAACAGATCCATTTTAAGTGGGGTTGGGGTTTTGTTTCTTTGCCCGCCCTTTTTTTGGTCAGGGGCCATTCCATCTCACTGCTTGTTGAAAGGGGCAAAAGCTACCTAACTTCAGGCTGTGGATGGCCCGACGTGGTTCAAAAGAAGCAATCTTAGCTTCCTTGACTGGCTTTCACAGCTTTTCACTTGGCTCTGAGTACTTGAGACATTTGGTTTCGTAACCCATTACCTAGGTGGTATGCATTGTTCAGAATATCAGGTGAGGAATGGAAGCTTGCCTTTCTGGCTGCACTGTCCATGTCAAACTCTGTACCATCCCCAGTGTCTCTGACTCTATTTATATGATTTGAGGGACGGATTAGAACAGGGAAGGTTTTCCAAGGCAGACAAAGCTACTGATTTGGGAGCAGGAGGGAAGGAAATTGGTGGGGGGAGCCTTGGGTTCTAGCTTTCGTTTGGCCTATGGACATTCTTTCTAGAGAGACTGGCCTCAGTGTCCTCATTTGTTTGAATGATAATGGTGTGTGGGGTTCTGTGTGACTCACAGCAATATCCCTCCTTTGGCAAATCCTTGGTGAGGGCAGGATTTGGAAAATAAGGAGTGTCCTTGCAGTTTTCCAGGATTGTTGTTATGAACAAATGACCCTATTGCATTCCCTGGTTCCTCAGCACCCTCTGGACACTGGCCTAGTCATGGGCAATTGGCTGTCCAAATAGCGTGAGCGGGTTTGCAGCCGGAGCTCTTAGTGAGGACGAGGCACAGCGCTTCCCCAGCTGACTGCTCGCGGGAGCATTACCCAGTGTGCAGCTGTTGCCTGAATCACAAGTAGCATCCGAGTGCAAGGCTGGCGCTGGCCCCACTCCCCTTCCTTTCTTCTTGCTGCTCTGTGAATATCTGATCGACGGGGTTGTGTGTTGGCTGGGATCTGGCTGAGCCAGCCATGTTGTTAGATGTAGTGTTTCAGCCTCTCCCCTTCTCATCTTCTTTGTCAACATCCTAAGATACTGTCTTCCAAATAGAACTGGAGAGTTTATTACAGCAGGAATTGTACTGGTTGTGCTGGTCTCCATGTGAATCAAAAGAGTGGTTTTCATTCTGCTCTCTGGTGGTGTCTTGTGGTTTCTAAAAATGAGCATGTAGAAATTTGGAGGGGGTGGGCGTGTCGGTAAACCTGTGGGGGCAGGGAGGTTCTCGTTGGCAGAGCCGTCAGAATGCTTGTATTCACAAGCCATCCACTGACACACTTTATTAAATACCTCCTGTGTGCCAGACACGGGAAACCTAAAGATGAATCTGACTGCTTTCCTCTAGGGTCCCAGCCAGCCTCTCACTATTGGACAGGCTGCTGTGCTTCTCAGTGGTTTGAGTGGTGAGCTCTCAGCTTACAGACTCTATTCTTGGGGGGGAGCAGAAGGGGAATTTAGAGGGTAGAGGGTAGGGGTTGGTACATTTTCTTTTATAAGGGGCTAGATTGTAAATAGTTTAAGTAAATATTAAGCTTTGTGAGCCATACAATTGGTCACAACCGCTCATTTCTTTGACCCTCCTCCCCCCCCACCCCGCCCCACCTTATAAAACCATTTTCAGCTCCCACACCATACAGAAATAGGTGGCAGGTGAGATCTGGCCAGTGGACAGGAGTTTGCTGACCCCCCTAGTATAATGTTTTGGGCATTGGCTCCTGTATCTGACTTGGCCTTCTTTCCCCCTGTTGCTCTCTCAGGAGTGTCTCTTTGAAGACAGCTGGCTTAGCATTGATCGGGAGCTGTTTTTTTGTTTCAGTTTTTGGTTTTGTTTTTCCTCTGAACTCTTGTTTGTGTGGTTTGGCAGCTTGGAGACAAACATGGTATTGACCCAGTGATCTCAACTCACTCCCAGCTTTTTTTAGGGACAAATCGCACACCCCTTCAGGGCTTCAGAGGACCAAAGGTTCAGTGCCTGCTCCTGGATAATGAATTCTTGTCAGGTATCTAAACGCAAGAGTTTGGAATAGAAGAGACTAGGTTCTGAACAACCTGTTTTACATTCTTACTGGAGTATGTTGTGCTTTTGGGAGGGTAATTTGGATGGAAATTTTTACTAACAGCCATAATGATAATAGGAAACAGTGGACTTTAATCTCGCAAAGAGCAGAGGTGTTACACACAACAGGCCCATTGGAGCCCTGGATGCTGGGAAGCCAGATGTTGTATGTAGGTATGTTGGGCATGAAAATTGAGATGTTGATTTTTCTTAAATTTTTTTTTTTTAATTGAAAAAAGTCCCTTCTCCCCACACTCCCTACCTCCAGCCCCCAACCAAATCCTTTCTGATTCTAATCATTGGCTGTGTAAATGGGCTGTGCTAATGGTAGGACAAGAAAGGATCCTAGGCTGCCTCGATGCATAGTGCCCCTCATTTCTGATAAATCTTTTGATTCTTTGGCAGAAAATCCAAAATGTGTAAACAAGGGTGTAACAGTCTGGTTCCTGGATTTTCCTTCCCTGTTATTACTTTCATTAAGGTACTGTTTGTTACATTCTGGCCTTCTCAGGATTCAGAATTTTCCTGACACTGAAATATGCTTCAGTGTCATATCTTTACATATCTTATCTCTTTACCTACCTTATCTTTACGTATCTTTATATATCTTGTCTCTTTACGTATCTTATCTCTTGAACCCTATATAGCTAATAAAATTTTGTAACAGTTGATTCCTGCTAATATGGTTACTTCCTTTGTCATGCCTCACCTTATCCCGATCACAGTGAGAAAGTAAAGTTTTGACTTCGGAAGAGCTAAAATAGATACCTTCTTAAAAATTAGCTTTCAGGGGCTCCTGGGCAGCTCAGTCAGTTAAGCAGCCGGCTTTTGATTTCAGCTCAGGTCATGATCTCTGGGTTCTGGGATTGAGCCCCATGTTGGGCTCCATGCTCAGCAGGTGGGGGGATCTGCTTTTCCCTCTCCCTCTGCCTCTCCCTCCACTCGTTTGTTTTCTCTCTCAAATAAATAAAAATCCTTTAAAAAATTAGCTTTCAGTAGAGGCCCCTGGAACCCTCAGAGCCTATTTATTCATATTTTATTCACATTTAGCCCAAAGTAGATTATCAATTAGAAGTGAATTGGATCTAGCAGCCTTATAGCAAGATAGGAACCAGAGAAAAATAAAACAGATACTAGACTTTCTGAGTATGTGTGTCATTTTGCATCACAGTATTTTCTGTTTTGAGAAAGAAAATGATTGCAGTGTTGGAATTGTATAGATTATCTTCTTGAATGAAAATAGGGCTCAGGTTGAGGAGGTCAGGTAAAATAAAAGAATTTTGCTTTCCTAACATGAGCCATCATTCTTTGGAAGCCCCTGTTCTGCCGCTGATTGGATGTTTTGTTGCTTTTTACTGCAGCATTTGCTGGGACCAAATTTTCTGTAGCCTTTACTTACTCCACGTTAGCTAAGTTCTGTTATAGTTACAAAGCTTAGTAGCTTATGAAATATAGAGGTTTATTTCTCACTCATCGGTCCATCATAGGTAAGCTATGCCTCTGCTTCATGTATTCTTCACTTTGGGACTTAGGCTGATAGATCATTCATTATCTGGGCTCTTACCGGTATCATAGTGGAGGGAGATACAGACATGGCAACCAAGACCTGACTCATTCTCATTTCACTGGCCATTCTGAATTCACCAGGACAGCGGTGTATAATCCTTCCCCAAGGAAGGGTTTTATAAACCACACAGCCACATTTGACAGTGAGGTAGAGATTCTCTCTCTCTCTCTCACTCTCACTGGGAGAGGATAAGAGAGAGAGAGAGAGAGAGAGACAGTACTTTGAAACTATACCACAGACTTGATGGATGGCCAGATTTATCTGGTCCTAAGTGGAGAACTCATATTCCTTTACTATGGAGAGAAATGTCAAACTACTTTTGGCCTCCAAAAATTCACACTGGTCTGGTGGGTATATAGAAATACAGTATTCAGGTTGTGGGTCTTATTTTCAGCAGCATTTTTACTTTTCCAAGAGCTCATTTCTTTTAGATCTGAGCAAATCTCTTTGGATCCATGGACTTATTCTGGTTTGCATATTAATGCTTAGCTCTGGGGCCAAGTTGTAGAGGTGATCTCTGTAACCTACAAAAAACAATTAGAATATGGTCTTCCATCTGCCACCAACTTGTATTGTGGGTGAATGATGCCAAAAAGTATATTTTCTTTTTCTTTTTCTTTTTTTTTTAAGATTATTTATTTATTTATTTGACAGAGAGAGAGAGAGAGAGAGAGAGCACAAGTAGGCAGAGACAGGCAGAGGGAGAGGGAGAAGCAGGCTCCCTGCTGAGCAGGGAGCCCGATGTGGGACTCGATCCCAGGACCCTGGGATCATGACCTGAGCCGAAGGCAGCAGCTTAACTGACTGAGCCACCCAGGCGCCTGTAAGACGTATATTTTCTAACTGGCATCTTCTTCCTGTTACCCGAAATACTGGTGCAGCATTGTTTATGTTGGGTTGCCTGGGTCCTAAGAGGAGTACCATCTTGTTCTTCCACAGCCGGTGGAGTGACAGCTAAATGCCCGCCTCCGTGCGGTTGTAGTATGGAGGTCTCTGACTGAAGCCAAATCAGAACCAAGTTCTGCTGTTCGCAACGCTTCATTTCTCCCCTACCTTGCCCCCATCCCCTGTCTTTGCTGGAGAAGAGTCGAACATTTGGTGGTCTGACATGAACTAAGTGCTGATGTTACAACCCACTATCCCATCTGACTGTGGCTTTACCCTTGCCAGCCAGTGTAGCCTCAATAAGCTGAAGCTGCCTTGTTTCAGAGGCCTCTCAAAATACAGTCCTGCTGGTACCGGGCAGCCAGAGGCTCTTTGTGTCTGGGAGTGACATTGAAAATCTCTTGCTGCCGGTGAAGAGCAGGATGTATGCTGAGTTTCTGTGTCTGTGCCCTTCCGCGGGTGCAGCGACTGGCAGCAACGGCTGCTCTCATTTGATGTGGTGGCTCCGGCTCCGTCTGAGAGCGGAAGCTGCTGGTTTCAGACCGGCTCCCTGTAGGATAATGAATTGTCATGCCTCTGCTGATTATCTAACAAGTTTGTACAACGTGTAACACAAGCTGACAAGACAAACAATTTTATTAATTTAAGCCTGGGGATAATGGGATTGCAGCGCTCTGTGAATGTGGGAGTGTTACACGCAAGTCCGGGAGGGTGCTACCCCACGAATACTTGTGTTCTGGGTTTGGTAATGGAATAGTCTTATTAATTTTTTAAAAACATTTGTCCCCAATAAAATAATATTCATTTGAATTTGAATTGAAAAATACGTGTGAATGTTCAGGGATTTGTGGAGCTCAAATAAAATGAGCTCTTGTATCAGCCTTTGAAGTATTAGAGCTGATAAATGCCGGTGGGCAATAGATAAACTTTGGTTTTTTCAAGCCAATTACAACTAGAGGAGCTTTGGTCTTAAATCTGTCTGGAGTTTGGTCTTCAGTTGGGCAAGTGCTGGGGCCTCTGGGGAGATGGATTATATTTGTATGGCCTCTGATCTGCAATATTTTAATTTCACATTCTCTCATGTTCTTACATATGTGACAGTTGGAGGTAGTTGAATCTTGGATTGTTGACTAGAAGTGATTAACCTTGTTTATGAAAGAAATTCATCATCCAGGAGAAACTGGGGGTCCAGGTAGATAAGAAAGAGGTTTCTTATGAATTGTGTGTAATTCAGTTCTGGGTTCTGAGAGATGTATTTCCAGCATGGAAAATGATACAGCATAACAACTGGGGAGTTTCAGAACCCCTAAGAGTACACAAATGTGAGTAATTTCAGCAAGAGTGGTTACATTTCAGAGCTTCAGAGATAACAGTGGGCTTCTCCTTGCAGGACTTTGGGTAAGGAAAGTAACAGGCTCTTGTCACTTGGGTAGCCTCCCAATGTGCAGACATTTAGAGAGTGCAGGCTTTAAAATGTGCCAAGTTAATGCAGCAGGCAATCAAGAATTTAGGGCACTGGCATAAAAAAAAAGTCACTAAAAAACAAAAAACTAAAAACAAAACCAGCCAGTAAATCTGAAGCAGCAAGAGTTGGAGGCTTTCGGAGTCATGCACTATTTACACCCCCACGGTTGTGACCTTGCTGCCTGCCCTCCTGTCCTCTCTCCCTGGTACCCCCTTCACGTTTGCTTAGTGGCAGCTTATATACAGCTGACCATTGAACAACATGGGTTTGACCTGCACAGGTCCACTTACACATGGATTATTTTCAGTGAATAGAGTATAGTACTGTAAATGTATTCTCTCTCAGGATTTTCTTAACATTTTCTTCTCTAGTTTGCTTTGTTTTTGTTTTTTTTTTAAGATTTTTTATTTATTTATTTGACACATAGAGAGAGATCACAAGTAGGCAGAGAGGCAGGCAGAGAGAGAGGAGGAAGCAGACTCCCTGCTGAACAGGGAGCCCAATTAGGGGCTTGATTCCAGGACCCTGAGATCATGACCTGAGCTGAAGGCAGAGGCTTTAACCCACTGAGCCACCCAGGCACCCTCTAGCTTACTTTGTTATAAGAGTACGGTATGTAATACTTAAAACCTACAACATACATGTTAATTGAGTGTTGCGGGTTAGGCTCTGGTAAGCAGTAAGCTAGTAGTTAAGGTTTGGGGGTCCCAAAGTTATACATGGATTTTTCGACGCAACGGGGTGGTGGTCAGTGTCCCTAACTCCCACATTGTTCAAGAGTCAGCTATACTTCAGACTTGTGTGTAGGTGTTAAAGCAGTTGGGGGTGGGGGGCAGTAGGGCCTATAAGTACTTTCTCTAGGTGCATTTTGTACAATTAAAAAAATTCACAAACTAAAGAATAGTTGTTGGTATGTTTCCCATTTTGTCTTCATTTTTCCGAAGCAGAAGCTGTGTTCCCAGAATATACAGCCTCTATTTCTTCCAGTGTCCTTCCCCTGCTCCTTGTATCTTCCTGCATGTCTTCAGGGTCTTCTTATCACCCAGCCTCTGGTCGAGCCATTCCTCTGAGATTCTTGCCCTCCAAGTGGCAACACAGACCCTGGGATCCCCTAACTTGTATACTTGCCCCCAAACAAATTAATATGCAGCTTCATTTTTAAGAGGTAGAATCTGCCAGCTGCTACCTAGAAGTAAAAATATATTTGCATAGTGGTACAAATTTCAAGTAATTTCCAGATTCTACTCCCAGTGCTAATAGAAGTTACTCTTCATTTAAATGTAAATGGTATCACTCTGCCTATCTTGGCCACTTTCTGAAAACTTTTTGTAAAGAGACTCTTTTGAGATTAAACATCCAGTCATGTGTATTAAGTGCCGTAAACTTAAGTATACAGCTTGATGAATTTTTAGGTGTGCATATACCCATGTATCCACCACCCAAATGGACACAGGATATTCTGTCACCTCAGAAAGTTCCTCTTCTCAGACAGTACTTTTTTAATGCCACAAGGTAACTATTCTGCTATCTATCATCATCAGTTAGTTGTGTCAGTTCTTGAACTTTCTGGAATCCTACATGAGGTGCCCTTTTGATTTTGGCTTTTTCATAGAACATTATGCTTGTGAGATTTATGTGTGTTGTTATGTGTCAGTAGTGGTTCTTTTCTTTTGTGTATAATAGTCCATTGTATAAATAAATTATACTTTATTTATGTATTCTCTTGTTAATGGACAATTGCATTGTTTCCTGCTTGGATCTGTTGTGTTAAAGATGCCTATGAACATTCTTGTATGTCTTTTGGTGAAGATGCACATTTATTTCTCCTGGTGTATACCTTGGAATGGTATTGTTGGGTCAGAGGGCAGATGAGTGTGGATGGATTTGGGCTTTTTTGACTTTGCAGCTTCATTAATCTGTTCTGCTTATTTATTACTTGGGGTACCTGATGATGAATGGCAAAGGAGTGGACTCTAAAGGATTGGTATAGTATATATCTGAAATCAGCCTACCACTAGCTCTGAGGCATTAAGAGAAAAACGAAATCTGTTTTTGAATCAGTAAAATGGGCATTATAATGATGACTTTTCTTGATTGTTGTGTAGTAAATGAGATTGAATTAAGATAGTGCATAGGTGGGGTGCCTGGGTGGCTCAGTTGGTGAGTGAGTGTCTAACTCTTGATTTTGGTTCAGGTCATGATTTCAGGGTTATGAGATCAAGCCCCATGCTGAGCCCCACATCTGACTCCACCCTGGGGCAGAGCCTGCTTAAGATTCTCTCTCTCTCTCTCCCCCCTCCCTGCATGCTGTCTGTACGTTTTCTCTCTCTCTCTCTCTCTCTCTCTCTCACTTGCTCTCAAAAAAAAATTCTTTTTTTTAAAGAATGCATAGGAGACATTAAATGTTCCTATGTTTTTTTGTTTTTGTTTACGTTTTAGAGAAATCTGATCACCCAATGATAGCCAATTAAGAGGGAAGCATTTGACTTTTAACACTATTAATGTTGAACTTTCCTAGCTTTGCCTAGGACAGTCATCCTTGTGCATTCACGACCGTAGGAAAAATGAGTCAAGAGGTTAATGTATAACTTTTTCAGTCTCAAAAGGCACCTCTCTGCTGTATGGTTTGTCATGATGTCTTCCCTTTGCCATCATTAAAGGATACGCCTCTGCCAACTCTTACCTAGTTATCTCTATATCCAGTGGTTCTTTTTAAGTGCTAGCTTTTTGTCCAACAGCTTCTTTTTCTTCTTCTTCAGTTGTTTCTTCATACCTTTAACCATTGAGACCCTGTGTGTTCAGGCATTTACTAATTGCTGGTATTGTAACATTATGGACTTGGTGAACTAGAAACTGCATTATAATTGCAAACTATATTCTGAACAAATTTGTATGTCACCGCAATTTCAGTTTATAGCACAATATAATTTTTGGAACACATTTAAAAAGTATAAAAAGATTTCAAAAATAGATTCCAAGTAGTTTATTGCTCTCCATATATACCTTAACTAGGACTTCTTGAAGTCACTGTTTCCATCCTGTCTCCATATGGTTTTCTAGGCCACCTACCACTACCGTTTTGGCCATCAAGTAGATCAGCATGCTGAAGAATTGTGAATATTTTGCCTGACTCTAATTATAATCCAACTTCTCCTACTAAGTTAATTTTCCCCAAACCCAAACAAATTTCTTTTTTTGTGAGGGGTGAAGGTTTTGAGGGAGGAAAGTGCTGTTACCATTTACATGTGAATTCCTATATAAAGCAAATCCCTAGACTTCAGTCGTTAATAACTAATGCTGTCCATGGTTATCGTTTGACCAGTTGCAGTTCTGTGGGTTATCTTTGGTGAATTTCAAGGTGAGTAAGCTGTGCCACCATCTCATCTGGTATATTGGGGTACTTTACCTCCTCCATTAGCTGAGGAAGTTTCAACTAAGAGCGGAAAGCTAAACAAAGAAATACTTCATATTCCAAGGATAGAAGATTTATAGAGACCTAGATATTTAAAATAAACACGTAGTCCTACTTAAACTGTTCTTTAGCACTCACCAGTCTCTTCCATCCTGTTCTGTAAGTTGTCAGCTTTGAGAACCTGAAAGTTCTAGTTTTCATTAAATTTCTTCATCCGTAGTTCAGAGTGAATATCTTTCTGGTATTATTGGTCATTTGACCTCATTCCCAATACCGAGTTTTCCTTGAAAGCTGTTAAAATTAGCTTCATCTCCCTGCCAGAAGCTAGTTCTTCCTCTCATTTGTTCAAAGCCCTTGTGTCTTTAAATTATCCTGTTTGTTTTTCTTTGAAGGCCTGTCTTTTTTATAGAAGGAATGATTAGTATAGTATTCCCCAAAGCTTTGTACCTAGACACATTGCGGTTCAAAACTACTGGCTGATTTGAGCATCCTCAAGAATTGTGTCCCAGAAATTGATTTAAGATTAAATTGTTGGTCTTTGGTATTGACCTCAGAAATATCTAGGACTCTGATTTGTAATTATTCTTGTAATATGATGGAAAGAGCTTTTGGTGTGACGAGATCTATTCTTCCTCGATCTTCCCCTTGCTTTGCAGTCACAGGTGAAAACTAGCCTCAAGGAGTTGGTTTCCGTATCTGTAAAACCAATGTTTGTGGAGTTGACTGGGAAGAGCATAGAAATGTCTTTAGGGGTCAGATTGGTAACCGGTAGTTTACTAGGGCTGCAGTGACAACATACCACAGACTAAGCGGCTCAAACCACAGAAATTTATTTTCTCAAAGTTGTTGAATTTGAGTTCTTCTGGGCCTCTGTCCTTGGCTTCCAGGTGGCTGCCTGCTCGATTACTTTTCACAGGATCATCCCTCTGTACGTGTGCGACCCTGGTGTCTCTCTGTCCTGATCTTCTCTTCTCATCAGGACAGCAGTCACATCATTAAGTGCCCACCCTACTGACCTTGTGTTAACCTATCACCTCTTAAAAGGTCCTATCGCCAAATGCAGTCACATTTTGAAGTTTAGGATATGAATTTGGGGGGGGGGGAGACACAGTTTAGCTCATAACAGTAATCTCAATTTACCAGGCAGCTTAAGCCCAGCAGAGAGATGACTTTGCCCTAGACTATATGTTCACAACTCTGACTCGAGTCCCAGGTTAGGCTTGACACATGATGCTGACTCTCATCTGTAGAGGGCTAGACATTCTTAAGTAAATTCCAAGTTGAACTCATGGCTGTTTCAGGTTTGTTAAATCCTTTTTATTTTTAAGGAATAATTGAGAAAGAAACGGGATATGCAGTGGCATCCTCTCCTTTGTTGGGACCTTGCAGTCAAACTAGCTAAAATCGTGGGTGGCTTTATAAAAGGTACATGATTTTTATCAGAGTAGTCACCCTCATAAGGCTCTGTTTAAGGAAAGGATTTAAAGAAAGAGTCAAACTGTGTATCTGATGATGTTTACCATAGCACGATCTCTCAGAAAAAGTAGAAGTAGTCTAAGTAGCCAAAAATAAGGACTAGGTTAAATAAATTCTGAAATATCAAGGTCCACTAAGATTTTCTTGAATTTTTTTTTTAGTATAGTGTAGAAACCTTAAATGTACAGTTTACTGAACTTTTACATTTGTATATAGCTGTGCGTTGCAATTCTGTATCTATGAAAATGATAGATTATCTACTGGGAAGATTATCAGGTACAATGTTAAGTGATCAAAAAGGCAAAGATCATTCTATTTGTACTACAGTTATAATTGTACACAAATATTAGTATAGAGTAGGAATGAAAGGGAATTATTTTTAGAGCATGGTTAAATATTTGTATTTGGATAAAATTTCCCTTTTAATTTCCTTTAAGGTTTTCTTTTTACTGGATTTGTCTATATAATGGACTCTACTCTTTCAAAGATGAATTTTGATGGGGAAATGTCACATTAAGGCTTTCCTACATTGGGCGCCTCTCATGCTCTGGGTAACTGTAATACATCTTTTGAGTTCCTCCAGAACAGTGGTCCTTAACCTTTTTGATTGGAGGACTCTTGTATATTAAATTTATTGAGGACCCAAAGAGCTTTTGTTCATATGGATTAATCATATCTATTGATAACATACTGTTTGGGAAATGAAAAATGAGACATTTAAAAGTATTTCATTCATTAAAAATAACAGAAATAAGCCTGTTAGTTTTGTTTTGCAAATCTGCTTAATGTATGGCTTAATGGAAAACAGCTGAAATCTTTTCTGCTTCTGCATTTTCTCTGTTTTGATGTATTACTTTGGTTGAAGTGTTTGAAGAAATTTTAGCTTCACACACATAAGTAGTTGGAAAGGGAGGAAGAGAGAGGAGGCGAGGGCCTTTGGTTTACATTTGAGAACTGTGCTAAAACAGTGGTAGATATTTCCCAAATGACATCCCTGAAGGTACTACCTGAACCTTGTAGAAAGCTTTTGACTTGAAGTGTGTGTGGCTGTAGGTTGTGGGTGGTACTGTTCATAAAGAAAAGGTACCATCTATAAATCAGTATCTTCTGACAGTCCACTTATGTTCACTTACAGTTGAAACTAAGATAAAAGTAGTCACCTGAAAGAGTGAATGTGCTCTCTAATTACACTTAGAGAAGATAAATCCCTGGAATTGTTGGCCAACCACTAGTGTCAGGGAACAGAAATACTCTGTCTGGAATCATGCGTCCTGTAAGTCCCTTATTTAATATCTAACACGAGCTGTTTTTCTGAGCATTTGGGACTCTGCCACCATTAAGTTTTATAAATACAGCACTGGTTCCCAAACATGTTCAGGTGGCAGAATTCTTACAACTCATGGTCTGTGGAAATATTTAATGCTGTTGTTTTGACTCAAGACAACTCTGCAGGTAGAAAATATATTATACATAAGTTATATAAAATCAAGCAAGCATATGTGTGTACTGAAATATACTTTCTATTAATAGTACTAATGTAATATACTAGTAGTAATGACTTGCTGTTGGTCATTGATTTATTGCCATTTGACATTTGATAGCAGATGCTCTTTTTTATTAAAGAAAAAGTTAGGGACAAAAATCCCAAACTGAGGCTATTCTACTTACTAACCTAATTTTTGGTAGCATTATTTTAAATGATGATGACACTTTCCCTACATTCTGTTTCAAAAGCGCTAGTATTCTAGAAATCTACTAAAATACTATTAGGGCCTAGTAAATCTAATTGCAAATCCTGATACAGTTATGGAGTAGAACTTAATCCCAATCTGAATATTATGTCTTTTGCAACAGTAATCCATTGCAAAGGTTGCAACTGACTTTTTACCTGTTGGTATTAAAGTGTTTCATTTCTTTTGCTAGAGGAGCAATCTCCCATCCCATGCCCATTCCTACATAATGGGTACTTTCACATTTCTTTTGGTTAGCTCCATTGAGTAGGTGCAGTGTATGCATGTGTGAGGTACTTGAATAGGGCGATTTGGCTTTTCATGGTCCTTAACTCTGGAAGGAGCTCCACATCCTCATTAGGTTGGATGTTGCTGTATTGTAGTTGCCGCGGAAGGCTTCCTCTGCCCTGGGCCGCCATCTTCAGTTTTCTTGGTGTAGAGTCAAATAACAAAACCAAGCCTACACGCATGTAGCAGGCTGAGAGTGTCACCAGAATATCTTCTTATGTTTGTATATTTGAGCTAATTTTCAGATATCCTGTCATTTCCTTTTTTTGCATTTCTGCGTCAAAGTAAAAGATTTAGGATCAGAAAAAGAATAATTTGTAGGTTGGTACCAAATGATGTTTCTAGGACTGGCTTGTAGGATCAGATGTGAGTTTTTCAAATTGGAACCTTTTCTAATGGGCCCCTGGGAAATGTCTTAGCAAATTGCAGCAGTGACTGGCGAAGTCGATCGAGGTAAATTGCTCCCATTGCTGAGGGTTCAGAAACCAGGCAGTCGAAGCTAAAATTCCTGGGGAAATCGGGCAGAACTATTGCAGATGGTTTCCCCCTTGAATAGAGAAGGGGGCTGGTGTCACTGTTGATGAATGAGAGGAGATTAAAGCCTGATTTTGCAATGAATTGGTAACATGGTCTTTGGGAAACTAAAGAGAAATTTATGAAAAGACCATCAGAATCATTTAGGTGATCCTTTTCAATATTGGCTACAAATGATACCTGAGAACACATTGAGAGAACACGTCGAGTAGTTTGTATTACAGAAAATAGCTCCAGAAAACTTACTGTCAATGTATACCTTCAGTGAGCTCAGAGGATGAGGGATTCCCCAGATGATCTCTACTATCTATTAAGGCAACTACTGAGCACTTAGATTTGCATTTAGAAAAAGGAACCTGGCTGGGTTCTTTTAAATTTTCAACTTAATTTTTTTTTAGATTTTATTTATTTGAGAGAGAGAGCAAGCGCACGACTGGGGGAAAGGGCAGGGGGGAGGGAGAAGCCCAATGCGGGGCTCAGTCCCAGAACCCTGAGATGGTGACCTGAACCAAAGGCAGACACCCAGTTGACTGAGCCACCCAGGTGCCCCATCCTGGCTGTTTTTGACTGTTCATGGTAATTATATTAAAATAGAGGTCATCAAGAAAGTACTTGTGACTGGTATTCTGATGAGCCGGCTTATGTCTTTCTCAGACATCTACTGTATATTTGAGAAAGTCTTAATCTCTCAGAAAAATGGAAATAATAGTAAATCACAAAATTGTGTGACATCGGGTCTTTTGTAATTGATAAAACTCCATACTAACAACATTTATCTATCCATTGTGCTGAATCTCTAGTAAGTACCGAGAGCACTCAAGACCATTTTGAGACTAAGGTTGTTCTGCGGTATGGCTCATTGAGTTGGTGGGGTACATCTTGAATGTCTGGGAACACAAATTTTTGTGTGTTTTGTCAGTGGAATTTCATATGTGTCAGTTTGATGTCTCCTGGAAATGTTCACTTTGTAGATGTTTTGGAAGCTCAAATCTTTTGTTTATCTAGGATGATAAAGGACTTGGTGGCTCCCTGGCTTGATGAGAATTGTGTCACTATCACTTGTAAGGGCTGAACTTCATATACTTGAAGTTTGCAGTTCTTCCAGGCCGTAAGATCATTTTTTAAAACCTGTTTTTCTTTCTTTCTTTTTTTAAGCATTTGGGTGTTTATTCAGTATTCACATTTTGATATTACTTGGATGAACTTGTCATCATGTGATTAGAAAACCGTAATTTATGTTTAATGCCAAAGGTGGAAATTGTCATAGAATTGCTGAGGCTTTGGATTACTGATGGGTTAATATTGGTTTGTGTAAATTCTCCTTCTACAGATCACGCCTTATTAATTAGTCACTTTCTTACTGCCTCCCAGATTTATTCTTGCCAAGAATTCGGTACAAGTAAATATTTTCCTGTTTTCCTCACTACTCTGTCCACTTCTAATTCAGTCTGAGTTCCTCCAGGCTCTAGTGCCTATGTTCTATGGTTTGTAAAGTGCTGTGTACTTTTATAGCCTCTATAAATAACAAAATATAGCTCATGGCAATAACACTGTGGCACCCTACACGTTTAGAGAGTGTATGCTAGAAAGACAGAGACATGTATCTTGGGTACAAAATGCCTGGCATGCAAATCTGTTCATCTCACATACATCAGTACTGCTTCTGATTTTTGTTCATTTGTTAGTAAATGCCCTTCTTTGATCTTTGGGACGTTTTATAGAGGGAAACTAAGTGTCATGCTGTTCTTCTTTCTCAATTACTCCTTTCCCCTTTTAATATAGCAGAGATGAAGAGGGGAAAGCTGGTTTCCAGTGTGGTGAGATTTCTTCCGCCCAGATGCTTGTGTGCTAGGGGCCCAGTTTCCTATTCTGGTCTTCTTGGTTTTGTTCAGTGCATCACTACAGATGTCGTCACATATTTGGGAGATGTGAAGCTAGAAGCAATTTCTGTTAACTCTGTCAATATAGTTTGATAAAATGCAAATGTCTTTAAAATGGGTAGACTTCCAATTAAAAGGCTCCGGCAGGGAGTCTGTTTTGATAATGAAAGTGATTAAGAAGGCTCTGTTTTTTTTCCCATTGGTATGAATGTTCAGCTAAGATAGCTTGGTTTTCTCTCTGTAATTGGACTTTGCTAATGAGGATCTAATAACTGAGGTTCTAATGATTTTAGCAAATCTATTAGCTATCTTTGGTGATCAGTGCTGGAGATCGAGACACAATTTCTGGATGGTAGTGACATAAAGGTAGTGGCATTTCTCCTTCATCCTGAGAAATCAACAGGAGTTACTTTCTTTAATTCTGCAATCTGACTGTATCCTAAGTCAGAGTAAAATACACACATAGTTTATCAGTGTTTATGTTTTGAATTGCTTCAAAACCTGAAATTTATAGACCTAGAAGAATTGGTTTTGATGTGTAAATTCGGGGAAGAACAGAATAACACAGCTATGGAATTAATTGCAGACCAGGCTCTATCTGAGACCTAATTTCAACAGTGTTTGTTAGTCTCTGGACTCTTTCTTCCACACATAACCCCAAGGAGGACCATGGAAGAGGATATTCTGGTAAAACTGTTGAAAAAGTGAATGTACTATAGCTTAATCTGGGACATGTATTGAGCTAGACTAGTGGTCAGAGATGGGTTGCCCTGTTTATCTCTCACCATCTCATTAACAGCCTGTCATCGTCGCATCTTTCCTTAATAAGGGTCACCATTTGTGTTCTCTCTGATTTTATTAAAAGTCTGTCCTTTCACTGTCCATTTTTCTACCTTGTTCATTGCTCATTTCCAAAGGACCTAGGTGTTTGTTTTGTTATCACTTTCTCTTCTAACAAACTTGTGAGGCAGAGCATGCCTCTCTAGTAGGACAGGATTACAAAGGCATTAGAGAGGAAATAACTGTCCTGGGTATTCTCTGCGACTCAGAATGGTCTCTGAATTTGCTTTGTTATTTAGATTCATAATCTTTTTTTCTCTTTTCTTGCTTGCTTACTTGCCTTTTTTTTTTTGATGTGGCACCTGGATTTTAGGGACCTCTTGATGTGCAGTCCACAGTCTCTTAGCTATACAGACAAGGCCATAATTGTAAGATATGTGGATGGAGTCCATGGGGACTATTACAGAACAAAGGGTTTTTCTCTAATCTTGCTATTTCAAGAGTATTTTTAAAAGAAATGATAAAAATGACTAAAGATTTGCAGGTGATTAGTCTTGACTTTGTGTGAGCATTCCTGTGGTTGGAAGAGCCACTTTTCTCTGGTTTCAAACTTAAATAGATGATGTTCATATTCTCCGTAGCCAATTAAATATAAGGTTGAATTGTGGTTTTTCAATTTAAATATCAGAATGGCAAATCATAGTGGAGTTGTCGCCTACTGGGAACTGGATTCTAAGGTCAGGGTCTGAGATTAAAATTGTGTATAGTAAAAATCACCTGTGAAAAATTCCTTTATTATCATTTTGTGCAAACAGAAGGGCTTTAGGATGGTCAGATACATTTAGGATGGTCTGGGACCAGGCACAGTTTAAAATCAAGTTTTTTCTCTGAGTGGAGTTGGCAGGGAACAGTGATGGAGACAGCCAACAATATATAAACATATATATCCAATGGCAAATTCTTTATCTGCATTGCACTTCTGGAATTCATAAGAATTTGCCTCTGCAGAGACAAATCCCATAAGTTTCATGTTAGGTATTCGGAGAGTGAAATGGGGGCAGATAAGGTCTTGATACTACTGGTGAAATTGTGTCAGTCGTCGACCCACAGTTAAAGTGGGCAAGAGAGAGGCCTTGGGCTTGTTTCAAGAGGCCCAGAAGCATTCGGTGGAGTGTTTTTAAGAAGTGCCAGTGCTAAACAACTGAGCGCTGCTTTCCCTGGGCGGTGACTAATCAGAAGCCTGAGCTGTCTGGCCACGGGTCAGGCAGGTGTATGCTGTTTGCTCAGGGTAGGATAGAAATGTGTTTGCCCAGCTCTTTTGGAGTCTTTGTGTCATTACTGGGTGACTTTCTACTTAGGGTATTGCATTACTGCCGAATTCTGAGGGCTGTTTCGGCTTCTCTGGAGCAACATGTCCAGTTCCAGTTACTTAACTTTTCTCGCAGCCCCTCCCTGGCATCTCACTTGTTAAGTATGTTCTGACCAGCTTCTATCCTTTGTCCAGGTCTATTCCATCTATCTTATTCTTGAATGGGGTTATTCAGAATGTCCTTTTTCTGGTATGTCCGCCGACTTTCTGTGTATTTCATATGGAATTCCATATGTATGTATCTTCTTGTATCTTTTCTATTCCCTCTGCGTTACACAGGCACCTATATTAACTGCAACAGTGCCCTTTTGTAGCCCACTACTGGAGTGTGTGTCGCTTAATCCTCTCTTGCTTTTTAGACTTTCAGCCTGTAATGAATTAAATAGTTTTTGACTCTTCCCGATAAGGATATTTATGGGTCAGACTGGCAGAATTCCACAGAAGCACATTAGTGTCGTCTTTGAGTGGAAGCGCTTATGTAGAGGCATCCTTCTGAATGGAGGGAAATGGAAATGCTTTGGGACTGCTTGCTGCCTCTGGCCCGCCTAGCCTCCCAGCTTTGTTCCACTCACCTTCACCAGAGTGCAGGAGGCCAGGCAGTGAATACCAGCTCTTAAACCTGCAGACTGCTGTTCATTCACGCTTCGTTGCCCAGATACCTCTTCAGCTGCTTTAAAGAGCTTAAATATTTTTCAGTGCCGTAGTCATTTTGGGAGGGGTGGTGGTACAAAGATGTTCCTGAATGTGGTTGGGGGTGGTAGGTGGGTGAGTCTAAGATAAAATACAAATGAAGACAATACAAGGTAGAATAAAAGTGGTTTGGGAAAGGCACAAAAGCAACAAACCAGTGAAATTCAGAGCAAGAAAGAGGTGTGAGGGTTGGGAAGTGCATAGCTTCATAGTGCTGTAACTGGTACTAATGATAAATAACATGTACCATTTTGAATTTCCCCCCATGCCAGATAGTTGGTAAGAGGTTTTCTGCACTCTCTAATTCTACACAAAGCCAAAGCCCTATGAGGTGAAGGCTTTATTACCTTTATTTTGCATGTGAAGAAGCTGAGGCTTGGGAAGAAAGGTCAGGTTAACTTGGGCAAAGTCAAACCACTAGAAGGTGGAACCCTTGGGAATAGAATCCAGGCCTGTATCAAAGGTCGTACTTGGAACTACTACATCTTACTGTTTAAATTCTCTTGATTTTTCAATTCAGTGCTCTATCTAGGTCACCAGTTCTTTCAATTAAAAAAAGTGTGGTGAAATGAATGTGTTGAGTAATTTGTGTTGTGCTAAATGCTTATTGCTATTTCATGCTATACTCTTAATTGCTTCTATATGCTTATTGCTTAATTACATAAAATGCGGTAGTCCCTTTATCATCTTTCTGCAAAACTGCTCCTTATTTATTATGACTTAAGCCAATAAAAAAAAAAAGCAAGAGTGTGTGCTAATTTTGAATTTTGGTGGCCAGACTTCATGTAATGTTTTCTTTATGAATGCACTGATGCTTCATTGGTTAAAGCGTGTGTCTGGTCAGAATGCAGCTATTCAGCATAGAAGCAAGAAACAGCTGTCACTGTGTTGCATCTTTTCCAGGCACCAGGTTGACATCTGGATTCAGTATTTTGGTGCAAGAGAAATGGGTCTTGGTAATTGTGTTGTCACGGGATCATACATCAAACAGAGCTGGGGGCTGTGTGTCTCTGCCAATTGCCTTCTGATCATTATTCACTCTGAGTTAATTCAAAGAAAATGATCAGCTTAGGGCCACAGGCTAATTCTTGGTATATACATACTATTGGTTTCCCAAAGGACCAAATTTAAGTTTATCTTCCCTAGATTGGTATAAGTGATGCAGATGATGTTTGGCCAAGCTGTAAGCTACCTAGGTATCTTCTGTCTTCTGTTTCCATCTAGTTGGCACATAGTTTTAACTATTTGAGGTGTACTTGCTGGGGGAATGATTATACTTGATATAAATGATACATAATAAACATAAGGGGTGGGAATAGCTATAAAGTAAACTTGCCAATAAGATTTTTTAACTGTGATAGATGAAAAGTAAAGCTTTGCCTTCTTGACCTTATTGGAAATATACTGCATTTCTTTAATTCCTAAAAGATAAATCCCTCCCCATCCTCCACATTTTAACTTACCAGATTTCAGAATGAAACTTTCTGTGGTAACTGACATCTTTTAATGACTCATAAAACAATAGTTTGTCTTACAATAAGTAGAATTTTAGATTTGATTAAATATGATAATTGAGTTCATCATTACTTGGTTGTGACCTCCACTGTGATCTCTATTTTTGTTGACTTGGTAATTTGCTTAGTAGATTTGGAGCAGGTGAGTTCTTTTGGTTCTGGCCTGTCTATTTACTTAAGATGTGTTACTCACTTTAGTCATTGGTGTTTTCCTGCCTACTGGATAAGTTTTATAATATTTTAGAGTTTTTCTGGCATTTGAGAATTGTAGGTGATGGAAAAGATGCCGTCTAATATAAATGCACCAGAAGTGTAGTCTTCGTAAATATAATCCATGCAGGTGGACATTAAAGGAAGGGAGCATATATTTCAGCAATAATTAATTTGCATTTAATGCTGTTTACCAAGATAAAGAAGGACCAGTAGCTGTGTCCTTGAATCTCAGAGAGACAAAGACCTGAAGGAGACTAGGCAAAGATGTCTTTTCTCACAAGTCAAAAGTTCTTCTAATGAATGGTCCTTTTCCACATGAACTAAGGTTTAATATTTCCTCACCTACTCTGTAAGAATGTTTTCCTATGCTCGAAGTACTTTTATCCTAGATAGTGGGATTTGTGCCCTTAGTTCTGAAGAGATGTCTTTGTTTTATATAGCTATAAAACTTAAAAAACAAAACAAACAAACAAAAAAACCGAAACAACCATGTTGTCATGTTTTTTACCTCTATCCCACTTCTGGATGGTAATTTTTAGGATTGGAAGAAATGGTCGGTGTTAGATCTGGTATCTGTGTATACCAAATCTAGATCCACTCCTAAAATGTTAACCACATTTTAGGCATTATTATGAATCGGCAGAGAAAAAAACATCACCCACCTTCTCATCTGTGCCACCATGATGCTGACAAATATAAAAGGGCATGTTAGAGGTCCATTTTGAGACTGTTGTTTACAGGCTGCCTAAAAATAATGAAATGTATTGTTTTAGTTACCAGGTAATTTACTAGACAGGCATCTCCAGGCACTGTCTGGCAAGCAAATCCTATGAACTTGAGACCTTTATGATACATTTGCATTGATAGCAGAATGAACCCTCTCTCATTTTTGCATCTGAGAGGTTATTTGAGTATCTGGTGAGTCTTATATCTTAGTCTTCAATTCATTCCTTAGTGACATAATGGGTTTATTTTTGTTTGTTTGTTCTCTCTCTCACAGAGAGAGAGAGAGATCAGATCACAAGTAGGCAGAGAGGCAGGCAGAGAGAGGAGGAAGCAGGCTCTCCGCTGAGCAGGGAGCCTGATGCGGGCCTCGATCCCAGGACCCTGGGATCATGACCTGAGCCGAAGGCAGAGGCTTTAACCTGCTGAGCCACCCAGGCGCCCAGACATAATGGGTTTAATCATATAACTTCTGTTAATAAGTGTTTTACTATTTAACAAATCTTCTTTTATATTTGAAAATCTAGAGGATATAAATCATTTTTTTTAATGTGTTCTGTATTATGCTAAGCTTATTTGATTGGTACACCTTAGACATTGTGAGGAAGAGAAGACTGTTTGAGCCGTGGTGAAATCCTTTACTCTTTTTTTTTTTTTAATTTTTTTTTTATTATTATTTGCCCCAGGGGTACAGGTCTGTGAATCATCAGGCTTACACCTTTCACAGCACTCACCATAGCACAAACCCTCCCCAATGTCCATAACCCAGCCACCCTATCCCTACCCCCCCACCCCCCAGTAACCCTCAGTTTGTTTTGTGAGGTTAAGAGTCTCTTATGGTTTGTCTCCTTCCCGATCCGAAATCCTTTACTCTTAGCCCTGTAAGAATGTAGGAGTACATTCCAACAATAGTGTTACGCATATGTGTAAATGAGTATGTATGTAAACATGTTAAAGATCATGAAACACCTTTATAATATGATGGCTTGGAAGGACAAGACTAATACTCTTGTAGAAGCAAATTTACTTCTGACTTAGATGAGACTGTTTTCCGACCCTTTCTGGTTGTGAAAGTACGTATGGTCCCTGACTCACCATGGATGGACTTGAAAAAAATTCTCCTTTATGATGATGCAAAAGTGAGATTCATCCAGTAGATACTGTGTTTGGAATTTTGAATTTTGATCTTTTACCAAAAGTGGTAGGCTCTAAGATAATCTCCGGTGATCTGGGCGGCGAGCTGCACCTACCTGTCAGCCAGCCACTTGATCACGAGGGTAAATGACAGCTACCCTTAGAGCATTCTGGACTCCTACAACCAGTCTGGTTTTTACTTTCAGCACAGTATTTGATAAATTTACCGAGTATTTGATAAATATACTGAGTATTCTGAGTATGTTTAAGGTAGGCTCGGCTCAACTATGATGTTTAGTAGGTTAAGTATATTAAATGCATTTTTGTCTTAACGATATTTTCAATTTATGATGGGTTTATCAGGATGTAACCCTGTTATAAATGAAGGAAGACTTATAGATTCCTGGCCCCTAAAATTTAAGCAATATATTTGAGAATGAAAATTGTTATTAGTCAGAGGATGGGTAGAATAAGGGTCAGGAATGTTTGTTGCACACATAATTTTGAAATTAGAAAAAACAAAAAGGAAGCAGATTTTTGCATTTTGTTAGCCATATTGAAGTTCTTTTGATTCAAAATGAGATGGCCACAAGTGTGCACTTAGGAAAATATTTCTTGCAGCATTAACTAAAATTTTGTTCTCCCTCATTACTGCCTCCTTGAAGAGAACTTTACTGTGTTAGCTGTTTGCCCCCTCCATTGTGTGTTGAATTTTCTTCTACCAGTGATGAAGTTCTAATACTGAGTATGTGTGGATAGGACATTATTTAGAAACAGTGTCTTTGCAGTTGTAATTAAGTCAAGATGAGGTCATACCAGATCAGGCTGGGCCCTAAACCCAATGACTGGTGTTCTGATAAGAAGGTCGGCCGCACACAGATGGAAGAAGGCCATATGACCACAGTGGCGGAGATGGGAGTGATGTGGCTGGAAGCCAAGCATTGCTGGCAACCACCAGAAGCTGGAGGAAGGAAGGAAGGATTCTTCCCTCAAGTCCTCAGAAGGACCTTGGCCCTGCTGCCTCCACTTTGATTTTGGAATTTGGGCTATCCACCTCAAGAGAATTAAATTCATGTTTTAAGCCGCGAGACTGTGGTAGTTTCTTATGGTAGTAGCCCAAGGACATGATACTTGGGGGTGCTCCTGCCACCATTTGTTTTTACATTTTACATCTTATATCTTCTAAGTAAGAATGACTTTCTTTTCTTTTCTCTTCTCTTTTCCTTCCTTCCTTCTTTCCTTCCCTCCTTCCTTCCTTCCTTCCTTCCTTCCTTCCTCCCTCCTTCCCTCCCTCCCTTCCTTCCACAAAATCACACACATGGTTTTTTAAGTGAATGTCAGGTATGGCAAGGCATGCTCATTTGAGATTTCAAAATGTTGCTTTGAAATGCTTCAGTTGGTCTTTAAAAGAACTGGCATTTGTGGAAATTGTGAGTGGGGGCTAATTTCTAAACATTGTTTTCCCTCCTGTGGACAAGATGTCCCTTCATGTTTCACCTTTGGGCTGCCCTAGTGAAATTAGGAAACATTTTTTTAGCTTCTCTGTTTGTACTTCTTTCAAAGTGTCTGTCTTGTTTCCAAGCATCTTGTTATTCTAATTGTTGGCACTGGTGAGATTTAGTTGAGAGTGATGAATGTTGAACAGAGGTTGGCGTCTTATGAGTTGTGTGGTGTCTGTTTCTCTCCTGTGACCTTTTCATATGGTCATGGGAAAACTGTCTCCTAGCTCTTGTTTCTGGAAAATAAGAATGCCCGTTTAGATTAAGTTAACTCTGGGTATAATTTTTTTAAAGTAATTAAGTAAAAATTCAAAAGACCCTAACAAACTTTATGTAGATCACTCTAAACTTTTGATGTTTGTGACTTGTATATATGTTACTTTTGTATTCTGATAGTTATAGTTGTTCCTGCAACCACTTTTTTTCTATTTTTACAAACAGCTTTATTGGGACATAATGGATATACAGGAAAACTGCACATATCTAAAATAGTTTGGTAAATTTTGAGAAACATGTATACCCATCAAATCACTGTAATTAAGGTAGTGAACATATCCATTCTCCTCAGGTTTTCTTGTGCCCCTTTGTATCTCTTCTCACATACCCTCCTGTCACTGATCGCATTCTGTTTCCATAATTTGCATTTAAAATGGAATCATACAGTATCTCCTCTTTTTTTTATCTGCCTTCTTTCACTCAGTGTAATTACAGATTCATCTGTGCTGTGATGTGTATCTGTGCTTCATTCCTTTTTATTGCTAAGTAGTATTCTATTGTAGGGCTATACCATGGTTTGTTTGTCTGTTTGCCTATTGGTGGCGATTTGGGTTGTTTCTGCTTGCTTCCAGTTTTGGGCTATTCACATGGAAAGCTTCTCTAAACATTTGGATGTATGTTTCCTTTGGATATATATTTTCTTACCTCATGGGTAAATAGCCTGGGGTGGAATGGTTGGATCATCATTCTTTGTAATGCCTTTTTTTTTTTTTTTTTAATATTTTACTTATTTGACAGAGAGAGACACAGCGAGAGAGGGAACACAAGCAGAGGGAGTGGGAGAGGGAGAAGCAGGCTCTCCTGCAGAGCAGGGAGCCCGATGCGGGGCTCCATCCCAGGACCCTTGGATCATGACATGAGCTGAGGGCAGACGCCTAACGACTGGGCCACCCAGGTGCCGCTGTGATGCTTTTCTATGGTTCCTTCCCTGGCCCCAGGTGGTTGGTGTTTTCTGCACCCCCCCTCTGCTAACCAGTACTGTGTTCAAGGGGACCCTGTGCCGATCTCAGCAGTTCTCCGTTGGTGCTGCTCTCTTCTCTTCACGTGTGCTGTGAACCCTGCTGTCTTGGTCTCTTCGGCTGTTGTCTGTTTCCACTAAAAACTCTAGGTAGTAAGCCTCCCTAGGGCTCATTTGTGTCCTGTCTCTTAGGGATTGCTGTCCTTTGTTGCCTATTATTTAGCATATTAGAAACCATGTTTCAAAATGTTGTTGTAGGGCACCTGGGTGCCTCGGTCAATTAAGTGTCTTCCTTCAGCTCAGGTCGTGATCCCGGGGTCCTGGGGTTGAGCCCCACATCGGGCTCCCTGCCCAGCGAGGAGTCTGCTTCTCCCTCTCCCTCTGACTCTGCCCCCTGCTCGTGTTCACTCTTTCTTTCTTACTCTCTCTCAAATGAATGAATAAATTTAAAAAAAACTTTTAAAAAATGTTTTGTTTTTTTTTTAAGCAGGAGGGAAGATTGGATCCTTGTTCCATCTTGGTTATAAATGGAGGTCCCATATTTTTTTAAATTAAGGCACTTTTAATTTTCTACACACACACATATATTCCATTATGCTAATATCCTGTTTTCTAATTATTCCCTTGTTCCAGATTTCAGTTTTTCTTAATAGTACTAAACATATACCTTTTTGTCCTATTTAGGATTATTTATTTTAGAACTATATTCTCAAATTGGGTTAATAGGCCAAAGGATATACAAGCTAATTTTCAGACTGCATCCCATAAAAACTTTCTACAGATAATTTGGTTTGGTTTTGTCACTCTTTTTGTTGATTTCTCAGATTAACAGGACCTTAGAATTGTTTTCATTTGCATATAATATTGGTAGTAAAGATGTGCATTTTACATGTGTTTTACCGCATTCATTTCCCTTTGTGTATACCATTCATCTCCTTTGATTACTTTCAAAGGAGAATAATAATTTTATTGATGTATGTTTGTATCTTTCTAGTGTGGCTCTTGGATGGGTTTCAGTATGTGGTTATTTTTCTATATTGGGATATTTTATTTTAATACATTTCATTTTATAAAACCGTTTTGTTTTGTGTTTTTAGAGGATTGATCATTTTACATCCTAACTGTATTGTCTTCCCACAGCTGGGCTTAAATCTTTCTCCATCCTATCCCCCATTTACTTACTTGCTTTAAAGCTTAATTTTGTGATACAACTGGAAGTTTATTGCAGTGCCTGTTGAAACAAGCAAAGTTCTCGTTTGAAACCAACTCTCTTGATCATAGAAGTAACTGGCATCCCCGTTCATTTCAGCCCAGCTCAGATCATCCCTTTAAAAACTGCTTTTTGGAAACCCTAGTTTTTCATTTAGCAAATTGCTTTTCTGAAACAGTTATACAGATATTCTGGAAGCCTACTGAACTTCAGGAACTCTCTAGTGATGAAACACTTGTGTTGCTTTTAGTGTAGAAGTTTAATCATTTCTGAAAATTAAAATTGGTTGTAATATGGACATTGGCCAGTGCATGAGGTGGTTGGAATCCCCCTGAGTGTTGTGAATACATATATGTAGAGTATGTGTGCATATTTCCCCAAGTTGCTTGCTACTACTTCAAACTCTCAAGTGGCTTAGGTTTGAATAGCCATAATAGATATTTTTTTGATGGCTCCCAAGGTGTCAGGTACCACTTCTGAGTACTTGACATATATTACAGATTTAATCCTAATAACAGTATGTGGTTGGAAGGATTTATGCTCACCAGTTACAGATGAGGAAACTGAGGCACAGATAGTTTAGTGAACTTGCCCAAGATAATGCTGCTAAAAAGCATTATAACTGCAGTATGGAATCACAGAACCAGTCAGGGTCCAACTCAGTCAAGAAAGTTCACAGTCATAAAGCACAGTTTTCGTGACTAAGCAGGTGAACTTGCTGTACCGACCATGGAGCAGGAGCAAGATGCTGGCAGTACGCCGCGAGGCCCGAATGGCGCCGTACAGCATGTGCCTGTTTGCTTCCCCTTTTTCTTTGAAACTAGAGCTATTTTTTTCACAGGAAACTGAATGTTGTTTGGGTTATAATCTTTATCATCTTAATAGAAATCTGCTGGTCTCCATAATAGAAACTTTGTGGCTGGGGCGCCTGGGTGGCTCAGTGGATTAAGCCTCTGCCTTCAGCTCAGGTCATGATCTCAGGGTCCTGGGATCGAGCCCCGCATCGGGCTCTCTGCTTGGCTGAGAGCCTGCTTCCCCCTCTCTCTCTGCCTGCCTCTCTGCCTACTTGTCATCTCTCTCTCTGTCAAATAAATAAATAAAATCTTAAAAAGAAAAAGAAACCTTCTGGCTATATAATGAACAGGTACTTCTAACTCTGCTTTCTAATAAGCACATGAATTTATATCCACCCTTTCATCTTGTGGCCAAACTAGCATACACTCTTCATTTCATTGGCTCTTGTCCCATTGTTCTGGGGCAAGGCCCAGTGGAATCTAAGTAATTCATTTGTTTGGGTTGACCTTTAATGCACAGCATAGCATTTGACATTGCTCTAGTAAAAGCATCTGCCAGTTTTTCTCATGATTTTTATGTGCCAACTTTGATTATCTATTAAAGCTCAAGTTTATCTTGTTTCATTTAAGATTCAAGTGATTTGTTTTTGTTTTAAGAAGATGGGAAATATGTGGGGCAGTGATGCTTTAAATTAGAAGATGAATGTGTTTGAAGTTTTGTATCCCGGAGGCAGACCCTGCAGTGTGCAGTTTCCTGGGCACAACGAGAGTATTTTAATAAAATACTCCTATTACCCAGGAAATAATTCTTCTCTTTCTACTCTTCAGACCTTCCCTGGGGATAGTGTAGCAAAAGCCTGTGAGTATAAGTATTAAGTAAGAAGTGTCAAAATGGTATTACCTATTATTATAAGTGGGTAGAGTGAAGAAATTAAGGAGAGAGACTTTGTATGTACAGTTTCAGTCACTGTGCTCTTTAGACATCAAGGTACAGGGGGTGGTGTGAAACAGTGCGTATTTTTAAAACCAACAGCTCAAGGCACTTATGGCCAAGCCACGGGAACGAGGATATCCGGGTAGTGTTCACTCTTCCGGGCTGGTGCTTATGCAAAACCAGGCTCCATTTAACTCCCAACTCAAAATAGAAATTTCTGCTCAGGGACAATCTAGTATTAAGAATGTGATGACCTTTTAACCTCTGGGATCTGTGGATTTAGAGACAGTACATTCCTCTTCTGTTCCCATCCAGACTTATGATACCTTTCCTCCGTAGTCTTCATACCCACCTCCTAATTTTTAGCCACTAGGGCTCTTTTTATCATTGTTCACAAATAGTGACTTTTATAACTATAAAGTTGTTACATCCAGGGACACAGCTTGTTAAGGGGAAAGTCAAAGTTGTTGCAGATCTGTCTTATGGTCAAGGCCTCACTGCTCCTCCACTCACTCCCCATAATGAGTGGAAACACATCCCTGTAAATAGGAAGTGAGGGGCGTCTGGGTGGCTCGGTTGGTTAAGCAGCCAGCTCTTGATTTCATTACTCAGCTCATGATCTCAGGGTCCTGGGATCGAGCCCCGCATCAGGCTCTGGGCTTAGCAGGGAGTCCGCTTGAGATTCTTTCCCTCTCCCTCTGCCCCTCTCTGCGCTTGTGCACGTGCACCTTCTGTCTCTCTCTCGCCCTCTAAAATCTTAGAGGAGGTGAGACCTTCACACGGCAGAGGGATTGAATTTAGGAAAAAGCTATATTGTTAGACTGATATGTTAACATGATATGCAAAATATCTTGTAATTGGCAGAAATAAACATTGAAAAACTCCCAGGTAGAGTTGGTAAAATTGTTCGACTTAAGGGAGGATTCAGTAGAGCAAGCCACTTTGGAATTAAGATTCCTGTAACACTGGGCGCCTGGGTGGCTCAGTGGCTTAAAGCCTCTGCTTTCGGCTCAGGTCATGATCTCAGGGTCCTGGGATCGAGGCCCATATCGGGCTCTCTGCTCGGCGGGAAGCCTGCTTCCTCCTCTCTCTCTGCCTACTTGTGATCTCTCTCTCTCTGTGTCAAATAAAGAAATAAAAAATCTTTAAAAAAAAAAAAAAAAAAAAGATTCCTGTAACACTGACTTGGTTGTTCATCCCTCCTGCTTACCGGGATAAATGCAAGAGTGAGTTCAGTTGTCCTTATTTGGGGAGAGTTGAAATGGGCAGAAGTAAAAGGATAGCTACTATAATGCATGAGATTGGATTTTATGTTCTTGATTTCAAAAACATACAATCACGGTATAATGTAGAGTGGAATGTATTTTAGGGTGTTGAAAGGGAAAGCTCAAGGTATTTGTCAGCTTACAAAAGAAAATCGGTTGACTTTGAGATTTTTATACTCTAGCATAGAAATTTTTGACTGTCTCAGAGCACATAATGAACCCTTGTACGTTTCATAAGGGAGAGGAGAAGGGCCCCTTGTTTGGGGACTTATTACGTGTCCCACTGAAGACCTTGCTGAAAGCAGGTGTCCTCATTCCTTGCAGTTGCTGTTGCTCAGCCTAGCTCAGCCTTGCAGCTATGTCAGGCTTGCTCTGAAGTTTGAACTTGATGTTACGTTCTGTCCCCTACCTTCTACGTAGAGTTTCTTGACCCTAACTGGTCATGTTTGTCTACCCTCTCGCCAGTCCCATTTATGTGGGTCTTCAAATCACTTGTCATTGTGTTTTTGTTTTTGTTTTTAAGATTTGGTTTATTTATTTGAAAGAGAGAGAATGAGAGAGAGAGCATGAGGGGAGGAAGATCAGAGGGAGAAGCAGACTCCCCGCCGAGTAGGGAGCCTGATGTGAGACTCCATTCTGTGGCTCCGGGATCGTGACCTGAGCCAAAGGCAGACGCTTAACCTACTGAGCCACCCAGGCATCCCTTGCCTTGTCATTGTTAACATTAATTTCTGAATTGAGTGCTGTATGTAGAAAGAGGACAATTTGTAGTCCAACTGACCTGGGTTTTGAGTCTATTTCTGTGACTGAGTAGTGACTAACCTTGGATGAGTTATTTAATATATTTGAGCTCTGGCTTCCTCCTTTGTAAAGTCATATTGTTGAAATCCTAGTCTTTAGAATATTAAGTGGGTCATACATAGCGCCTGTGCATATTAGGCATTCAGATATTATGTAGTTATCTAATAATTATTTTTGTCAATCAAGCTTATTTAGTAGCTCTGACTCACTTGGATCCCGAAATAAGAAAGTGCCTAAAAGCAGCTTCTGGCTTTTCATTTACTGCACATCCACCTCACCTAACTGAGAGCTGCTGGCTGCTTCCCTTAGATCTGTTGGGTTTTTTTTTCCTGTTGAAAGACTTATACTAATAATCTTGGCTTGTATTTTGAATGGCCTATTCTCAAGTGTCATTTTAAGTTGATTTGTTATGCTAATGCCTTAACAAATAATGTGCTTCCTAATTAGTCCATATGTAATAAGGCAAGGTACCGACCAGCACACTTGCATACCACATTTCCTATGCAAAAAACCCTTAGCTCAGCTTTGCAGGGGCTGGGAGTTATTATTGCTGCATATAAAGAAATCAGTTCTTTCTTGGACATGAATGGTAGTGACATACTACACTAGAGTAAATCATGAAAGCTAAGGATATATGGTTGTTGGAGTCATTTAAAATTGGTTTGGACAATGTGCTGTTGAACAGAACACCTTTTGAGTAGTTCTGGTCCTAATTATATCTCTGTCTACCAGTATAATGGCCTCCTGACTGGCCTCCGTACCTCCAGTTGTCCCTCTTCTAATCCAGTTCTATATGTGGCTGGTAGATTAATCTCCCTGAAATAGGCCTCTGATTCTACCACTCTCCTTATCTGAAACTTTCCTAGAGAAAAGGGCCCAACTTCTAAGGTTCCATGATATGGCCTAAGCTTCCAAACTTACTTGTTATAATATTCTTTATATATTGTTCTTTTCAGAGTAGTTTTTAATGAGAAGTTGGAAGTATGCATGGACAGTTTTGTGTGTGTGTCACTGGGGGGACATTTTTAGTGGGTGGGGGCTAAAAGTGCCAGAGGGGACAGTCCTGCTCCCAGCAGATTTGATCTAGCCTGAGTGGCCGCCGTGTACCCATTGAGCAGTGGTCTGGCACAACTCTGACCAACTGGATTGTGGTTTTCCATACATGCTTCATGATTTCTTTATACTTTTCCTAATTGGTCTCCAGCCTGGAGTACTCTTTCCCCTTGTCGGTATACAAGTTTACCCCCTTGTCAGTATCCAGACAGATAGGACCATCTGCACAAAGGTTCCTCAGATTCTTTGTCAGAATTAATCTCTCATCCTGAGCCGCCATAGTATTTTATCCGTAAACATAAACCTATCTTGTTTTATGGTACCGTTTTCTATTTTGCATTGTAGGCACATACCTCACCTTTATTACTAGACTTTTAGCTCCTTTGAAGGTAGATTTTATGTTTGATTCATGCTTGTATCCCCAGCATATGCAGCATGGTTCCTTGTAGGTCATGAACATGTGCTTTCTTTAAGTGGATGAAGACGTCTGTTCCTGCCTTGAAGGAGGAATGAGTTCAGGAATTGCTGCTGGTTACTTGAAAATCCCCAGGAAAGGGGCTGAGTCATTTTGTGGTAGTTTTGGTTTCTCTTATGTTTTATAATCACTCCCAGATCACACTGACTAAAATGTGGTAACTTCTACTTGTGAAATCTTGTGAACATGTGAAACAATTAGAAGATTGTTTCATTTTATGGTGAGTGGGATTATATTCTTTGGAGGAAGCAGTCAGGGATAGAGTCCGAAGTCCTTTTACCAGTTAGGCTAATGCGGTGTCAAAATTGCCAGTCTTTTAATGTGCATGGGTCCAGTCTCCTAATGTTACAACTGTCATTTGAGTCTCAGTGAGGTTAACTTGTCCACGGCAACGATATGAATCCCAGTGGAAATAATTCCAGCACTGTCGTATTTGTTTTCTTTGTCATCTCTGATTTGTACTTAGCATCACCTGCCTCTTCTTTGTGATTTTTCTTCTTGACATAATGAAAGCTGATCCCGGTGTTCTGTTTAGGGTTTAACTCACTAATCATAATGACACCGTTAGTCTTTCTTATCTCTTTTGCTAGAATTGTTTCAGTGCTTTAACTGACAGATTAGACAACGAGAAGAAGAAATCCTTAATTTTAGATCCCTTTTTGTCCAGCTTGGTCATTTAGATCAGAGCAACAGGCTGTCTAGTTCATGAAGAATGGGTTTCACAGTACACTGGGATTTAGTAGCCTAAGCCGCTCTGTGGTGGAAAAGTGAGTTCTTTATGATTCTGGCAGCATTTAGAATCTGACTGCATTACAGAGAACTCAGGTTTTACGACCTTTTTGTTAGGCTGCACTGCAGAGAAATTCTTCTGTCGCCTAGTCAAGTAAGTTTACCAAGTTTGTTTTGTTGGGCATCGAAGAGTAAGGCCTTAGGACCAGTTACAGGGACCAGTTATAGAGAAACGTACAGAAGTTTACTATGAAAAAAACAACTGTCTACACAAGGTGTTCAGTAAGAAAGTGTGCTTGCTGCTGCAGGAAGTTAGGGTTTTCCTTTCACTGAAGGCATTTATACAGGGTCGAATAGCTATATGGTAGGAATGGCATGGAGGGGATTTGACAGTCATTGGAGGCTAGATGTAAACTTTGAAGTTTTCATTGAACCCACAGACCTTGTGACTCTGTGGTTTATAAGTTCGTGAACACGATGAGACTGTTTGATTTTACTATGGATTAATTCACTTGCACCTGTCTTTTTATACATTTGTTCATTATAAGTGAGGTAGCTGGTTCTTATTGAAGCTTGCCTCCACCTTGTGACTACAGTGTTTTTTTTCCTTGTTCATTATACTAATTGATATGATTGAACTATAGAATTCATCAAGAAAAATGGTAACTGGTTTACTGCCTGTGATTCTGAATTTCCTAACACCAGTTATGCCGGGCTGCTGGGACAAAGATAATAGTAGTGGTTTTGGCCTCTTAGGAATTAAGAAAGGCAGGAGGAAACTTTTTTGATCGTTTGAATTTTCCTTGGAATAGAAGTCAAGGTGTGAACCTTATATCCCGGTTTGATTTATAAATCCTACTTTTCAATCCTGGGAATTACTTTTGGCTAGCCTTAGAGCAAATTAGCCAGATGCTTATATATTTGATAGAGCTTTCTCTTCTGTTATTAATCATTAAAGTAAAAGCAATCATAATGAAATGTTATTCCAGTAATAATGAAAATATTCCAAAGCACATTCAGACTTGTAATCTCAAATGCATGAGAATGATTGCCTGGATTATTCGCAACAATTGCATATAGGAGAAACCCCCAAGATACGATACTGAAATTAGGGAATTATTGCAGAACCTAGACCAGATTCCCTTTTTCTACTTAAGACAAGTTCCCATAAAATTTGCCTAGGTTTTATATGCTAGTTCTCGAAGTCCTGACTAGTTTTTTTTTTTAAAGGTATCTTTGTGGTGGGGTTTTGGTTTTTTTTTTTAATCTTTTTGAGGTATCTTTAGGTGTGTAGCTGTGGTATCTGTGGCCCTACTCAGAGCTGCACATCTTCTATAAATGAAAGCAGAGAGTAGTTTCCTGCCCTGCCTGTCAGGATCCTCAGTAACTCTTCTGAGTCCAATACCTTGTTTACCTATCTGATTTCCTGTTGTTTTTTGATTGCCTCTCTCAGGCCAGATAGATTAATTTAAACACACTGACTTCCTTTGTGGTTGTTGAGGATGATTACCATTGAGGTCTGATTTGTTTTCCAGGGGGAAAGGAAAGTTAATTTAAACAGATCTTAATCAGAATAGTGTTTCCTGTGATATGTGTGTATGATTTTGAAAACCAGTACTGGGATCCTATATTCTGACATTAACCTGCATGCCTTTTTCCAGGGACTCAGATAAGATACTGGAATTCAGAAGAGATGTGCAATTCCTTTGAGGTTGAGACAACTTCAAACAGCCTGGAGAGCTTATTTTTCTATTTAAACCTCATTCTGTCATAGGTTACCATCCTCTGGGTTGTTAGTTTGCTGAAAATAGAACTTAATTGGCTACTGTACAAAGTGATGTTTTTTAATTTGGCAAGAGAGTCATAATTCAATCAGCCCGTTAGGTCTTTAAGGTTGTATGAAAATTAGAAAAAGTAACTAAAACCCCACGTGGACCACGGCTCCTGTGTAAACCAGGCCCGCAGTCTTCTCTGTGACTGTGGGTTGTGCCCACTGGAGCTTCTGACCATTATGTGTAGCTGGTTGTGGGGGAGTATCTGCCCCACCTCTGAGGCGTGTCCGTGACCATGTTTATTGGCCAGGACTGAGTTTTTTCAACTGCTCTGCATTTATTTGCCATAGAAATACCAAGGACTAGAACCGTCCAGAAGATGAGGCATTATCTTCCTCTTCTTGATTTTAGATTTTCCTATTTTGCTAAATAGGAAATAGTTCTATTGCGGATGGTGTGTAGTAATGTACAGGGCCAGTCATTTCCTCTCTAATTCAACAAAGATATTGTGGGAGGGTGGGGACTTGTGGTAAGCATCTGCTCGTAGGATAGTGGGGAGGGAAATCCATTCTGGCTATATGTCCTCTGAAGAAAGGGTAGTTATCCTTTTATCTTTTGAGGCATGCATGAGTCACTTTCCAGTGTGGCACCCTTTTTCATTTGAATATGTAGAGCTATGGTGACTCCTCCCAGCAGACACTGAACCAGATGTACCTGCTATTAAAGAAGTAAAGTCTGACAACTGTAACCTAACCTTTTTAAATATCTTTATTCTGTCTACTTCGGCCATTTTGGATTTTTGAAGCCTTATTAGATATGAGCAGTTTTTGCCCAAAGGAACAGGCTTCCTGCTTCCAGTGATTGCCAAGATACTGGTCAACAGACAATGATTAACAGTATGCTGTGGTTCCCGTTTTCCCCTGACGAATATTTGTGGTAACAGACTAACAGCAGCTTTGTGCTATAGCACAGTCGTTTGTCTCACAGGGCGATGGAGTTCCTTCCAGTTTTAGCTTTTATATGCTTGTACTTATTACGAGAGATGCTGGGTGTCTTAACACCTTGATAGTTAAGGTTGCCATAACTAAAGGGATAGGCCAAGCTCAGCTGCGTGTTCCTGGGGACTCTTACCGCAGCTGTGCTTGGACTTCAGCCTTTCGTTATTCTTCTACTTCACGTGACAGTTCATGAGAGAACCTTCTCTTCAGTCTTCACATATTTACTGAGCACCTACTGTGCCTGGATTTATCTGTATTTTGCCTTGAAGACATCTTAATTTTTCTCTGGTTTGGTTGTGACTTTAGTCATGTTGTAAAATACAATAATTAGAGTTTGGATAACTAGTGTTCATTAAAGTGGGAACATATACCAGTTATCTTATTTTGACATTTTTTTGGTGTACTGGGAAGAAACATGTTAAACCAATCTTTGGGTTCTTTATAGATATGTATGGCTTAATGCAACTGTATCTAGATGGGTTTTCCTAGGTATAAAGAAAGCAAAGAGAACAGAAAGGTACTGACTGACGTTGAATTCCCACACGTGGGTTATATTGTGGTGACCCAGGCACTTAGTATGTTCTGATGGATTTAAACTTCAAATTATTATTTCAGAACTCTTCCTCCCCCACTGTTGAAGCCTTATGCTTTGTTTCATGTGTGGCACAAGCATTTTGGTCCCGTTTCACATGTCACTCTCTCCAATCTGTTGTTCCACATTGCTGCTTATTTGGTCTTTGTGAAGTTCAGACCCCATCATTCTTCTTCCCCTAAAGTTTTCTTGTTTCTCTATTCCACAGGTTAACATCTCTGCCTGGTAAACAATTCTAGGCCCCCGATGATCTGTCCCTTGGCTCCCTGTCCAGCATCGCTTCTTTTTTCAACTCTCTTCTATAGAGCTTATCTCATCCCTCCTCTGGAAAAGGGCCTGGAGAAAAGTGCCTTCCTACCTCCAGTGTCATTACTCCTTAGCACAAACAACTAATTCCCCAAAAGTTAAAAAAAAGGGGGGGGTGTGCTTGGCTGTCTCAGTTGGTAGAGCGTGTGACTCTTGATCTTGGGGTCGTAAGTTCGAGCCCATGTTGGGTGTAGAGATTACTGAAAAATAAAATCTTGAAGAAAAAAAGACTCAACATATAATTTAAGAGTAATAGTCCTGCAGTCTGGAGTAGTTTACAATAAATTTGTTCAAGCCCAGATTCATCACATTGTTCCTCCCCACTTTTTTGATTTAGTGAAAACTGGGGGAGTCTTTATTATAGGCTGGTCCTAATTCACCGACTGTGTTTTTTAACCTCTTATGTACATGGTGAAATGGGCAGAAAGGCCAGAGATGTGAGGATGTGAATGAAGCACAAAAAAAATTTTTTTAAGGTTTTCTTTCTTGAAATGGGGAATATTGGAAGAGGACAGTTTTAGAGAAAGCCGTGAGCAGCATGAGAGCAGAAAGAACAGAGGAAACCTAGTAATCATGAAGAGGGGGCTGACCTAAAGAAGGACATTTTAATTGACCAGTGGAAGGGAGGGGTGGGGTTAGTCAAAGCAGAAATTAATTGGAAGAAGAAAAACACATAGAAAAAGGGGGAGACATGAAACCCTCCTTCAAGATTGTTTAATGACTACTTGGAGTTGATTCCTGATTATACCAAGACGGAAGTGATATTGATTCATTTTGTGAATTCTGATGCATGCTATTCAAAGAGGGAAGAAAGAAAATTCTTTATACTCAAGTTTATTATGATGAGATGACATTCGTTAAGAAACACCATCCATGGTGGCCGCTGGGGAACTTGCCATCTAATAATAAGCCTTTTGGCCTGAAAGTAATTTAACAATTCAGTATCTTTCTGGGTGATTATAATTGCGAGATGTTCGACAGTCATGAAATTTAGTTAACATTCTTGCTGTTGAATTAATTTTTAATGTTTATTTGCAAAACCTCAAGTATGTGTCCAAAGTCTTGAATGCTTTCCCAGAGTTATCCGTTGTACACTCCCTAGATATGAAATATCAATTTTATAGGCCAGCAAAATGGTATTTAATGGCGGCTGACAGGATAGTGTTTAAGGACAATATGTATTGGATACTTAAATTTTTCTATTGTCTGACTCTTGGCACAGATCATTGAATTTAAGTTGTACTGAGATTGCAGAAGATCTGGCCGCCTTAATAACCCAAGATACGCAGCATGTTTATTTAGTCTCTGGACCTTCCTGTGCCTTTCTGCTTTCTAAGCATGTACAGAAGAAAATAAAACCATTTTGGTTTCTACCTCCACATCTACTTGTATTAGGAAAGATGTCTAAAAAAATGTGAGGAACATTTTCAGGACGCTTCTTGAAGCCTGGAGCATACCAGTTTTTTGGTGATGTGTTGACATCCGTTTGTTTTTTCTTTCTCTAATGTTTGTCTTCTCTGATTATACTTGAAGACCAAAGGTTTCACGACATTCCACCTTAAAATTTTGAAGCTACATTTGGCAAATCTACAGCTCTAAAGATATTTTGTTTCATACCTATACATTTTGTCTTGAATTTCGTTTTAAAATTGATTACTGTATTTTAGGCATATGCAGTGTCGTCTTAATGGCTCCTTGGATAAAATACATTTTTCAGTTAGATAAATAAATGAAATCGTCTGGGTTACTGAGCATGACTCACTTAAAACCTCATTTGGAATGATTTCTCTTTCCACCCATTGTTAACCATATATCCTGCTGGTTTGTGGCACTGGGACTTTGCACAGGAGTTAAGGCACGAAGTTTAGATTTGTGGATCACAACCCCCTCCTCAGTACAAAGACTGTATGTACTCTTTCCTTTTCGCTTTTCCTTTGATTTGTTTTTGGCTTTACTTTCATCCTTTGTTGTAGGTTTCTTAGCTGCTTGTTTCTTTTTTCTTAGAAAAGTGTGAGCGCAGGAGTTAAACTACAGGGAATTTTGGAGTGATTTGATGGATGTGCTATCCTACACGTAACCCATATGGGTTGTTTGAATAAGAAGCCCCTTTACGATAGGCCCTTATTTGCGTATTCGCTTAGAGTCCCTCCACCGAATCCTTGTGGGGGTTCCTGTGGTGCACAGTGTAAGCTTCCCGTCATTGCCATGCATCCGTCTGCTCATCAGAGCACTTTCTTCCTCCTCCTCTGCCCCCGCCGCTCATGTTTTTTAAGTTGTAACCTCAGTGTGGAATGGGGAGGAACAATAGCTCCTATCGTTGAAGACTGAAAGCTGTTGAAAAAATGGGATGAAAAAGAAGCAAAGCCATCATTGTTTTCTTAATCCCTTATATTCTCTTTCCTCTGAACAGTGTAACTTTACTGTTGCTAAATTAAATAATGCTAATTTGTTAAATTTATGAGGACCTAGTTTAAAGGCATTGAAAGCAGAAAGAGGGAAGGTGTATAGCTCCTCATGGTAATATTCCCGGAATGCTGCAGGTAAAAATGACTATTGGTAAATCAGTTTATGCATTGGAAGTGGTGGGAAAATAGCTTTGTAAAGAAACGATTTTTAAAGATTTTTTTATTTATTTGACACAGAGAGAGAGATTACAAGTAGGCAGAGAGAGAGGAGAGAGGAGGAAGCAGGCTCCCTGCTGAGCAGAGAGCCGTGCGGGCCTCGATCCCAGGACCCTGGGATTATGACCTGAGCCGAAGGCAGCAGCTTTAACCCACTGAGCCACCCAGGCGCCCAAGAAACGATTTTTGAAGTTTCTGTGTATAGAGAAGAATCTTTTTATAACACAAATAATCATTGTGGCATTTTTTTTTCCCATTAACTTGGGATTTTTTTTCCTTCTGTAAATTTTAAACCGTGCTACTTGATTTCAGTTTGGATTAATCATCTAAGTGTTTGTGGATCAGTATAGAAAAATAGGACAAAATGATGTGATTTACCAAGTTTGAACATACCACCATTTGGGGATTCATTCTAAGTTCTTTGAAAATAATCCCAGGTAAAAACTTTATTGTTAAAACCTACAACGTAAATATTTCTTGTGGATTAAATCTGATTAAAGACTGTCCCATCTGTTCAAAATCCATGTAGATAGGGTCCTATCTTGCATTTAAATTCTGCTTTTGCAAGGTGAGTAGAAGTTCTGGAGAAGGTTGAACAGATTTGAGGGACCAGTGTGGGGAGATACTAGGGTTGCAGGGAATAGGGATAGTGGTGAGGGGTGGGTCACAGTTTCATGTTACTGCCTCATCAGAGTCTGGTTCTCTCTGGTTTTCTGGTTTTTCACAGCAATATTGGACATAGTTGACTTCTGATTTTTAACAGTGTGTTGTTTTGTTGACAATGGAAATTGGTTATTTATTTGAGTACTTTGAGAAGCTGTTGATTAGTGTTGATGTTTTAATGTCTCACAAGTATTTCTCATCTGCCTGCAGATAATAGAAGGCAGCTCTACTTTTGAAATTCGGTTGTTTTTTTTGGTTGTTTCCCTCTCCTTCCTGTCCTGCCTCCTTAGCTCCCGATTTGGATTAAAACTTAAACAGCCTAAGCCTGGAAGACGTAAGACATTTACATAGTTGCAGATTTATTACCTTTAAATTTTTAAAAATAAACTTTTAAAGCTTTCCTTTACATTTTTAAAGTTTCCAAGTAGTGCCCACATCTGTGCAGACTGACAGTAACATTGGAGGAGGGGGGAGGGCAAGGAAGTTAACACTCATCAAAACATTATGTGAAGAGGTCTGTCTTCTGTTTCCTTCTGTGATCTGATTTAGGGAAGATATTTCACCTCAAAGGACCATCTCAGGATTAACATACAATCTCATTGTTAGAAAAATGGGTGTGACTTTGTTCTCATGCCCATGCTTAACTGTCAGTGTTACAACATGGATTATTTTCAAGGAGTCATAGGGAATTGACCCATTTTCATGGGTTACAGACTGATGGGCATTTATAGCTAGAAGGAACATCATTTAGATCCAGCCACCTTTTTTTTTTCCCAGAGAAGGAAATTGAAGCCCAGAGAGATTAAGTAATTTTATTCAACAAACATTAATTGAGCGTGCGCCATATGTTAGACCCAATACTAGGTGCTGGGGGCTATAGAGATGAGTAAGTGTAACTCCCTCTTGGAGATAAATACATAGTTCTCAGATCATACAGTTGGTAATTAGCAGGTCAGGAAGTAGAATATTTATGAATCCTTCATATTCAAGTCTTTCTAACTTGATAGGACAAATATTATATCATCCTTTTGTTCATTCTCGTACCTTTAATTTACTGAATAGTTCAATAAAGATTTTCACTTACTATTTTTAGAACAAAATCCAGCATTCTCCCTCTACCTCAATACCGCTTAGGTACCGCTCTTCCTTGAAAGATTAGTGTACACTAGCCATCTCCGTTTATTAAACCCCCTAAAGGCTGACTGAAACTACTTCTGCTGAAGCCATTGCCACATCTAGTGGGCATATTTCAGTTTTTATCTTGACTGCGTGTTCTCATATCTTCTTAAAACTCTCCATTGGATTATTGGTGCTCTGATTGTCCAACCTTTTTCCTTTTTAATTTCCCTTAGAGTTTTTTGCTGCTCACTTATTCCCCAGTTGGGCCTGACTTTTGCACAACTTATAGAAACTGGTCATTCTTCTTGAGTTAGGATTCCTGAGGAGAGAGGGTATTTTAGCCATCTGACCTTTTCAAGATTTTAGGCACTTCCATCTCTGTTTTTATAGCACGTTGTACCTATTTCCCAATCCTGTAATTTTATGCTATGTGTATCAAGGTTTTCTTTGGATTTTTTTTCTTAATAACTGGGACCATTTTCTCCAGCAATTGGCATATGATAATGTTTTTTAAAATGTAGTTTAATGCAGAATGACTTCTCACTGGCTCAGGCAGTCCATCCCTTTGTTTCTCTCTCCAGCCCTCTCTGCTGGGGTCTATGAGCTATGTTGCTGCCAAGAAACAGCTCATGGTGGTTTGCTGTTAATGGTAGATTTATAGTTCTATGAATTGTCAGTATATTAATTCAAGTAAGAAGCTTAAACACAACCCTTAGTTACACCCAAATCGATTGGCAAACCTTTTTTAAAAATTCATAAATCACATGTGCATAAACTTGAGCCTTCATCTGTTTGATTAAATCTGCATTTGTAATTTGTGAGGGACAAATAAACAAAATATTTTACAGCTAAAACAAGGATGTTTTCCAGTTCTCAGTATGATGGTGAATATCCTGCATGATGGTATTGTTTCCATACTTAATGATAACCTAAACATTTGTGGTTCATTTGTGCTGGACAGCACTCCATCCTATGAAAGACAGTTTCTGCCCTTAAGAAAATACAGTGTACTGCAATTAAAAAAAAAAAAGTGTGCAGATTGATTTCCCCCAATGCCTTGTTATGTGGCCATGATAGTTCTTTGGGGTCCGTTATCAAGCTGACCCATTTGCTGAGTTAGAATGTTTATCCCTTGTTTCTCCATTTCATTTGGTTTGCTGACCCTTCATCCTTTGCTGCACACTTGTCCTTGGTTAAAATTAGATCAATAAAGCTAAATCAAGGTAAAAAGAGGAATTTCCTCAGGAGTATAAGTGACCATATATTACAATTAAACTGCTCAGAAGGAAATATTAGGTGGTTTTTTTTGTTTTATTTTTACTTACAGCCTTTTATTTCTGATTAGGACTGATAACAAATTGGGTTATACCTTATTTTTTGGAAGTATGGAGGAAGGTTATATGGACTTTTAAGCTGATGTTTCTGAATTTTTTGTTTTGTTTTATTTTGTTTTCCTGTAACCTCCTGGTCTTGGGTTGTGTTCAGATCTGTAAGATTTATTAGGTGAACATTCTGTAGCTAAGTGGCAAGATGTTCTGGCTTCTCATTAGCAGTGACCCTGGGTAGTTTTCTCACATTCAGCAACATTTGTTAGGAGGCACCCAGCACTCTTGTGGTGAGGCTGAGCTGGAGTTCTGGGTGAGGAGGTCACCTTGTGCACATCTCCCCAGGGCGGGGGGGTGCTTTGTAGGGAATGGTCAGGCTAACTGTGATTTCTCTCTTCTTTTTGCACACCAACTCTACTCTTTTAGGACAAAGTGCTTAATGGTTGAAAGAAGGAAAATGGCTCTTTTTCTCCTTCCCTTTTTCTCTTTCCCCTTCCTGTTGGAGGAGCACACAGGGTCCTTAAATGCCTTGTAGTAGAATCTAATAGCTATGGATTATGGAATCAGAGTTCATCTTTTGTCCCTCCATTTTCTCCTGGAGGGACCTGGGTCTGAATTACAGTGAGCCTCATGTCTTACTCTGTTGAATTGTTCTGAGGATTAAATAAGTACAGTTGGGTTAAAAAGGTGAGTATGATGCTGTTTTTAACCTGGAGTGCCTTCTAATCACCTATGGGGTGTAAAAAGTCTATGTATATACTAACTTGGGGAGATATGCCACGAGAAGAGAAAGGACATTTGGTTAGAGAGTTCCAAGAAGCTTTGCTGATGGGGGTGGATGGCATTTGAACATGGCCTTACAGAATTTTTGTCATTTTAGTAAGCAGAGTCTTTAGTGCTAAGATAGCAGTTACATCCAGGCATAGGATAGAATATATAAAAAGAGGAGTAGAAGACTCCATTGTGGTACTTGTTCATGAAGGAAACAGTTTGGAATATAGTTGTTGGGATCAGAATTGCACTAGCACGTTTGGTTATATTCATGAATAGTGACTAAGTAATATCTCTCTCTCTCTCTCTCTCTCTCCCTCTCTCTCTCTCTCTGGTGCTGTCAACCAGAGATCTGGACTCATATCTAAAAACTCGCATGTTAACTTGGAATTTGATAGCATGTTGATGCTTCTCACAGATTATAGAAATCAGACTGTTCTCTTGAATGAGCTCTACTTTTTTCAGGTGGTAAAACAAAAAACTCCTAACTTAAAATTGACCGTTTTCCTTATTTTTTTAGTGTGCAAGTCAGAGGTGTTAAGTATATTCATATTATTGGGAGACAGATTTCTAGATTTATCTTGTAGAACTGAAGCTCTGTACTCATTAAACATGTTTTTCCCCTTCTCCTCAGGTCCCTGGTAACCATCGAGCTCCACTGTTTGTTTGTTTTTTTTTTTTTTTGGCTGATGGCATAGAAGTTTCTAGAATCCATTCAGTAACTTCCTAATAATAAGATATATAATGTCAAACCTGGTGCTATTTTTTCCATCTTGCTGTGGTAGAAGAATGACATGTCGTTAGTGTCCTGTGTCTATGAGTTTGGCCATCCCTACTAACCCTCACTTTATTTCTCTTCCTCTCTATGCTATAGTAACCATCTCGAAACATTTAAGGTTTTTACTTTTCCATCTTTACCATGATCCCAACCAGTGAAACCATGAGTGTAGCCTTGTTATGGTTGAGGTTTTTAAGATCAAAAAATGATTCACTATCCAAGAGAGCACTTAACAATGTATCAGGTAGTAAAAGTTTAGGATACATTCTTTTCATTGTTTAAATTTTATGTCTTGTTGACTTCATGGACTAGGCACATACTGGCTTGGAAATCTCTTTGCTCTGATGTGGTACTTGTGTTACCAGTTAAATCTTTCAAGCATTTCTCTCCATCACCTTTTTTTTTTTTTAAGATTTTTTTTTATTTATTTAGAGAGCATGAGGAAGAGAAAGGGCAGAAGGAGAGAGAGAGAATCTCAAGCAGATGGGCTTGCACATCTGCTAAGCGAGTCAGACGCTTGACCGACTGAGCCACCCTGGAGCCCCACTCCATCATCTGTTTTAACTGTGGAAGCTTTTCATGTTTACTCGTTCCTTTTTTCTTGGGGTTTTTATGCACATTTTTACATTGTAGATGGCCAGGTGCCGTAGTCTGGAACAAGTAAGCGGCGGTATTCTCTGAGGGAAGTGTTGGTTATCAAAGGAGTATTGACCTATCTGATAGTTGCATGTTTCTTTGTCCAGTTATATAGCAAGGAGGCTTTTGGCTACCGTTTTGGGAGGCAGAAACCATACTGGTTGTTTTAACCGATGCAGCTTAATATAAGAAATTATTAATCAGGCATGGGAGTACTACAAAGGCAAAAAGAACACTCTAAGGTTCACGTAGAGGTGTTCGTTACTGCCTGTGGGGTTAGGAGGACAAATAAGAGACTGGAATATGAAAACTTAGAAATTTGGAGGATGGACCCAATGGAAGGGGGATGCAGGCCTCTGTTGAGCTGACGTTTGTGTCTCCAAGCTTGAAGGAGAAACACCGTGGAGCTGGGACCCAGACCAGCCAGGAGGGGCTGCCGGTTGATTGGTTCTGGAGGATCTGAGGAGGTGTGATGAGATGACTTCTTGGAGTGTTGGGAAAACTGTAAGCTGGAATCAGTTACTGCTCCTGGAACAAACTGCCATTGCTGAGAGGGAGAAGTGTAGCTCTGGAGAAGCTGACAGGAATAAGAAAGAGTTTGTCCCTTCTTCCTGTCCATTCTCCTGCTAACATCCCCTATTGGCAGAGCCTAACAGGGAACCAGCTGGCAAAGCAGAAACGTGCTTGGCAGTTTTCCCATCTCAGCATCACAAAGTAGAATTTAAAAAAGGTTACATTTGAAACTGAGTGACAGTAGCTTCATAACTGGCACAAATACTGTGTCCAACTCAGTCTCCATGAGCTCCCCAGGAGCTGGTTAGTGGCTTTGGGTGGGCATGCAGTACACGCCGAAATGAATTGACCTTTTCAGGTCTGTGGGGGATTGGGTGTGGAACCAGATGCGAGCGAAAAGCCTGTGGGTAATCTGTCCGTCCTTGCCACCTCAGTAGTAGTGGGGCAGATGAAAGAGGAAAACCGGTATGGACTTTGGGGCCAGACAGATCTTTCTGGGGATCTTCTGCTCTGACCTGTGTGTTACCTTGAGCATGTTTTTACTCTGGGCATCTTAACTTATTCGAGCAAACTTGTCATTCCATCTTCCACCCCTTGTGGAACTGAGGTTGCTGTGGGGATTAGAAATAATTTTTAAAGTACCAAGCACAGAGTAGGCATTCACATGGTTTGGGATGTTTGTTTCGCTTTTTAATAGAGTGTTGGAGAAATTGAGAGTGGAACCATCCCTCTGTTTTAGGGAGTTAAGTCAGAAGGCCAACAGTAGGAACAGTAAGCATGTGGTTGTCACAGTGGGATGGTGATGTGATTCACTTAAAAATGTTAAATAAGCACAGTTAAAGTTTTGTTTGTGGCTAGAAGAACCAGGGAATTTCGAGTGACATTACATAAAACAGGGCCTTAAACTGCGTCCTCAGTGACCAAGGCACTGGTCTCAGCCTGATGACAGAGCCGTGGATGATCACGACTGTTGCAGAGCTCTGAGTGGAAGGCTCCCTACTTAGGCCCTCCCACCCTCACGTGCCTCTTCAGGGGATCTGGTCACCAGAATGCTTGTGCAGGAGGTATCAGATGACTGGTACAGAATAACCACAACCCCTTCCTGACTGTGTTTATTCCAGGTTGAGTGAAAGGAGTCTCTTTCCTGGGAGCAACTTCTAGCAAGTCTGGATTCAGCCTTGTCAAGGTCTCTTCCTGTGGTAGGGCAAGGCATAATGCCTCTAGAAAGACTTGCCTTGCCAACTGGGCACTGGACCTCAGTGTCCGTGCCCGTCACGGTTCTGGGAACTTGATTCCCCTGTGTTTCTCCATGGTAGTGATGACTGATAAATGTTGTCGTTTTCTGATTGATGGCAGGTAGACTGTAGGGTAAGAGAGAGTTCTCTTTGTTCTGTACGGCTAGAATGATACCTGTCCTGAAGGCACAGGCCTCATTTTAGTGAATTAAACCCAGACCGAGAGTACTTTGAATTTGGTGGATAAAATATGTGGCACTAGACCTGGCAGCCTGATTTAGACCTTGGAGTGATGCAACTGGCAAGGCAGAAGCTCAGTGTCTAAAGGGAGACCTTAAGCCTTGCACTTACATAATTCAGTCTCGGTTTTTTGAAATGCATCACAATTTATTGCATAAATTTGACTGGAAATCTGGCTCAATTGAAGGTTCCACTGGCACCAGCTAAATAATGGTGTCATATCCAGCATCATTTTCTCTTCTGTGTTGTTCCAGGAAGAAACTTTAATAATTATTTTTTAATATGGTGAAGAAGGAAAGGCATTCACAAAGAAACATTTCTCTAACAACAAAAAAAAAATCTTCTGAATGGGCTTCCCTGATCCTGCGGTCTGTTCCGGAGAAAATTGGTTTCCTATTGCAAGAGATTTATTTTCTTTTCCTCCTTTTCCTTCCACCCCTTCTAGAACTGTGGGAGGGCTTGTGGCACGTCACCGTGCTGGATGGGTTTCATCTGGCATGTAGCCTGGGCTTTAAGTAACGGGGTTGTCTCTTCTGAGGGCATTGGCTCTCCATTTTTAGCCCGGGGATGAAGGGTAAGAAATGTGGGAGATTTCTCCATTACTAGAAAACATGATTTGGGGCCAACTGGTTAATTATGAGCTTCCAGTGAAAAGGAAAGCAGTTCCAGAAGGGAAGAGCCAGTTGTGATATACCGGTCCCTGCTGGTTTCCATTACCTCGCAGACCTCCAGGCTTGCTTTTGTCCTTGAAGATGCTTTTTCCCTGCTCCATTTTCCCCTCCCACTTTTAAACTCTGGTTTCTTATTTGCAGACTTTTTGTGTTCTTTCCAATGAAGGGGTTTCCCATGTTGACATTGATTCATGTTTGCAATCAATCTTCAGAACTACTAGCTCAGTAGAAAGAGGCCCTACTAGAGAGTCGCTCATTATTTTTTATTTCTTCCCAGCCCTGTTTGTTCATTTGAACAGCAAACGAAGAGTGCGTGCGTCATTCAGCATCACGTTGCACCTGTTAGGATTATTGCAGACCAGTCTCCAGAACAGAGGAAGGGCCCTGCAGTCTTCCCCTGGCCTTCTCTTTTCTTCCGTCTTAGCCACCAGAAACATCACCCCAGCACATGCTCTTGTCTAGGCTTAAGTTTAATCTCTAATTTATTAGTTGGGGGAGGGGGGAATTGGTCCTTTGATTCCACATTAGGAAATCTCCTTTTATGTTGTAGTTTAGTATCATTTATTTTAGTGTTGAACTGTCACTCTTGATATTTTAAAAATATCAGTTCAGCTTTACTTAAATTCTGAGTGGTATTATGTGCTCTTCTAAGGATTTCTGGTAACCATTAGCTAATGATCAAGAGTATTTTTTTTTCTTCAAAGATTATAAGTAATAGAATTCATTATGTCAGACTTGCAGGGAGAACAGAAGGTTGCTTTAAATTCTCAGCCAGGTCAAAAGAGAACAGACCGATTTTTTGGATTTTGTACACTTGTTTTTTCTGACATTACACAGAGCAGTTAGAGTATTAGTTTTGTGTCACTGCTTACAGAGAGCCTCAATTTTATAGTTTGGTACAGTGAGATATCTAGCCTGGAATCTTTTTAATCCTTATTCAGTAATATCATTTGTGTAGTATAGCATCTTACTTTGGTAATACTAACTGGAAGATAAAGACATTAGAAATCCTTCACCTTCAAGTAGTGTTGTATGAGGGGCATTCAATCAGTGAATCTGCTAACAATGGTATGAACCTACAGCAGTAATTGTCTCCCCTCACCCCGCCTTTAAATTCACTTTGGTATTTATTAACCACTTCCNGCCTGCTTCCTCCTCTCTCCTCTCTCTCTGCCTGCCTCTCTGCCGACTTGTAATCTCTCTCTCTGTGTCAAATAAATAAATAAAATCTTTAAAAAAAATAAAATAAAATAAAATAAAAAATAAATCTTTTAGATAGGACTTTTTGTTTTCCTCACTTTATTCTCTCAGTGTGTTGAATTTTCTAGGAATATGGCACTATGCTAGGCACTTGCTGGGCAGTATAAAGATCCTTTTTCTCTCACAGTGGTCTTCCCTTGTGTGGTCTGGTAGGGAAGATAAGACCTATATGGAGTAATTAAATTACAGTAATAACAAGGCAGAAAGTGATTAGTGCTGTAACTTTGGCTTATCTCTTTTGTCTCTTGACATTTTAGCTCTTGTTAACATCCCTGTTAGATGTTGTAAAAGTTAACTAAGTAGCTTTGCTTCTTTGTAACGCTGAAAGTGTAGATTTGGTTTTCCCGCGGAGTTTATGTGAAATGTTCCCTGAATGTGAACTTGGAGTTGCCTTAATTTGTACTAATATATCTAGCCCTTTTATGATTTTTACAGGGTTTTGAAATAATTTTGCCTGCTTCTCACTCTTTTCACTTGTATAATGCCAGGTAATTCCTTAAATTGCTGCTTCTTAGAAGGAAACTGAGGCACGGGAGCAGCCAGGAGCTGCTGGTACGGGAATCATTGTTTAGAGCCCAGGCTCTTATTCTATTGATCAGCAGCAAGCTGCGTACTTACTCTTGATCATTTGTTGCCTTCACATGCTTGAGGAGTGTTTGATTCAAGGTCCAGGGCAGCTCTTTCGTCTATGACTTCAGGAGTAGTGAACTTGAGCTTTGTTCTCTTCAAGGATCTGATGCCCTTTCTGTCTCATTATCCCAGTCTTACCGGCAGAATCCTCACTATTCCTCTAGGAAGGGTGGCCCAGACTTTCTGCCCCCTTGGAGCAGACTTGTATTTTCAGAGCAGCTGGTGAGTGGGGGGAAAGATTTTGTCCCCTTGCTTGTTGGAAGCCGTCCCTATGCAGGGAGAAGACAACGGGGCAGGACTCCAGAGTCCCTTTTATTTTCAGTTGCCTTCTGGGCCTGGGAGCAGCTTTGCTGTGGATCGCACAGCTTCTTACTTGTGAGCTTTGGCATTCTATAGCCTTGAGGCCTGTGAGGGATAGTGCTGCTCTTTTCCCTCTCTCCTACGCCTGCAGAAGTATCTGCGGCTAAGTGAAGGGACCTCATACGGTTTGCTGCTTGGCTAATGGTTTTGGAGCCCTTAGAGCCTTAAAAGTATTTATTCTTAAACCCTTGGCAGGGTCTTGGGGGGAAAAGACCTGATATTTGGCTTCTTGAGCCCCCCATTTCCCTCCCTCAGCCTTACTGCATCTGAGCAATAAATAGCAAGCACTTCTGAAAATGCTCATAGTTGGCTAATGTAATTGAGTAGAAGAGCAGTCTCCACAGACGTTTTACCCCCCTTTCATGATGGTCTTGAAAATGGTACTTTAATTTTGGGATGTGCAAGTTCCTGTGGAACATAATCATATGCTGTGCACTGCAGATGACGGGTGAGTCCCTTCAAGGACATGAGGCTGCCGAAATCTGCTCTGCTTCTTTCCCTCTTTGGATGCCGGGAAGCCGTTTTCCTGGCAGCTTGCCAGGCCGTAACTGCGCCTGTTTTGGGGAATTGTCACTTCCTCTTTTCTGTTGTCAACATGGCTAGTCTAGGTCTAGACCACTGTGTGTCTGAGGACAGGAGCAGACAGAGAGAGGGTCCGCCCGCCTCGGCTGTTCCCTGCCCTCGGGCAGGTCAGTTTCTCTCTTGATTCTCAGATTCCACATTCGGTCTTCTTACAGTTGGGCTTGAGCAATATTTGAAAATCTTGTTTTGTCACCGTTACGAGAATGTTTTAAGTTGTCTTATCCATATAGAAGTTTAAGGAGTGTATTGAGTTAACTCCAGCTTCATATATACAGATACACTTGAATTCCCCAGTTATTTACCTGTTTAGTTTTGTTTAACCATTTGACATTAAGCACCTCACTATTGCTTTCTGACTCTTAAAACTTTTAACCTCCTTTTTCTTGCCATTTTTTTTAAGTGGGGCTGGGCGCTCAGTATACGCAGCCTCATTTTTCAAGGTGTGGCTCACAGACCTTCTTGCTACTTATTAAAAATACAGAATTATGGAAATCACACGCCAGACTTACTGAATCACAGTATCTGATGTGGGCCCGGCAGTCTGCATGTTTACAAGCTCCCCAGTGATTCTTAGGCACACCAAAATGTGACAACCACTGACAGGCGATGATTGCTTTTTGGAAATAACAAGCCCGGAGTATAGCGTCCCACCCACCGACAGTGAGCATAGGCTCTGAGCCAGCTCAGTCCAGAATCCCAGCCCATCTATGACCTGTCACATGAGCTCGGAATGTTTCCTTTCCTCTCCATGCAGTTGGAATCCTAATCCTCGCCACCACGAGCCAGGTAGCATTGCTGTCAGCATTCAGCCTGCTTGATAGGGCTGTTGTTGTAGGGGTGATAGGGTTGTTACTGTAGAGGAGGAAAGTTTTCCTTCCCCCATAGGGTCCCTGTGTGGGTCCAAAAACTAAACTGACAAAGACAGATTAACAGGAGAAAAACATGTGGATTTATTTAAGTTCTACGTGATATGGGAGCTTTCATAAGAAAATAAAGACTCGGGGCGCCTGGGTGGCTCAGTCCTGAAGCGTCTGCCTTCAGCTCTGCTCATGATCCCAGGGTTCTGGGATCAAGCCCCACATCGGGCTCCCTGCTCAGCGGGAAGCCTGCTTCTCCTTCTCCCTTTACCCTGGCTTGTGTTTCTTCTCTCGCTGTCTCTCTCTCTGTCAAAGAAATAAATAAAATCTTTTAAAAATAAAAGAAGAAGAAGAAAAGAAAGACTCTAAGAAACAGACCTGAGTGTGTTTATGTTAGATCAATGAAGAATGGACTGCTGGGTAGAAATATGATAGGTGAAAGAGTATGAGGGAAGTGTCAAGGCCTGTTGATTTGGATTCTTTGCAGTGTTACCTTTTCTTTCAAAATAAGGATTTTTTTTTTCCTTCCTCCAGATATAGGAAGGGCATCTCTCCCATGAGGTTTATGACCTTTTGGAGGGGAGAAGGGTAGGGATAAAATCAAAATGACCTTCCTATTTCTACTGTTATCTCAGATTCCTTCACCTTGAACCTCATCATTAATAATAGCATTGATTATTAAACCTTAACTTCCAGTGTTTTTCATACATGTTATTAGATCCTTCAACATGGGATCAGCAAGATCAAATATGGTTGTCAGAAAAATTGAAAAATATGAGGGACCTATAGAAACAAACACTTTAGGGGCATAATCATGGGGTTGAAAGACGAGCACCTTCCAGTCTTATACCTGTGAATTTTTTTTTTTTATATGTCTACTACCTGTTTTTTTGAAGATTTTATTTATATGACACACAGAGAGAGAGATTACAAGTAGGCAGAGAGGCAGGCAGAGAGAGAGGAGGAAGCAGGCTCCCTGCTGAGCAGAGAGCCCGATGTGTGCGGGACTCGATTCTAGGACCCTGAGATCATGACCTGAGCCAAAGGCAGGGGCTTTAACCCACTGAGCCACCCAGGCGCCCATACCTGTGAATTCTTATAATCACTTCCCTCCCCCCTAAGTTTGATTTAAGTTTCTATTGTTTATCATTCCCTCTTTGCTTCCTGGAGATATGTATGAAATGTATTGCATTGTGGACTTGGGACTATGCAGATCGTGTCTCTTTAATAGACCCTGTGTACCTTCGAGAGATACTTTGATTGGCAGAATGAAATGAAGCTAATTGGGAAATAAGCATCTTTTTTCTATGAAACAACTCCTGGAGAAAAGTTTGGATATACTCACTTAACGTTTATGTTCCTTTAGATATGGTGGTACAAGCTGACTTCCACTTGGCCAAGGCAGTGACAAGTTTGAACCTTTCCCAGGGTGCTGACTATAGCTTTCTAGTTAGCTGACCACCTTTATTAAAAACATGCTACTCTATGTGCTAAGGATGATAAAATAGTGGATATCCCTGTGGGTTCTATCTCCTGGCTGCCAAGGGAATTGAAAGGTTCTTGATTGTAAATATGCCCAGGGCATGTGGTAATGTTCCTGTGTTCAGTCTATAATTCAAATGGAAATAGCAGCCTTTGTTTATTAAAATGGCATGTGTGGCAGGGCAACTGGGACTGGTCCATTATTTACTGTTGGAAATTTTATCCATTTTAATCTGATCATGTCTGTTCTTATTTTAGTTCAACAGTCAATTTTAAGATCTTCATAGAGTACAATTCTGCTTGGCTACTTTAATTAATATTATTATAGTTCAAGTCTCCTACTAAAAATAAAAATCAAACTTGTTTTTGACCCTGGTTATTTAAGAGCACATTTGTAGTTAAATTATTCCGTTCTGCCTCGTGGAAGGATACATCTATGAACATCTTTTTTTTTTTTTTGAGGGGAAAAAGTGGAATTTAATGCATTTTTTAATGAGGAAAAGAATGACCGTTGTTTCATATTTTATTCCTCTGCAGTAAAATATTGTGAGCAGAGGGAAAACGTTGACCAAACAAGCTTTGGGGTTTCCTATCCCTGAACATTTTTCACTTAAAAAACATTCCAGTAGGGCGCCTGGGTGGCTCAGTGGGTTAAAGCCTCTGCTTTCGGCTCAGGTCATGATCTCAGCGTCCTGGGATCGAGGCCTGCATCGGGCTCTCTGCTCAGCAGGGAGCCTGCTTCCTCCTCTCCCTTTCTCTCTGCCTGCCTCTCTGCCTGCCTCTCTGCCTACTTGTAATCTCTCTCTCTGTGTCAAATAAATAAATAAATAATAAAATCTTTTAAAAAAAAATTCCAATATTACAGAATAATATAACAGGCATTCCTTTTTCAGTCTTGGTATTATACCACATGTTCTTCAGATCCTCTTTTTTCTTTTTCTTTCAAAAACAGAAAACCTCACAGAGAAAGCTCAAAGTCTCAAGTACTCATCCTCAAACCTGTTTCTTTCCCCCTGCTCCTTTTCTCTTTTTCCCATTACCCATCCCACATCAATACCATTGTCTTTCATTTATTTGCATTTTTATACTTTTGCTGTTTATATAGCTCTATGAATAATGTTGCATGCACGTGTTTTCAGTCTGTCTGTAGGATTTTACCAAATCATTCTACAACTTGTTTTTTCTGCTCAATGTTTTTTCAGATTTGTTCATTCGGGTTGCTCTAATTCAGCTTAACTGCTCTGTAGTATTCTGCTCTAGGGTTGTACTATAAACGTTAATGTGAATGTTGTTACATTTGTCTTATACATATGAGACTTTTCTAGGGTACACACCTATCTCTGAGTAGAATTTCTTAATTACAGGGATTTAACCAAATGATTGGTAGGTAGCACTGTGTCAGGATGCCACAGTAGCTGCGCCATGTTTTCCTTCCCACCTGCGGTTAGAGGGCACTCCCATTTTCCCACATGCTCACCTTAGACGTTTTTGCCAATAAAGTGGATGTCCCATAGTATCTCAATTTACATTTGCTTGGTTATTGATTAAAAATTACTTTTTTTTTTTTACTTAATGTCCATTTAGAGTTCTTTAGTGAAATGTCTCTTTATACCTTTTGCCAATTCGCCTGTTGGATTGTTTCTCTTTTTTCTTACCCATTTGCTGGAATTCTTCCTTTCTTTGCAGAGCAAATCCAAGTACACAGAACTTCCAGTGACTCTTGCACTGCGTCTGCCTACCTGACAGTATCTGGGTGCACACACCTCATGATGACTTATCCGATTCCGTGTCAGGCCACTCCTGCCTTGCCTGTTCAAGGACATTGCCTTGGAAGTCCTGTCCTCTCTTCTGCATTGTCACTTGTTTGCTCTCCACTGGACCATCACCTGTCATTTCTCTCCTCTACAACGGAAAACAAAAGCGCTTTCTCTTCACCCTGCTTCCTCTGCCAGCAGCCACATAACCCCTCCCTGCTCCTTTGTGGCACGGCTTTCGGAAGCATTGCATGTGCAGCTTTCCGAAGCATTGCATGTGCTTGCTGTTTCCAGGACTTCGCCTCCCCTTCTTGGTTCCCGATAGCCTCTGCCCCTGCCACTCCCCTGGAACTCCCCTTATCTACTTACCGATGACCTCCACTTAGCGTAATCCACAATGCAAATCATAGTCCTGCTCTCCCCTGCCTTGCTGCACTTGGCACCGTTGGTCATTCCTTTCTTCTCAATTTGCTTTCTTCCCTTGGCTTCCAGGGCCTGACACGCTGGTAGTTTCTTCCTACTCAGCTCACTGAGTGCTCCTTCTCTTACCCCTTTAACGCCTCAAGGCCCAGCCCTCAGTCCTTTTCAGACACCTAACTTTCACACCACCTGCACGCCTGCGCCTGCTGAATGTGTACCACCAGCGCACAGCCTTCCTCCCAGCTCCCCCCCTTGTCCACCCAGCATGCCTGGAACTCAACTCTGGGCCATCTCCGCTGATGACCCCACCCCCTGTGTCATTTTGCTCAGATCAAAACCCTGCAGTCATCCTTGGCTCCTCCCTTGCTTCCACACCTCTCCTGCCATTTGTCTGTCAGAATATTTCCTGATTCTGACCACTTCTTACCTCCCTCACCGATACCTCCGATACCTCCTTGATGTAATCTACGACATAATCTACCATACCTCCTTGATGTAATCTACCACCGTTTCCTGCGCAGATTACTGTCATAATCTCCTCCTTGGTCTCCCTTTGCTCTGCCCTTTCCTTGCCATAGTGTCTGTTACTGACAAAGTGGCCAAAGTAATTTTTCCAAATATTAAGTCAGATCTGTGTCTTCATCTCCTCTTCTGTTCCCCTTGTGCACACTGTTGGAGCTACAGTCCTGTCTTTGCTGCTCCTTGAACTCACCTGGCTTGCTCCTAACACAGGGTCTTTGCATTGGCCATTCTCCCTGCCCTTCTCCTATGGCTCCATCCCATACCTTCCTTAAATCTTTGTTAAACTCTAATCTGTCCCTAAGGCCTGCCCTGATCACATGACTGCTGTGGCCCTGTGCTCAGCTCCCTCTCATCCTCCTCTGCTTTTTCCCTATCTGTTTCAGTCATCAGCTACTAAATCTTTGTCCTTTGGAGTGTCAAGTTTGTTCATGAAGTCTTTTCTGTAAACATCTACTTTAATTTTAGTGGAACCACATTTATTAGGCTCTTCCCCCCTCTCCCCTCCCACGGTTTTCAAGCCTCGTTTAAGAAATCCTACAGTATCTTTAGGGCATTAGATTGATTGGTTGATTGATTGATTATTTATTTATTTATTTATTTATTTATTTATTTATTTATTTATTTATTTATTTAGCTACAGGAGGAGCTAGATAAAATTTGGCCTGAGGTTGAGACCCAAAACTAGGGGTTGAATATAAGGCCTTGATTGGAGGTTTCATCCATTCCCTCTAAGTGAGCATTGAACAGCAACCGCATTTGGGCAACCAGCCAAATATAACTTCCTGTAAAAATGCCAAGTGGGTCTTTAGATGCTGAGACGTGGGTGTTGGGCCTCCCTCTCCAAACGAGTGAGAGGTACAGATAATTGAAATTATCTCTAATGTGTGAGTCATTGCAGGGCCTACATATAACGTCATTTCTCTGGATGAACAGTGATTACAGCACATATTGGTTTTTGTGTTATCTGCCCACCACATAAAGCAAGCATTCTCTTCTATTTTTATTTTTTAAAAAAATATTTCTATGTAAATTAGAATCTAAACTAGACAGTCCTTTTTAGCAGGCAAGATTCCGCTAAAGTCCTGTTTTCTCAGAATACATTCCATACCTCAATTGCCTCTTAGAGATTTCAAAGGCTTTTATGTACCTGGTAATTTGGAGGAATTACTTTTATTTTGTGGTTTCCTAGGGACTTCTAATATCTCTCTTGTAAGATGTTTGCAGATGTCAATAGCTACTAGCTCTGAAGGGTTAGAGTAACAAGATCATTCTGTTTTCACTTGTGATACCTTGTTTTCTGCTTGTGCTATTAGTTCTTTCCTAGCTTCATGAGAGACATATAATCAGACTCTGAAGTTGCCCGGATTTTTATTGGGATGTTTCTCGATACACTCTTTATTTTCTTTCATTCTTCTGAGAGTATTTTGGCTTGGGCCAGTTCTGTTGAGTGTCTTTCTTGTTCAGATAGTCATTTTCACTCACTTAGGGGTGCCTCATCTCGTGATCTTCATTTGAATATTTGTTAAAAATATTATTACTTAGCTTTCACTCGTTGTTTCGGAATCCAATCAAGTCATACTGCCTTATGATCTCTGTGGTGTTTCAGAGTTAGTAGGGTAAGGTTCACACATTCAGGTTCTGTGGTAAATCATGAGGCTAGGCAAAGTAAATGTCAATATTCTGTTTACTTCACTTTTTATAATGTTGTTCACTTAGGCTTGTGTAATAACACAACTACTCTCTCTAAATAGATTGTCCTCCATTGCATAGTGAATATAAACATTGACACTTCTTTATTCCCAAGGGCTGATTCTGATAACCGTTGATTTTGTCTTTATTAAAAATCCTGTTCATTATTGGCACCTAGAATCTTCTGTCGAGCAAGCATTCTTACTGTATCATTGACTGTCATCATAAACTCTATTTTATGGCTTATATATTATACTTAGGTCCTCAGGAGTGACTCACTATTTTGATTTGGCTGCATGGGTGTTTATAAAATATCCATAATCCTGTATATTTGCCCTTGTGTTACACAGAACTCCCTATACCCAAGCAACCCCCATGTATCCTGTTTTCCTCTTTTTTTTTTTCCTGAAAAAATACTTCATATTTAGGGCCATCCCTCACTTATTAGACAGTGATCGTGACACCCCAGGAATCTGATCCGAGTGTGGCAATCCATGTTGTTCCCCTTAAGAGCATGAGGAGTCCCACACATCCAAGAAGGAATAGGAGCTCGCCTTCATTTCTGAATGTGCCTCCTTAACCTCCAAGAAGAGCACCAAGTGCTGGAATTGCCACCGTCACCTTGTTGTTACTGTTGTTCTCACCAGAGGGCCTAGAAGCCAATGGGTTGAAGAATATGGAGCTCAACCTCAATTCTGTGCATTCTCATAGAGATTTTTCTTGGAGATGTCAATGAATTGTTTAAGTGATGCATTCTGGGCACCAAGGCTTGGTTAGGGTATAGAAGGAAACAACTTTTTCAGTTCCCTTGACCTAAATGTTGTCCTTAGGTTTAGTTTAAACATGGGGTATTAAAATGATAAAGCTTCTTTATTTAGGCATAGTTGGCTATTTAAGAAAATAACTTGAATACCTCTTTCAGTATAGAGTGGACTATAAAGAGGTGAGGCCAGCTGGGCTAAGTGTGCAGGATGGGTGAGCAGCCGCACGGCTCTGGATCAGTTAGGCCTTGATTTTCTTCTTTATTTGTGAATTACGTGTCCCTCCCCCCCCACCGTGATCTGGGTCCTAGGAATTTTGAAATCTATGCATGTAGTCCTATTCTTCTAGCATACTTGATTTCTGTGTATGTGTCATGTTGCTATTTCTTTTGTAGTTAGTTCATCCCAACTATTATTTGAGCATGTACTATGAGAGGAGGCACTCTGCTTGTTTCCAGGGTCACAGAGTAACAGAAATGGACAGGATCTCTGTTCTTGTGGAACTTAGGGGCGAGCTGGAGAGAGACATTAATCAGACCTAGCAATCTAGCCAACATCTCCCTATTTCTTGTAACATCCTCCAGCCCTCCACACCCCCCATCAAAAGGCAAACTTCTTTTGACTTCATATGTGTGTCATCATGAGTTAGATTATTGGATTCTTCTTCTTTTATTCCCTCTATCCATTCTGTTCATTCGTCCCTCCCTCCCTCCCTCCCTTCCTCCCTTCTTTTTTAATATTTTATTTATTAGAGAGAGGGGCAGTGGGAGAGGGAGAAGCAGATCTCCAGCTGAGCAGGAAGCCCAATGAGGGGCTTTATCCCAGGACCCTGGGATCATGACCTAAGTCGAAGGCAGATGCTTACTTGACTGAGCCACCCAGGCACCTGTGTTCATTCATCTCTTAAAATGTGTCTTATATCACTTTAGTTCCTATCCATTCCCTCTTTGTCAAGTTCCTTTAGCACCTTCTCCCATATTCTCTAAAAGTTACATTGCTTAGAACAGTAACTTCTGTGGGGAGATAACAAAAGAATTGTGTATGTTGATGTTCATGTGTGTGCACGTTGTGTTGAAATTCTATTTATTCCTGCCTCTTTTAGCTTGTTCCATTTTTTCAACTCTAATTTTCTTTCTAGTTTTTTCTTATCCTGTAAACTCATATTAAGTCAATGAAACCATGTCACCTTGTCAGTGAAGCATTTCCTGATTACTTCTTTCTTTCCACTTCCCTGAACTCTGATAGCACTTAGTCCCTAGTCTCTATCACACAGTTTAGCACTTAGTCCAAACTGCTTTGTGTTGCCATTTCATGTCTGTTGCCCTGTCATAGCTTTTCTTGAATTACTCTGTTAGGTTGCAAGAATTTTGAATCCAGGATTGTAATATATATTTACACAGAGCTTTGTGTGAGGCTAAGAGTTGGTAGGTCCTTAATAATGGCTTACAGAATAGTAGAACTAGATTCATAGTGTATCTATAAATATTTGAAGGGCCCTAATACTTACTGAGCTTCTTCTATCCCACAGTTTATATAGGTCTTTCCTCGTTGATGAACATTTGGTTGTTTCCAGTTTAGATAATTAGAAACATTTCATTACATATTTTTGAGTCTGTGGTGTGAAAAAGATAATCTTATTCCCTGTAAAGCATTTCATCCAGATCCCTATTAATCATTTACTATGTATTGGCACTTAGTTAATATTTGTGATACTGGGAGGTAGCGTATTTCAGACGTATTCTAATATTTTTGTTTTGTTAGCTGTGTTCATCTGTGGGTTTTTTTTTTAATGTTTGTTTTTCATTTCTGATGTGATATTTTGTTTTTCTTTTAGGATAAGAACAAGAAACTCCGTCCCCTGTATGACATTCCCTACATGTTTGAAGCCCGGGAATTTCTTCGAAAGAAGCTTATTGGGAAAAAGGTAAATGAGACAGAAACATATTTGCAAATGGTTGGGGGTCATTTTAAGCTGGGCCCTTGGTGATGGAATCCCAGAGACCAGCAGACGACACCCTTCTGCCAAGTCAAGCGGAATTACTTTGATACGAAGAGGGGCGTGCCTGTGTCTCAGGAAGTGGTACCCGCGGGAGAGATTTAAAATTGGGGCCCTGACCACAGTGTGATTGCCAGAGCTCTCACAGCATGTTCTTTCCAGGGTCCAGGCTCAATTCCAGTTTCAATAATTGCATATTGCCCTGAGCTTCATTTCCTTGGCTCCCTCGTTCTCTTCAGCCACCTCCATTAAAAGGCGGTGCTGTGATTTACGCTGCTGGATTTACGCTGCCGGGTTTTTCTGCCTCCCTTACTTCTGAGGAGTGTGTTGGCTGTTGAGAAGGGGGCTCTCCTGGAACGGGAGCATGCTTACTGAAATGTACTCTGGTGCCTGTGCCACCCCCACTTCTTCAGCTGCTCATACTTCCTGTAGCTTCTATAGCAGGTGCTAGGGCAGCCTTGCCGGGGAAGGACTGTGTGGTTTCCCAGTGGTTCCTGTGGAGCCTGTGGTGCAGCACAGTGACTTCCCGGTCTGGTGCAACGGCCCAGAGGCCCTCAGAGTGCGTCTCCTGGGGTTCTTAGAGCGTATATTCTATGACCAGCTGCAGAACGTGCTGTTTTGGGAGGCTGAGAGTGAGCCTCTGAGCATTCCCTGATTTTTCCCTGACCTCCCCACCCTAAATATCCGGGGCAGGTGTCTGTGTCCTCCATGAACAAAGGAAATGAGTGGCGTGGTTCCTTTGATGGCAGTTGATGGAAGTCTGTTCAGGGAGGCACTGTGATTTGTCTTTTCTATACTTTGCTTCAGTGAGGATTCTTCTGGGAAAATACCATGTTTTGGGTCGATTTTTCTCGTATCTTGAAAAAGATAAGGCCGTTCTGCTGTATGCCTGCCCTTAACACACCATCAATGCCACATTAACATTCTTCACCTAAATGCAGATTTTTAATGATGTGACAGGTTTCATAAGGCTCTGGTTCTTGAACTAATGCCGAAGTAGTCTATCATAAACATAGCCAGTTTTATTATATACCATAGTCACTAGAGATATAAATTACAGCAAAGAGATTTTTGAAGTTGGCATGGGATAAAATTGCTAATTTTGAAGTAGAGAAACTAAACTGGATTCCCTAAAATGACGTTAAATCTCCTCAGGTTCCTTCAGAGAATAGGCTCATTTGTCATTGTATAAAACTTGACAGAATGCTATATTCATTCATGAAGTGTAGTGCGAGCGATGGCTTTAAGCCTCTTTCAATTTCTAGATCTCCTGTTACCTGATCTAATGTCAACATCTCTATTTCACCAAGTGTATATCCTATCACTCATTTGCTGGCTCATAAACAATAGCACAGAAGCAACAAGGATTTCCCTCAAAAGTGTGGATCTCTATGGAAATCCATCCAGAATTAACCTGAGGGGAGTGGGGGGGTGGCGTGCAGCCCTTCCTTGAGTCCTGCACAGCACCTTGCGCGCGGTGTGTTTAGGACATCCACCCGACTCCTGTGTATGTTGCCCTCGCCTGGTTCTGTCTCATCCCTGGGAACGTAGACCACAGCTTAATGCTGCCACTGCTGAGTGGTCCCGGAAGGTTGGTCCCGGAAGGTTGGCCCCGGGTTCTGTGCTCAGACCACGGGCCAGCCCTATGTAAAGACCTCTATCTTGGGATAGAAGGACTGACCTCAGGTGTCAGATATGGTGGCAGTTCTTAAGAATTAGGTTCCTTCTTGGTGGGAGAAGCCTTGTTTACTGGTTCGTCTGCATACGAGTTGATTGGATTCAATTTGTGCTGAGCCCAAGTTTGTCCCCCATGGTGACATTGTATAAATGATGAATACTGTATCCCTGCACAGGGAGAAGGATGCTGCTCAGCTCTGCTGGGCTGGAACATTCCTGATGCAAACTGCTTTTCCTGACTCACCACCTGAAACCACTTGCCTGTCTTCTGGGCCCGTCAGTTGCGACAGTGAACACCCATGTTTTCTCTCGAGTTTGGGAGCAGGCAGGGCAGTTGCTGCCTCAGGGGGGTGGCTAGCACATCATTGCACATTTCTGCCAATTCCCTTCAGACCTCTGCAGCTGCTCGGCGTGGCACGTGGTGATTAAGAGGCACCGAGAGGGAGCGTGTGTGCCTCTGTGCCTCTGTGCACGAAAGCTGATTAGGGCAGCCTGTCACAGCTTAAGCAAGGTAATGGAGGTAAAATCATCTTCTCTGCCCAAACTATTATTTGACCATCCCAGAGAGTCTATAATATGACAGTTTCGAGGAGTTTCTAGAATGTAGAGAAGTAAGATTGAAGGTAAACTGGTAAGGTGCTTTGTTAGATTCCATGGTCTCCATTTCAGTTATGGAAATTCACTTTGATTCGCTCCCAAGATTTAATTCTGGCTAAGTGCCTTAATTAAAATAACCACGCACCTCTTTGAGCCTTAGTTTCATCACTTGTGAACTGGGAATATTATTTGCCTTTCCCTTTCTCATGGGAATTTTTTTTTAAAGATTTATTTATTTACTTGACACAGAGAGAGATCACAAGTAGGCAGAGAGGCAGGCAGAGAGAGAGGAGGAAGCAGGCTCCACACTGAGCAGGGAACCCGATGCGGGCCTCGATCCCAGGGCCCTGAGATCATGACCTGAGCCGAAGGCAGATGCTTTAACCCACTGAGCCACCCAGGCGCCCTCTCATGGGATTTTTTAAGAATCTAAGATATTAACCTTTCATGTTTTTCTAGATGCCGGTTGGGTAAGTTGTGTTGTTTTGTTTAATAGTGCTGCTTTTTTTTTTTTTTTAATAGAATCTAACAGTTCCTTTTTTTTTAAAACTGGCTCTGAGGTCAGGGATGTGAATCAGTGTGCCACTATTTTGACTTGACACCATCCCATTCCACAGATCTGAGTGGTATCTGGTTAGATGTGGCATCAAACACATTTTAGCTTCCACAAAATGAATGTCTCCTCTTGCAGTTTGTGTATGTGTAAAGTGTATATGTGTTGTATAAAATGTATGTTTGTGTGTGTTCTCTGGTTTGAGGGAGACATGGAAGAATACGTGTGTATCTTGGAAGTGTTTCAGAAGCTGTCTGAATTGCCATACTGCTTGGTAGAATTCCCTCCCCATCCTCTGTTTACCATCTGCCATCTGTGCTTTCACTAAATCTTGACTAAGGAATACGCCTGGTGAAGAACTGTATTGCTGATTTCTTCTGGGGTTCTCCACGGCCCTAACATAGTGGAGAAATGGAATCCATGGTAACCTTCATACATCTTTTAGTTTTGTGGCATGACATCCTAGGTGTGTAGAAGATGGTGAGATGGATGTCCTACAATAACCAGGGTGACAGTCCTCTTCTCGTAGCAGGAGCCTTGTCTTTCTGTGTATATGTATTTTTCTTAATGCTTAGAGAAGGTCAGCCCATCGACAGGCAGAGTTTGTGTGCCTAAATTATTTTGTTCTCAGTGGAAGAAGGTAATAATAACTGGGATCTTCACTGGGAATTTTCTCCAGCTGTCTCATAGAATCTCTGAAGTAGAATCTCCAAGTGTTTTAAATCCATGTAATACAGCACTTACAAATGACATATGAATCACTACAACTCCTATCCCTTAATTGTACAATTTCCATCACCATGGGAACTGTTGTGTTCGGACTTGTAACTTGCTTGGACAATTGGGTCAAAAATGAACGAGTAGAAGGGATGGAAATGCAAGAAGTGAGAGTGCATAGAAGCCTCAGCCCTGGCACTATATGCCCAGTCCAGGCTTCTCCTGTCTCCAGACTCCTCGGCCCCAAAATATGTCTGTGCTCCCTAAATGTTTTTGCCAGTATTTGTTGAATAAGCAGATTTTGAAGATGAAGCTCATTTGTAAACTAACGGCCAACTTTGGCTTTCATGTCATCAAAATTTGTTCTGTGAACTAGGCTGACTCTTTTTTAGGCACTTAAAATTGAGTGTTTTTCTTGATAAATGCAGACATTTGGGATGTTATTGGGCTATAAATAATAGTGACAGTTATTTCAAATTCATATTACATTAGATGGTTCTTGTGGAAACCTTTCTTTCCTGAAGTTTGTACTTTGGGGGCATGGAGCTCTTTGGGGTAGATGGAAATGATTTTCTTTTGCACCAAGATTCACAAGTCTGAACTCATGGTATTCTGTCAGAAACTGTGGACTCGTCCACCGTTCTGGAAATCACGCCTTTATCACACCTTGCTGTTGCTGTCAGAGACATCCTTGACACCCCCTCTTCCTTTACCCCCCTATTTCAGTCCCTCGCCAACCCCTGCTGTGTAGATGTGTGTGCTTCCTCTTCCTTCCACTGTGCTGCTGTCTTGTCTCAGATGCCCTCTCACCGAGACGCCTGGAACTGCAGCCCTTCTTTCCCACTCCACTCTGTTCTGTACCTGCAGCTAAAGGGAACTTCACCAATGACAGACTTTTTCAGCTTCCCATTGCTTCCTGTGGTCTACAAGATCCAGCTTAATGTGGTTCCAGCCTCGATCCCAGAAAGAAGCCCTTACCCCTTCTCTCATCCGCCTCCTGCCCACCTCTCTGGCCTTCTTTAGGTTTTTGAAACGTGTTATGCTCTTCTGTTTGGGATTCTCTCTTTGTCTTCCTTTCTCTTATTTATCTTATGGTGATCCTTCAGATTCAATTTAAACGTGACTTTCTGGGGGAAGTTGGCCCTGAATAACCCCCCTCCCAATCATTTGTACATAATTTTTCACATCTTACTGTATTTTGTGTTAATCTCTCCCGTCAGATTCATTATATTAGGCCAATTGGGGCCCACATCTGTTTGCTCACCACCCCGGGGCTCAATATATACAGTTTATGATGCACAGTAGATGCTCAATAAATTTCTTCTGAATTAATTAACCTTAGGGGAAAATGGGAGCATTAGGATGAAGGCTGTGTGGACCCAGATAAGAATATATTAAGGGAGCTAGAAATAGGTCCTACCTGATTTGTCTAGGGTTAGCCAGATATGGAAGAAGTAGCACGAGATTGCCTCTTCATGTCCGGACTCTCAAGTCAATCTGGAAATGGTTGATATTATATGTAAATGATCTTCCCTCTATTCTGGGTTAATGTGCTTTAAGAACTGGTTGGCAACCCAACTACTGTTAATAGCCTTGTTTGCTTGAGATGCCAACTATAGAAGATGTGGCTCATTTGTGATGTGGTGAACACCTCTATATGATTTTCATGCCATTCCAATTTGTACTGGGAACAAGACAGGCTTCTTAAGACATTTTGCATAATGCTCATTTGAGCGTAACAGTCGGGACTGTTATTTATTGAGTTGTCTCTTCATGGTAAGCACTGAATATTGTCATTTTTATTTAACTTTACTTAATTTTCACCTCCGTCCCAAGATGTATGTATTCCTGTTTTTACAGGTAAAGACACTGAAGCTCATAGAAATTAAGTGTTTTATCCAGGTGTCTATGCATTTAGTTGCTATGCTAAGTTAAAGGCCATCTAGAAAGGCCCACTTCCATGTTGTGTGTATTGACTAATACAGATAGCTAGGGTCATGGTCCTTTTTGGGGTAAAGTCCGTTCTTGTATACAACACATACCTCATGTGCTATGAGAAGTTGATTCTCTTTAGCTGAATTATCCTGGTCTACAGATATCAGCAGGTGGTAAGAGCACCATAGATCAGCCCTCAGAATGCCTTCAGCCCTCTAGACATGATCTCATTAGTCTTTGAGAAGTCCCTGTGAAGTGATGTTTCATCAAATTGTTCTTCAGAGAAACCTGTGTCAGATTACATGTTCTTCTGCTAGCTACACAGACAGCGTGAGGTCATGAGTAACATTGCTAAGCCAGTGCTGAAGCTTGATTTCCTTTTCGATCTCTTGGCAAAGGTGACTTGGGAGCATCTGGGAGAAAAGAAAGGTCAGGTTGCTTTTTTATCTTGGCCCAGAGCCAGGGAGGGGTTGAGGAGCACTCTCGGTGCTCGTTTCCCTGTGCAAGGACAGATGTTTGAAGGTACTTGGAATGACATTCCTTAGCAGCAGCAGTTTTTCACTCAGCCTGTGAAAGCTCTTCAAGAGCCTGGAGCTTTCTTGAGGAGGATCTTCTTCACTCCTTGCTGGCTATTTAACAGGGCTGTCCTTTTCCTTAAAAACACTCGTAAGTTCTGTCTTTTGCGGTGTGTTACTTAATCAGCCATGTTAAGTGCAAAGCTGGCAGTCTGGGAATTTGTTCTTAATTACCTCTGATGTGTTTTAGTTTGGTTTTTATAAACATTCCCTTTGTCATCTCCACATTTCGTACTTCATACTAATTTGATTCACTCACGCTATGGAAAAGTCCTTTACATTAATGATCAAAACAGGCCCTAAGGTTGTGAATGCATTGTGATTTAAATTGACAGGTTTATACAAGGTTGCTTGTCCTTGCCTTCTCTGTGCCAGCTGTTACCATCAACGTGGCTGTAAATTTTTTGAATAAATGACTGTAGATACTCACCAAATCAGGAGATGTTTTGAATGACTTGTAATTTCTGACCATGCTTTTTCCTAGTAAGACTTCTCCCACTTAGACCTGAAGGCAACGTGTCATTGTGCACTGGAGACCGGGAGTCTAGATGCCCTTTATCCTGTCGGTTTGGGGAATGATCCTGGACACATTAGTTCCCTTGTCTGGTGAAGGTAATTAACAAAACTGTAGAGTTGTCTTTTTCTGGAAATTTGGCTGTTCTGGACAAGGTGGCTTTCTACCTGCTGCCACCTAAATGCTCTCTTTGGTAATGAGCTCTTGAGTTGTTTATCTGCAGATTGTGAAAAGTACCTCTTCACCTTAGGGGCCATCAAGGTGTTGAGCTGAGCATGTTGCTCCTTGGTGAAGTATAGTGTTTGTATACTGTATATTGTAATATCCTTTTCAGAAAGCATCCCTAAGTTAAAAGAAGAAACTAAAACCTTCAACTGCATTCTTGGAAATTTTTGTATGTTCACCTGTGGGAAATGATTCACTAGCTACCAGGATCCTCAAGATTCTCATATCTCTGGTAATTCTCATATATTACATTGCTTATTATTAAAGACTTTTCTTTGCTGGACTCCCAAGTTGCTCGCAGTTTTCTGGTGATAGTTCTTGCATTTAGAACATGATTTGTGGTCAGTCTCTCTTAAGCCACCCACTCCTGATCTTTTCATCTAGGTTTCTGAAATGTCGTCCTTGGGGCTGGAACTTTCCATGCTTATTCTCTGCAAACTAGGATTTTATTTTAGGGGGAGATTTGTGCTGAATCAGCTCAGCTGTGTTTGGGGGTAGGGAGAGGACAGGCTTTTTTTCCCTCTTTAAAAATAACCCTTATGTGCCAAAAACCTTACAAAATGTGCTGAATTGCAAATCTTCGAACTTCCTATACCTCCTGGTTTACAGAGAATGGATTCTTTTGCATTTGGGCTCTATGATGGTGTACAGAATATCTTATGTTGTAGAAAAGTGTCAGGTGAGATGGGGTACAGATGTGTTCAGTTGGAAAGGAAACTCAACTCTTGCTACCTTTTCTCAATATTTTTTTCTCCAATAGTTTCATCTTCTCAAAAGGATCTATACAGAGATAGTACATATAACTCTTCTAATAAGAAAGAAATCTTAAAAATCTTGTATGTTTGCAAAATAACACATCATTCAGAGTCGGCGAGTTACATTTTTAAGTGCTGACTTTCCAGGGTTTCTTTCTGTGTGACCTCTGCTTTTTTTTAATGTTCAGAGAGTTAGGCTTATACTTCTGGTTGCTTGTGTATTTCTTTCCTGAGGGTATGAACAACCTGTGCATGTACAAGAAGGTAGTATACAGAAGCACGAGTGTCTGTTGGCTTTAAGGTGGAAGTTCTGTTGACTCTTCACAGTTGGGGAAAAGAAATGGTGTTTTAGGGCTATATATCTTCATAATTGGGGCCATATAGTTCTAAGCTCCTTGTTTTAGTGTGTTTAAAATCTGAGAGAAGTTTCTTGCTCTTATCTGTAACAAGTTCTTTTATTGATACCTGGAACTGCCTTCTTGCTTTCACTTGCTAGTTATCTTTTCTCTGGCAAATTTTCAGGTATTTCGAAGGTGCTGTGATTGTATCTCTTGGGGATGGCTGGCTGGGTGGTCTTTCCTGTGGTTTCCTGATGATAGGTGTAGTGGACTAAATAGTGTCCCCCCAGAATTCGTGCCCATTTGGAACCTCTGAATATGATCTTATTTGGGAATAGAGTCTTTCCAGCTATAATTTAAAATGAGATCACACTAGATTGGGTTGGGTGGGCTCCACACCCAATGACTGGTGCCCCCATCAGAAGGGGGTGGGACACAGAGACAAACAGAGGTCTATGTGACAGTGGAGGTGGAGATTGAAGTGATGCTGTTGCAAGGCAAGGAATGCCAGGAATGGCCAGGAGCCACCAGAAGCTAGGAAATGGCAAGGAGAGATTCTTCCCCGCAGCCTTCAGAGGGGAGCCTGGCCCTGTAAACGACTTAATTTCAAACCTGAACTATCCAGAACTGCGAGAATGAATTTTTGCTGTTTTAAGCCAACCAGTTTGTGGGACTTGGTTACTGCAGCTCTAGGAGAGTGATACAGTGGGAACGTAGGTTAGCTTCTTCATGTATCTGGCCACTTGGCTCTTGGTGGGAGTTCTTGTTTCTGGGTTTGTACTTTGGTAACGAGCTCCTTTGCAAAACTGACCCATAGGAAGGGGTTTCAGTGTGCGATGTTCTTTCACCTCTGGTCCCCTGCCTGTCTTGCCTTGCTTTTTATATTTGTGTTTATTCTTTTGCCATTACTTATCTTGGCTTTATGTGTTGTCGTCTCCAGGCCAGCTGACAATTGCTGTAGAGTAATTGACTAGACTTGAGAGCGCATCTAGTTTTGTGTGTAGGCTCACCCTCACACTTGTCCTGTTTTCCTTCCTTGGGGGATGAATGCTGCTGTCCACTTAAGGCTGCCATAGTCAGGGCTTCAGTCACTTCTGCTTCAGTAATTAGCATTTTGAAATTGGCATGCTCTGGGAGGGGATCATTCCTGGCAGTAGCTTTTGATGAACCGTGCTCATCCCATTCAAGGGTGAGGAATAGAACATTAGGAATAATTACAAGTCTGTGTTCTGGAGCACCATGTCTAACGTTTTGCCTGCAGAGCTGTGCATACATTTCCTTCGGTAACTATAGGAATCTCAGGTTTTGTCTTCAGTCAGGCCTTTTTGAGCAAGGTATTTTTCCCGCAGTTTTGCCTTTTCTCCTCTTCTGGTTTCAACAAGTGTTTGTTTGGACTGGGCTGGGCTGGGCAGAGGAGCAGGTAGTCTTCTTGTGAAGACAAAGCTCAAGTAGATTTATTCTCTTCGAGGACTCAGTCCCTAAAGCTTTGGTCATGCCTAGTCATTTGATCTGTTAAGAAGGCCAGAAGTGGTAGCCTAGTGAAATCAATTCATTTTTATTCATTTAGCAGGTATTTTTTGAGCAACTACTATGTGCCATACCTTATTCTAGGCATTGGGGCTAGAGCCTCACAGATACCTATTCTCGTGGAATTAATATTTTAGAAGAGTCACATATGGTTATTAGGTACCTTTATGGAGGTGAAGTAAAGATGAATAAAATGTCATCTGTGTGACAAGTTGCTTGTAGTCTAACTAGGACAAGGTCACAACAAAATGTATGAAGTTGAATGGGAACAGATTGGAATAACTGGTGAGGTAACAGAAATGTCTCTTGGCACTATTGGATTAACATTAATGTGAATTGTACAGATCATAGCTGTCTTTCAGAAACAGGAGAGGTCTCACCTGCTGTGTGACCTCGTGGCTTCAGCTACTGGCATGTACTGCTGACTCTTAGGAATATTTCCACTTGTAACTTCTTTCTCTTGCTACAGATCTGTTTCCAGCTGCTGACCACTGGATATGCAAATACAGATTCCAGCAAATAAGTGACATCTGTTATGTCCAAAGTGTAGCTCATGGCCTCCGTATGATTTTTCTTCCCTGCCCACAGACTGCCTTGGCTACCATTGTTGTTGATCTTAAATAATGTCTCTCCTGCCCATTGTCCTGAACTTTAGCATCCACAGTCTGCTCATCCTAAGTTCACCTGATTCTTCTACGGTTAGCTCTTTCACATCTTCCTTTTCATGATTCTTCCAGTGACTTTTAGTCTGTTTGCTCCTTATATCTCCATTTAATTATTATAACTCCACCTTAAGTGGTTGGTCTGCTCCTTCTGGTCTTTGCAGCCTTTCACATCGCTAGTCAGATTGCTTTGCACATGCGTACTCCTGTTCCTTTCACAAACTCTGGGGATCCCCACATGCCTGCAGAAAAGCATCTCATTCCTTCAGTGAACATAAAATCAAAGGGAAGGCAGTTGTGTATAAAGTATCATAATGTCCTTTGAGGATCTTGCCTTCGTTTCCAGTCTTACCTCCTACTCTGCTGTCCATATAATACATCACAAAGAACTTCTTACCATTCCATGGACATGGCCCAGCCTTTTCACAGCTTCTTGCCTTCACACTTATTTTCCTCTAAGAAACTTACTACTGTCCTGGATTCCTGGCTCCCCACGTGAAGTCTGAGCTCTCTGTCCTCCTCGTGTACTTTTGTGCCCACTTCTTAAGGAGCAATTCCCAGTTCCGACCTCCCTCCCCCAGTCCGATGGGGCAAAGAGCTTGTCCTTTCGTCAGCTCTTGGTCCCTGATGTCAGGAATCAGGTTCAATCCCCAGTAAGTCTTCACAGAAGTGGTGGGATTTATAAACTGGTTCCTAGAAGGTCTTATGAAAGACTGGGGATATCTAGATATAGGGAAGCGATATAGAAAGCTCACCCTGTAGTTCTAAGCTTTGGAGCTGGTTTCCTTGTCTCACCTGCTTTCTTTAATTTCCTTATACTGATAAAGACTTTGAGCCTGACTTCAGTGAAACTTTAGGCATAGCATTGTCTGAGAGACAAATGAAGGCATTAAAAATACATAGAATAAGTATGTTTTTCTCTTGGTTTCCTGTATATGGACTATGACCCTGAACTCACCTCTCCACTGGATCGGTGGTAGTATGCTCCATGCCTTGTGCAGTCCAGCCCTCACTGTCACCTTGCTCTTTGAAGTCTTCATGTGGCTGCCTGAGCAGCCCTTCCCTAGTGTTAGAGGTCTGGTCTGTGGCTATTTCTCTGTCTATACTCCATAATCAAAAACATGCAGCATCTCTAATTTGTTCTCTTTTAAAATGATCTGACAGAGGGATTTAGTAAGCAAAGTTAATATTTTTTTACTTGACTCTCCATTATTTTAAAGCTCTAAATGACGGAAGTTTGATGGCCCCCAGTTACTCCCTGCTGTTTCCATCCCCCCTCACTTGGGATTCCTAACAGCCCTGTTCTCCAGTAATAGACCGAATGAATTGAAAGCAAGTCACTGACTTGCTACACTTTGCCATTTCTGCAATGTATGGGGGTACCTTTTAGCCTGGCAGGTTCCTGCTTGAACCCAGCTCCTCCAAGCCTGGCAGGCTCAACTTTGATGCGTGGTGGAATGCTGAGAAGGGAGAGGCCAGTTACAGCATTGGGCTTAGCCCCACCAGGCCGGGTTTCCACCCCCTCTGAACCTCTGGCCCTACTTTATTAAAAAAAAAAAAAAAGTTGGGAATGGAAGAAAATCACAGAAACAACTTGAGAACTGATTAGAAATTAGGTGAACGAGTTTTGGTGAAATGGTACCACATGCCGCTGGAGAAGTTCTTTAGTTTTCTGGCTGAATCTCAGTAGCTAAGAGATGTAATGTTAAGTGTATGGTCTGAGTGTTCATGAAGCCTCCGTCTCTTTATTTGTAAAAGGGGTACGGTGTTTTGACAGCCATGATTCTTCCGGCATGCTAATATAGGGAGGGAATGGAAGCAGAGCACTGTATTAGGAGTAACTGCTTTAATTTCCTTAGGATGGAAAAACAAACTAGTATCTCAAATGCAGACCTCCAGCCTTGTCCACAGTTTATCAGCCCACATTACAGTGAAGATGTAGGACATTTCTGTGACCTCCGAGGCAGGAAGATAGGCAGCTGAAGATTGTCAGTGTTCACATTGTTACACTAAGGATGAATTCCTTTCTTTCAGTGTTCCTGGTTTTCTTAAATTGTCAAATGTGAAGGAATCTATTTTCCATCCTCTAAAACGATAATTTTACTAAAAAAAAAAAAAATTCAGAAAGCCTCACTTAGTCCTCCTAATATCTCTGTTCAGACTCTGTTATAACCATATTTACTGACAAATGTGTATTTCTCCTAGTAGAGGCTCTGGGAGGGCCACCGTAGAGAAGCTGGCAGGTTTCCTTGGCCTGAGCTGGCTTCACCTCACAGGATAGGATAGATTGAAGGTAGAAAAACCCTGGGCGCCCGGACCCCCAGGCCTGAAGTGCATCTTGTCCTAACTCCATGACCTTGGATGGGTTCTCTAATGTTAGTCCTTAGTTTCCTTATCTGTGAAAGGGGAGTGGACTGGCAATCCCAAAGACCTGTTCCTAAACCTAGCAGTGAAGATATTTTGCCCTGTTAGCACTGATTGACCTACCTGATCCTTTTTTATTTCTGAAAGTTTAATCTTTTGCTACCAAGAGTTTATTTTAAATGTCAGTGAATGTGAATACCTGTCTGTGGTAGACAAAATGATAAGATTTGAGGAGGGTAGGTGTGTAAGTTTGTGATACACACACACACACACACACACACACACACACACACACACACACACACACCCCGAGTCTTGTGACCACTGGGTGATTTTTTTGAAGACTGGAGGACTGTGTGCTGGGCAAGCTATAATACAATTCTTTACCACCTCTGTGAAGCAGCTCCGTTGATCTCTTATTCACCCGTTTTCTCCCTCCCCAAGAGAAGACTAGGAGATTGAATTCATTCTTTTCCTACTTGTGCTTCTGTTACTGAGTTGTAGTCAGAGCATCTTTTGTATCTTTTCCTCTGAAATATTTAAATTGTTATGCCTGGTTTTACAATCTAGTTTCCATTGGGGCAAGGGCCTCTTGTCTTTTTCTAGGACCTCTGTCTTCAGATGATTTTTGCCCTTTTGAGAGCTGGTGTTGTTTCCTTCCATTATTCATCAATTCACTAAATTTTGAAATGATGGCATTAGAAGCCAAATCCATCTGAATGATTGATTCCTTGACATCAGCCTGGCGCTTTTCCACACTTCCACATTGTCCACCAGTTTCACTCCTTGCCAGTGGTGTTGCCAGCTGTGTGGAAGAACAGCAGCATGTGGTTTGAACGTCCCATGTATGAAGTTTTTGAAGAAAAAAAACAAAGATGAATCGTGCTGCTGCTCTTCAGTTTTTCTGGTTTGGTCCTCGCTAATCATAGCTTTCCAAAAGGACAGTGGTAACAGGATCACTAAGTCTAGGTAGACTTAAGTATTTTCTCTGCAATCGAGAGAGTGAAAGTGGTATTGATAATCTCTTTTTCCCTCCATTACAGACACAAAGTCCCTCCTTCTTCCTCTCTCTAACCTCCTTATTGTTTCCTTCCTCCCTCAGCTTTTTCTTCCTTTTCCCTTTCATCTCTCTGCCTTCCATTTTCCATCACTCTCCTCACAGGTGCTTAGACCTGCAACATGAACAACTTCAAAACTCTTAGCTTGTAGCTCTCGTTTTCCGGTGCACACGCCCCATCTGCCATACTGTCTGACTTGGCCATTGCAGAGGATCCCTGGGACCTTTCTGGCCTTAAGAGGAAAAAAGTGATTTGCTAAATGTCATTTTTTCTTGTTTCTGTTCTTCCTCTCAGCAGCATGAAACTTGGTTCAGTACCAAAGTTGATAGAGTATTAGCTTCTCTCTGAAGTAGGTCCACTTATTTTGCTTGATGGCTCCAGTTTCTCTTTGTGCTTGGGTCCTCTTGAAGGAACACAGAATTTCCCAGGACAGATAATACTGTGGTATGTTTAAAAACCCTAAGTGCTTTAACTGTCGTTTCTTACTGTTTTTGGAAAAGGGAAAACATGAATGAGGAAGAAATTGTCAGTTACTTTTTTTAGTCTGGATTTCCTTCCCCTGACGGATTCCATCTAGTTGATGGGCCAGGATGTGTATGTCCTTGGCTAGGTGCTCTAATGACACCTCAGCTTGGTGCTGCCCTAGGCACAAGTAGCAGGTGAGGTGCTTGAACATTGTATCAACTACAAAAAGAGTAGCTATTTGGATGACTTCAGAGTCTTTGGGAAGCTGGTTTTCCTGGCACTGGCACAGCTTCCTGGAATTCACCTTCAGGTTCGTTTCTTCCTTGACTCCATGTCAGCATCCCTGTCCTCTAATCCTCTGTGCCCAGGGTGATGAGAAGTAGTGCAGGGTTGATGGCTTTGGGTCCCCGTTTTTCTCCTCTTCCTTCAGAGACTGTGCTTTGCATTGGTGTGATTTCCATGACAAAGCAAAGATACTTTTCCTTACAGGATTTTTTAAATTTAATTTTTAAACAGTCAGGAAGACCTAATTTGAAACATTTTTGTGGTTTTATTTAACATAACAAGTTCCTTACTTTAAAAAAAAATAGATGTAGATGTCATTTTTAGAAAGCACATATATGGATAAAGCAGTGATTCTTTTTTTATTTCTCCTAAAGATTTTCATAGTCAAATCAAGAAACTAAATGCTTTGGTTGCTTCATTTGCTGAAATAGACATTTGAAAGTCATTTGGCAAGAAAGCCAATATGGAAAACTAGGATATTTTTTGACAGACTATTGTATAAAATAGGCAGACGTTTAAATTAGTTACCATATCTTTTATCTTTTTTTTTTTTAAAGATTTTATTTATTTATTTGAGAGAGAGAGAGAAAACAGAAGCATGGGGAGCAGCAGAGGGAGAGGGAGAAGCAGGCTTTCCACTGAGCAGGGAGCCCAATGCAGGACTCAATCCCAGGACCCTGAGATCATGACCTGAGTCGAAGGCAGAGGCTTAACCAACTGAGCCACCCAGGTGCCCCATATCTTTTATCTTTTGGACATTTTTATTTACTAGGAAACTAGTAACATTGATTTAAGTTTTTCTCTCTTTGGTGTGGTATCCACTTCTTATTTTAATTATTTTGAGTAGGTAATCTGTTTCATTTGGTTCAAAACTCAAATGATAATACAGGGTACACAGTTGGAGAACTCCCTTCTACCCTACCCTGGTCATTTGCTGATTCAGTTTCTTCTCAAACAATTGTTATTACTACTTCCTTGTGAATCTTTCCAGAGATATTTCAGGCCCATATAGGCAGATGTTTGTGGGTGGGTGGATATTCTCCCTTCTTACACAGATGCTAGCATCATAAATACAGTTAAAATTTTGTACGTATAACCAAAAACAGTATCCTTGGGTTTGTATTTCACTTTTACTGCTTAAAAGTACTAAATGGTTGTCATAGTTGATCTGTACAATTTGGGAAAGCTTACAATTTTCCAATGAAATTTCATCCTAGTTTTCTATGTGGCCATAATTTTCCTACTTGAAAATGTAATTGTGTGTTCTGCTAATATTGGTGATCTTGTCCCTTCTGTCTTGGTTTTGATACTGAATTTTGTTTTTGCTTTTGCATTACAAATAACATTTACTGCTCATTCTGTCAGTCACAAAAGCAACACTGATTGTTCTAATCTAAAAAAAATATTTTTGAAAAAAATTAAAGAAAAAGAAATGCCCGTCCAGGGGTAGCATCTGTTAATATTTGAATATATATATTCCAGTCTTCTTTTTTTATGTATTTGGGTATTTGCATAATTTTCAACTTAGCTAGTAATTATATGGTACTTACTGTTTTGTAACCTTCACTATGATGGCTTCCCTCTGTCATTAGACTTCTACATGAGGTACTTTTATCATTTAATATCAAGTGAATGTTTAATCAATATCTTAATGTTGGCTATTTGTAGTGGTTTAGCATATGGACTTTGGAACCAGACAGACATGGGTTTGAATCTCTGGGGTAGCATTACCTAACTCAGGCCTGTCATGAGCATTAAGTGAGGTTATGTATGTTAAGCATTTAGTGCAGTGCTCTGCATATCCTAAGAACTCAATCAATAATAGCAAACTACTGAGTCAGGGCTTGGGAAAATTAAGAACAGGGAGCAGTATATAATATCACAAATAAAATGACCTAGTTCTATTCTGTGTCCTGATAAGGTTGATAGAGAGAAAGGGTACTGAAAAGCACTGGGGGCGAGGGGACGACAGAGAGCGAATCCTTAGGAGGGACAGCAGCCAGCACTTTTATTTTCCTTAGGCCCTGTTTCTTTCGAAACCATTCCAACAAGATTATAGTCTATTGTTTGCCCTTCTTCTTGAGATTGTCTTTTTGATCTCCAGGTGCTTATTGGCCCTGACTTGGGTCACCCAATTCAGAGAGGAAATAGGAGTGGGGCCTAGGTAAGGAAGAGCTTGGAGAGAACTCTTAACATCCTGTTTTCTTCTTTTCTGAGAATTCTGGTACATTTTTCACAGCCTGATAAGAGTTCCCATGGGAACTGGCAGGAGATCTGATGAGAATTCAATTTACTGTGACCCAAAGGAGGAGAAATAAAGAGCCAAGTATGCCCCATCCAGCAATTCCCCCGCCCAAACTTGAAGCTCAGAATTGAGGTGTCTCTTGAACTCTTACCTATCCAATCATACTGTTGATCATCAGTTAGAAATAAACATTTGCCACCCTGCTTTTCAGCTCCCCAAATGAAAGTTCAGTTAACTAAGTATTTCAAAATACTGTTTGCAGATTTGACACATTTAAAGGCTGGACTGTTGAAGAGTAGTCACTTCAGATGTTCATTAAATTTGAGGTGATGCCGTGAAGCGGGTTTGCTTCTAATTCCATAGGCAGTACATTTTGTTTACAGTACTGTACCTGATAAACTCCAGGTGAGAGTTTTTTTTTCTTTTTTAAGATTTTATTTATTTATTTGACAGAGAGAGAGAGAGAGAGAGATCACACGTAGGCTGAGAGACAGGCAGAGAGAGGAGGAAGCAGGCTCCTTGCTGAGCAGGGAGCCTGATGCAGGCCTTGATCCCAGGACCCTGAGATCATGACCTGAGCCGAAGGCAGAGGCTTTAGCCCACTGAGCCACCCAGGCGCCCCAGGTGAGAGTTTTGTTATGATTTGTATTAGAGTGATTTTTGGTAGCTCATACCTTAGTCAACACTTAAGTAACTAAGGGTTTACCCTGGTGCTAAGTATGGGGTATTGCAAACAAAATGAAGTAGAACTGCTGCTTTATTATTATTATTTTTTTAATGTAGGCAAACTGGTTCTACAGATACAGTGTTATATTGTCATTTTTCCATAATGTCACCTGTGTTTCTACTGATCCGTAATGGCGTCCTTTTTACCATTAAGTGCATGTTAACCAAAATGTTGATTGAAATAAATGACCAGATTTTATTTACATCCTCAGCATTATTGTCATTTGTTGTCCCAGAAAAATTATCTTTGTCACAGAAAGGTAGTTATAGAAAGCTTGATATTTAGGAAAGTAGTGAGGTTTTATTTTGTTTCCCAATATAATTAAGTCTATTTCTCTCCTTGGTCGTTGGACACAGAACAAGTGTTAGATGCCACTTCTGTGATTGCCTTCGTGTTATCTGAAACTTCATAAGCCTTTTTCTTTTAAGGACTAAACCAGCTTAGGTTTAGGATTCCCTTTGGCTAGATGGTCTAGAATGTGAATTCTCATCTTTATTCATTTTCCCTGTGTTTATCGCTTTATCTGGTTTTGTCGTTACTCTGGTAGAACTAGCATTCCCACTGCTAGGAAAAGATGGATTCCTTTGTAGTTTCCACAGATACAAATCTCTTTATGCATTCCCGTTTTTATTTATTTAAGTTTGCTTTAAAAAATGATTGAGTAATGAATTGCCTTCATTTTGAGTAGTTCTAACCATTGACTTCCATCTTAGCTTGTGATTTGCCAAATTTTTTAGCTGTGTTTTGGACGGGTGGGAGGTCACCATTGATTTGTAAGTTATTTTTGAAAATAAGGAGGTAGGAACACACGAGCACTGGATAAAAACTGGTCAGTTGATTACAAGCCTTACGAAGACTATATACAGCCAGGGAATCTAGTCTGCCCTGTCATCAGTGACATACAGCTTTACTGCTTTTCAAGAATGTCACTAATGTTACCTTTGATTATGCCTTAACTGTGATGATCAATTGCTTTTCTTCTTTGGTTACTTTTTTTCCAGGTTATAAAAGCGGTGTATGTTCATTATAAGTTTGGAAAGTACAAAGGAAAAATAAAAGTATTTCAAATTACTGTAAACATTTTGGGATTTTTTTTTTAAGCTTTATATATGTTTCTGCTGGAATCAATCTATATGACCTTATTTTTTTTCAATTTACTGCGTAACCTGAGCAGCTTCTCACATCCTTAAGTGACCTTTTTTGAATTATTATTTTTTATTAGATTTTTATTTACTTATTTGCTTACTTATTTATTTACTTATTTACTTCTTTCTTTATTTATTTATGTGGGCAGCAAAGCAAGGTTTACTGAGCAATAGCAAAAGTGGTAGTACAAAGCTCCTGAGGAGGGGACCCAAGAGGGTTGCCCTTCAGTGAACTTTTAATGCAGTAATTTCAATGACTGTCATTTAATTCCATGATTGTATGATAATTTATTACACCAATTGAATCATCTTAAGTTTTTAGACCTATGGCAGTGTGGTTTTATTTTATGTTTTAGTAAATTGGCTATACCGTGTAATAGAATCAAATAGATTCCCTGAGTATACAAAATCACAGACTTCTACACCTGGGAGGGTCTAAAGTTGAGAAGAGTCTTTCTATGTCTACTAATTGATGGTATTGAGTACTTTTTTAAGGTAGGACTCGGTCATTTAAGAAGTGTACTAGCTTCCCCCCACCGCCGCAGTTGTGTGCGTTTCATCTCATCCAGAAAGTCAGCTTTGTGTTTCCTGAGATTTTAATTCTCTAATTAGATTTTTATTCATTTTTTTCTTACATTTCTTTTAGCCTGGTTCTAATGGTTAATTTTTTAAAAAAGATTTTATTTATATTTATCTGTCGCAGAGGGAGAGGCAGGCTCCCGGCTGAACAAGGAGCCCGATGCAGGACTCCATCCTAGAACCTGAGCCGAAGGCAGACGCTTAACCGACTGAGCCACCCAGGCATCCCTAATGCTTAATTCTTTAATTTTCTATTATCTTTTTCATTATTTAAAAACAACATAGCAACAAAATTGTCCTTGTAATTTTATTTTCGATTTGCTTGTATTATATAGATTAGTGGGGATAGTTGTAAGCTGGGTAGTTTTGCAGGAACCAGAGTCAGTAACAGAAGCTGGAGGCCTCCGTCTCTCAGCCATCTCATGAACTACCCTTCAGCCACTTGTTTTGTATCATCCGTTTATTTTAAGAGTAGCTTCTTAAATGACTCAGACATGGAAGTTTTTTGGGCTAACCTTCCTAGACTATAATTCTCTCTAGGCGTATAACAGACTTAATTTACTGAAATGGCTTCATTTTACTGTGGATTACTGTTCTTTTAGTCTCAGATTTTATTTGCTCTGATATTTAGGAGCTAGTTGTAACTCTTTCACTGAATTGCTGTTTAAATTTGGAGAATTCATAACTCCACTGAATCTGCTTTCTCTTGTATAGTGGCATGTGTTCGCTTTATGGGATAACTGTGGTCCCTTTCATTCTGATTTTAAATGGCATTCCTTTTACTTTATCCCTTAAAAGCTTAATCAACTAATGAAGAGTTGGAATTTTAAAAAATGAAATCTTTATATAATAAATATAAATCTTAATCATTTTTAAAAAGTAACGTATTATACAGATATATCTTCTGTTTCCACTCTTTGTAAGCTAGCCTAATTCCAGATTGTATGACTTCGCCATTTTGTATTGCAGAAGGCCACTATTGCATATTTTGGGGACATATTATTTAACTTGTCTGAGTAACTGTTGTTGGTGTTACTGTGTCTTCCTTCTGCTCCACAGCCCAGCTGCTTCCAAGCAGCTAAAAAAAGTATTCTGCCAGTGTTCAGAGAAGCAAAAATGAAGAAAGGGGTGGGGCTCTTGCTTATAGATATTGATCGATTACTAATAAATTGTGGAATTATTAAAAATTTGTTATAGTTATTCTTTTGCAGATTTGGGAGTTGCCTATTAGATCAATACCAGTTAATTCACCTCTGTTCTCCCTGTTTGCTCCAGATCAGAGTATCTCAAACATGCCTACTATTTCTTATTAATTATGGGATGTTTTTTTAGACTTTGAACCCCATACTTATCATTGAATATTTTACTGATTTCAATGCTAAATTATGTTTATCTTGATGTTTACTTGCAGGAATTTTAGCAGATGTCAGTCACTAAGAATACTCACTTTATTAAATATGATAAAGCATTTCAATTTATAACCTTCTGTCAGTTATAACCATTTCTTTTGTAGATTATATTTATAAATGCATCAGTTTATTTAAACTAAACATCTGTGCTTATTGGTTTATCTTTTACAGTGAAAATAAGGGTCTTATTATGGACCCATCCTTTCTATTTCAGCACTTAATTAGCCTGAAATTTCAGTGTTGTTCTTTAGTATATTTAATGTGTTGCTATTTGATTTCTTGTGTGTGTGTGTGTGTGTGTGTGTGTGTGTGTGTGTGTACACATATATATGTAGCAGTTTGGTTGCTCTTTTTCTAATATACTAAGTTCGATTTCTATTTCCTATAGAAGGTGGTTCTGAAAAGTAATCTTTAAATGATTGGGCTTTAGATGATTCTCTAAAGATTCTCTGATTGGTCTCTTCTTAAGGTAGTTTGCTTGAAGATCGTGGCCAGTGGTTGCAATAAAGTCATTGCAATAAACCTCAATTGCTAATTTTCTAGTGTCATCTTGATGGTTGTGTCAGGAGCTGCTAGAAGTTTTGGCTTTGTTCTTATTTCCCATGAAATTGTCTAAACTTATGTGGTAATTCTGTATTTGACAGAATATTTTAAATATCATCACTGTCTTCTTAGGCTGGTCTTTCAATAAACAGATTAATTTATAACTCAAATAAAACTACCTAATGAGTAAACCAGCTGTCCTGTTTTTGAGATGACATCTCATGAGCAGAGAGATAGAGATTTTTCTTTAATAGCACAAGAACAAAAATTCTTTCCATGCTCAATTATGGAGGACGGTTCATTGGGTCTTTCTGTTTATTCCTATACTACTATGCCGTGGAAGAATTTCTCATTAGTTTTTCCATTGTGGACTCTTAAAGGTGGAGGCCCGAGAGGTGTGGGTCAGCTGGTAGGAAGAGAATCACATAGAATTTACCACATGTGACACATGAGGGAGAGATGCATCGCCATGTGTACCAAGGAGGTAGTCATACAGGCTAACTAGTGAAGATATAGGAGTCCTTGAATTCTGAAATATAGTCCAGTTCATTTTAAGTGAGTTGAGTGTAAGAAAATTAGAAGCACACATAGCTGGTGAGAGGGTAAAAGCCTATAGGGATTGTAATTTTGGGAAGAGTCTTTACATAGACTCTCTATGTTTTTTGGATCCTAAACAGTGGTGCTATGCAGTTTGTCCTAACCAAAGGACCTGTTGTGAGGAAGTTTGTGTTCCTGTGAAGTAGCTGCTTGATTGGTTGATTACTTGGATCACCCCCTGATACTTAGGCACCAAAAGATTTCTTCCTTTTTTAAAAAGATAGATTTGGCTGAGGTTCTCTGAACTGGATAGATTAGGAGATTAAAATTGTTATCTTATATGATTTGATTTTGAGGGCTTACTTGTGCTTGTTAATGATAAATCTTCTGCATATGCCATCAGTTGCTCTCTCAACTGATGCTCAAGGCACTTTATGGTATTACAAAAAATAAGACTATTGTTATTATAATAAGATCTTATTAAAGTGGTTCTCCATGCACTTTCTCTTACTATGGCTGCAGCCTCAAAAGTGTATCTTCACAGACGGATGAAATATGGTATACACACGTAAGTACACATACTGTACCATAAAAGGACATCAAGTACTGATCTGTGGAACAACCTGGATGGATGTTAAAAGCATTATACCATGTGAGAGAAGACACAAAACACCACTTCCTCTATGTTTCCATTTATGTGAAATGCCCAGAATAGGCCAGTGCAAGGAGATAGTAGATTAACGGTTCCCAGGAGCTGGGGGGGGAGGGAACGAGGAGTGACTGCTTAATGGATAAAGGGTTTCTTTTTGGGTGATGTAAGTGTTCTGGAATTAGATAATGGTGATGGTTTACAGCGTTGTGAATATACTAAAACCCACAAAACTGGTATACTTTAAAATGGCTACACTGGTGAATTTTATATAAATTTTATCTCAAAGATGAAAAGATACATCTCCATGTTGGTGGAATGGCTGCTGAATGAATGATGAGAAGCACTTGGTATTTGTTTCTTGATGCTATTGCTGGTTGGCATTTTACCCAGTGAGTTAAGTAATGGATAGTAGGGGAGGCCCCTGAAATGTGTGAGGAGTCCCCTCATTAAGGGAAATAGATACTTGCGCCGTGATTTGATAATTCATGAAAGTGCTATTGGATGATCACCTTTAAGTTCCCATTTTTAACGGGAATGCAAGACATTTGGTTAACATGGGTGATTGATTCCATTCACTTTCGTATGTTCATTGTGTTTTATCTAAACTTGGTTTTGAAAATCTCCAGCTCTCCTTTTTGGAAACTAGTTACTAGATTGTTGCCTAGGTGTAGAGAGCAAGCCTTATATTTTGGGATTCTCTGTTAGATACAGACTTGAATGTATGAGTTAGAGGCATAGTAGGGCAGTGACTGGTGGCAGTTTATTGGTACACCAAACATTTTTTACCATATTTGATTATCTTCAGATTATTTGCTGCTTTGAGACAGTGATCCATTACCACCAATTCTTGGCTTATGATGTCACAGTCTTCGCTGATCTGTGCAGTACATTATACTAAAAAAGGAAACCCCATGGGTTGACATCAGGTTTTATTGACTATACTGTGATGATTTAAGGAGACAGAATGAAGTCAGTTTGTTGCAATGGGAAATCCGTGCTCCTTTTCTGCTCTACCAGTGGGAAACGGGATCAGGGCATGAATTTGGGGATGGGGCATAGCCCTTCAGACTTTAGTAGCTGTTGGCCTTAGAACTAAAGAAAGAACAGCAGGTTAGCCTGGTGCAAAATACTGGGGTTTAGTGAATGGTCAGTTGGTAGAGTAATATTTTGTATCTTTCGTCCACTGTTCCTCAGCTATATGAAGGGCTGCAGCCAGGTATAACAAACATAAACCAGTAGTATCGGACTTGTCAGTGATCAGCATGCCAAAATGCAGTTCCTTGTTACGTGACAAGTAGAGAAACATATGGCAGGCAGGTGGTGGCAGCAGCATCATTATCAGCTCACAGTGAGATTGGCAGTTCATTTGCAGATAGTGATGCCCACCTGCCATGGAAACAGTACACCACTGGGCACCCGGAAGCCCTCATGATTGTGTCCTTCTAACTGTGTTTAGCCTGCCCTGCATAATTCTTATTGGTTGGCAGACACTACCTAATGGTGACAGTGGCCACAGCCTGGGAACTAGTGTGATATAAATACGTATTGCGCATTGAAGTGTCTGGTTTGAGCAGGCTAGTTTATTGTTGTTGCTCTTAATAAAGGTACATGTTCTGTTTCATATATTTTATTGCATCTAGCCATTTTTTTCCTTAAATTTAATCTTATTTTTCCTCTTCCAAATGTAACTTATAAATTTTAATCTCAGAAATTCATGGTGTAAAGCACTGAATGTACCCTATAATTGTAGATATATTCGTACGATTTGTTAGGTATATTCCTCCAGATTATCTTTCTATCTGTGTCCTGAATTTCCCCAAATAGGACTGTATTATATGTACCATTGCACATTTGCTTTTTTATTTGGCCATGTTTCCAAAGCAGAGTACGTAGATCTCCCTTGTTTTCAACAGCCATGGGCTATTTACTGAGAAGTGCTGGTAATACACTAGTGGAAAAAAAGAGCCATGGCCACTACCAACTGGGAACTCGTGGGCTGCTATGATAGATAGATCACAACTTGTAATTATGCTTTTGTGCTAAACTACCATGAATGCGAAGGACAGAGTCCTTGCACATACATCTTTGTTTCTATAGACTAAATTCCTTAAAGTGGCATTGCTGGTCAAAGGACATCTACATAATGAGTGTTGGGACAGTTGTCGGTTTGACCTCCAAAGATGTTACACCAATTTAGGTTTCTGCCAACAGTGGGAAAATAGCACTTAGAGAAGCACATGAAAATTGAAGGCTCATTAGACAAAAGCATGGGCCATAGTGATTAGATTCTCAACTGGAGAATCAGACGGAGGCGGAAAAATTATGGTGAGACGCAATGAAAATTCCCCCCAAATCTAGATTTACTCTTTCAGATCTCTCAGGGAGGTCTATTCCTCCTGGAGGAAATGTGTCCAAGCACAACACGTCCAAAATTATTTGACAATTTTATAAGAAGTCAGTGAGCTGTAGGTTACTCTATCTTACTCTGTGACTGCTGCTGAGAAATGGTGAAGCAGGTAACGTTTAGTTAGACTTGTGGTCCGTAGACATGCAGCTTGAATTGGCTTTTCTTTTTAGAAAGCAGGAAAATACGTAAAGGTATTTCATATCCTGAGAAGGGTGAAATAATTTGTCCTCCATGACTGCCTGAGACTGCTCCTTTATTTTAATGGCTTATTGGACATAACTTCTCCTTATTATTGCCTTGGGGTAAATATCTGTTTTCTGGGCATGTGATAGGAGTATCCTCTTGAGATTCTGGAGTTGGCTAGGTGTAAGATAAGAGTTGTCTGACCTTTGCCTGGCTGGCGCTGCCAAGTTACTGCCTAATGGAATGTGTGTGGGTAGAAAATCCTAAGCAAAAAACAATACAAAAAACACGTATTGAATTGCGGCAGAATGCCCATTACAAAAATTTATAATCACAACCATTTTTAAGTGTACCGTGTTGTTACATTAATACCCTGCACTACTAAACTCCAGAACTTTTCCATCTTGGAAAACTGAAACGATGTACCCATTTAGCAACATCTCTCTAGCCCCTAGCAGCCACCATTCTGCTTTATTTCTTTGAGTTTGACTACTCTGGATACTTCTTCAATTGAAGATATCCAGAAGTAGAATTGCTGGTTCTTATGGTAGTTTTGTTTTTTATTGTTTTGAAGAATCTGAGCAATTTTTCTGCTTCATGTCTCTGATAAGTTAGCAGTGGAGACTGGGGAACTAGGAGTGTCGGAGAAGACTTATCTGTAAGCTGCCTAGAGCTTAAGTGCATGAATTTAGGCCATTAGGTATGCAAATAATGCCTTTGACCTAGGTTTATCATCCATTTTTATGTTCACCTGGTTTCCAAATATGTATTTGTGGGGTGGGGAGTTGACTGTATGCATATAAACTGTTTTTTGTTGTTGTTTTGCATTTTGTCTTTGAGTTTTGTTGTTGTTGTTGTTGTTTAAATGGTGGCTGCATACAAGTCAAGAGACCTGGATTTGGAGGTGGTCACAGATGCAATGTAGGATGGTCTTTGATCAGTCTCTGTGTGTAGTTTCAGGCATTGACCTTAGGTGTTATTGCTCTGTGCACGCTGTGCCTTTGATCAAGGAACTTCGTTTCATTTAGTAGGCCTCTCTCTTCTCTGTGAAATACAGGAAGAGGGTGATATATCTAAAGGAAGAAAGACCTATGATGTTAACATCTGTTTATCTTGGAATCTTTTCTTTGCATCCAAACCAAGAATAATTATATAAATACAGAAGAGCTGTATCCTTTGGCTATTTTTCTTTGTGCCATTGGCAGACATTCCTTAAGAATTACTATATTTTTCTTCCTAATTCTCCTTAGAGGTCATGATACTTCTTTTAGTCCAGTTCACCCCTTCGGTTAATTTACCTGAATATATATTTCCTTTTTCTGAGCGACTTCTAAATGCCAGCTCATGGGCATGCTGGAGAAATGGTGTGCTTTGAACTGCAGTGAATGCAGGATGGCTTTTCTATAGTGGCTTTGCTCACCCTAGCAACACCTAGCCCTCAGAGCAATAAGGATTTATTGGAACTCTTGACGAGGTGAATACGTTAGCCCCCACTTTATTGCTTAGGTTCCCCCATTTGGCCTTTTGGTGAGTGGAGACATTTTCTTCATAGACTAGCATATATTTGGAGAGAAAATATAATTTTTGTTTTTATCCATGTCTTAATAATATCCTCCATCCCCCCAGTAATTCTTCTTCTCAGATGCCGTTAAGCAAATCCTCTTTCTTCATATCCCTGAGCCTCTCCGTTTTATTACTGCTGTTGTTTTAAAGACTGAGTGACATTGTGTGTATTCTACACAAAGGCATAAGGATCTCTGTGTATTTGTGCTGCTTGTGTGGCTGGAACTCCTCCAGGGAGAGTTCTGGACGAAATGATTTAATTTCCCCTGACTGCTGCTGACCTTGGAAATTTTGGACACAGATGCCTGTGACTGACACTTGTACAGGGGAGAAAAAAAGACCCTTGCGCAACTTCCATCCTCTAGAGGAAAGCAGTGGGAGATGGTAGCTCTGATGAGGAGTAAGAAGGACCATATGGAAGACAAAAGGGACAGTTTCCAGTATTACTTGTGGGGCCTCAGCCATTCTTTGTTAGGGATAGCGTGCTATTACCGTTAAGTACTGGGATGAGTTACACCCTGATACTGTAATGAATAAGATGAAGGAGCATTCGTGCAAACACAGATTATACTTCTTACATATATTTGTGTGCTTGTAAGGATGGAAGATTCTAGAGGATTAATGAAAATACTGGCAGCTATGAGGTTATTTTCATGTAGTGGTCTCTGTTTTTCTGTGATCCTCATCAGATTTACTTGAAATATTTTCAGTTGTCAGAACTCTGTTTTCAAAGCTGTATACGTGCCGTTATTTACCTCATACATAAATTAAGGAATATTTTGAGACCATTTTAATGTTACAGTTGTCACATCACTACTTCTAGAAATCTTTGCCAGTCTCTAATGGGTCCTTATATAAAATGTTTTCACATGTATTTGCTGATCTTATGCCTTTGTGTGCTTTTAATTAAATATTTACCAAACTGAATGTTTATCAGGAAGCAGTGATGTCCACTTAAACGAATGCTTAATGTCAGTAGAGTCTCTCAACATCTCCACAGGCCCTGTGTTAAGCTGGATTTCTACCTTTCCTCTCAAAACAGATAAAAGCATCTGCCCATCCAGCAAGGTGGTGGGGGGTAAGGAGTTCATTTTGTCAGAAATACATCAAATAAAAATGTTCCTTGCCTCTGTGCCTGTAGAGGTTTGTAAGCACTATAGGTTAACATTCCATTGATGGAACTGGAATATGCTCAGAATAGTTCTGACTCTGGGGGAGTTGGGAAAAGTGATTGTAGATGAGGGGGAGCAACATAAATATATGTGAATAAACAACCAGCCTTAGCACCTAATTACAGTGATTTCAAACTAGGCGGGGTTGGGGGGGGGTTTACACAGCATAGCAAGGCTGGATTGGAGAGGTAGGAAGGGAGGATTCATTTGTTTCCTTATCTTTGCAGTGTAGGTGTGTAATTTTTGTCCGTTATCTGTAAAATTGCTTAGGTTCCCCAGTTTGGCCTTCTGTAAAAATTGTTTTAAGAGAGATCTGAGCTCAGCGATACCGTAATGAAACATAAATTTCAGCTTTTTTATTGTGGTGATAAAAATAAATAGTTCACATCTACCAATTGCTCATTTTCTTTCTAGTAATACAAGTCAATAGTCAACAGAAGTATTAATCACCACTAAAAAGCAGATGTTTCCTTAACCTGAGTTTCTAGGCACTGTCAATCCAGTAGAGTAAATTCCAGTCCCTAAGGTAAAGATTTCTAGGATTGTGTCAGCAGATCAAGGATAAATAAAACTTGGCCATTGAAATGGTGGAAGTGATTGAAAAGTATCTTCATCAAATACAGAACAGCTTATCTTTTGCAATGATATTCATAAATTAAAGGGATTTTTTTTCCCTTTGTACAAATTTAGTCTCACATCTGAAATTGCTTTTAGGAACTGGAAGTTCCAAAGCTTTCTGGTCTAGTCCCAGTAACAGATTTTTTAAAAAGAAAAGGATAAACATTTTATTTTTCATACCTGGTTTTTCATATCATGTTTGTTCCTATTTGGTTTCAGAATGTTTACAGGGATTCATAAAAGAGAAGATAACAAAAGCTCCCAGGAAGAAATGGAGAAAGTTAGAATCACAATCAGTAGGCTCATGTAATAGAGAATGAGGCTAAGACTCTTGTGCCCTAAGGGAGAGTCTGGGTGTGCGTGGTCCGGGGTGGTGACGAGAGCCGCACATGGCTCCCAAGCACTTGAAAGGTGCATGGTCCAGACAGAGGCGTGCTGGACCCGCAGCATGTACACCGGATTCCAGTGACTTCGCATCAAAGGAAAAATAATCTCAATATTTTTCTCATATTGGGTATTTGTTGACATTTTTAGTTAAATAGGAAATAGTAAAAATAATTTCATCTGTTTTTCCCTTTTCAATGTTGCTACTAGAAAATGTGCATGTACATATGTTGCTCTCATTTGTGACTCGTGGTCTTCTTGTGACCCCGTGCTGTGTAGGAGGAAGTAAGTGTGAAGTCTTCTTATGGGGGTTGAGTGCCTGCACGAGGGCTTGTATCTGAGTAGCTAGCTTGGCTGGGAGGAAAGCTGAGCACGTGCCCAGAAGCAGGACGAAGGGGCTCCTCCTCAGCAGTCGTTTTGAAGCTCATCCTATATTTAGGTGAATGGGTAATTAAGATTTGTTTGAAAATGTAAAAATATGAGATGTATATATTTTTAAATTAATACATAAGGTACTTTTTAGCAGGGAATAAAGATTAAGCATGCATAAATATTGACGAGTATTCTAGAAGGTCCTATTTTGTCCAGATAAGTGGAGACTTGGTCTCTTTGTTCATTGTCTTCCTAATTTAGTAAGGCAAGGAGTAACTTCTTAAAATACCTCTAGTTAACCTCTTAAAATATCTCTAGTTAATCTATTAATGAGATTATTCCCCACACTCAGCTTTAATTATCTTTGGTAAATAAAATCTTCAATAACTAGTACCTACAAAATTAATCTAAAAGTGTAAATAAATACTAAATAGTGTATCATTCTTTAAAATAAGCCCCACTTATCTCTAAGTTGGGATGAATATGTATGAAGTACATATTCTTGTTTGCTGTGGCTCCTTAAGGAGAAAAGTGTATTTAATTGAGTCTTTCTACCTAATGATTTCAGTAGTCTAATGATTTAAGTCAACATGCATCTTATTTTTGCATTTATGTATGTATTCGTGTGCTTATTTATCTCACATACACTTATTTAGCCCTAACTTTGTGCTGGGCTCTCCTCCAAGAAAATCAGTACGTTTATTTAAACATAACTGACACACACAGCTTACTCTGAGTCTGGCCCTGTTCTAAATGCCTTGTGTTTATTAATGCATTTCTTCCTATAACTGTGAGAAAGGCAGACTTATCCACGTTAAACTGAAGCACAGAGGAGTTAGGGAACTTATCCAAGCTCACACAGCTCTTTACGTAGAATAGCTGGGAGCCTAATCTTGCAGCCTGATGGCTCGAGTTCATGCTCTTATTTAAGCTGCATAAAATAGTTTGTTCTACTTACTTTTGTTTTCCGGGTTCATTAGCTGGACTTGCCCAGACGGCGACGTTGTCTTTTCTGGGGTGCACAGAAGCTTTTCATAACTACCTGGAAATTCTGTCATGAGAGTGATGGGTCATTTAAGAGCTGATTTCCAGAGGCAGCGTATTTATTACAGCTCTTAGTGAGTTTATGATTGGCCATGTGGAATAGTGGGTGGGATTATATGGTAATTATGCAAAAAAAATAGCCTTACATAACAGGCCTAGTTATATTAACACTAAACTCAGGCTGTGACCTGGAAATGTGGATATGCAGCTGTTTTTCTCCCTTCCTTATCCTTTAGACAACAGTTCAGATTTTGTCATTTTGTCATTTCATTATCATCACTACCGTAAAATCTATGAGGTTCTTTGGTAGTTTGGCTTTTTGAGAGGTCAGTTGGATGAAAATCCGTCCATAGATCCTCACAATTCTTTAGGTGTGGCCCAAAGCTATTCTGTTGAACTAAATTGCTTCCACGCTTTATAAGAGATTGTGATATGAATTTGGTCTTAAGTTTTCATCTTCATTTCTCCGAAAGGTCCTTGAAAGGAATACTCTACAATCTAATGGACCTACGATGAATCAAATTAGATTGCCCCCTACCCTTTTTTTCCCTTTGAAAGTGTGTTTGAGAAACAAATAATATGGGAAGTTACATTTATTTTGCTTGTTTAACCTATTACAGGAGTGGCTGTGATGAAAACTTTATCATGATTTCAAAATACTCCTCTCCCCTCCCTTTTAAATAAATATATTTTTGTCCTATAAAATAAAAAATAGCAGAAAGGTCAAGAGCTTGACAAAGTAGTCCTCAGAATTGATCCTTCCCATTTCAAAGGTGTCCTTTAGGATGTTATGTCTGAAAGGGCTCCTGATTACATATATCCGTTCATGCAACAGATATCTGCTCCTATACAGGCCCTGTGACTACAGTGCTAGTGAGTAAAAGGCGTGACCTGCCTTCTCCTGGAGCTTACAATCTATGTGTTCCAGTTTATTGTAAATGTAAGGTAGGAATTATAGAGGCCTAAGAAAATGCCATATAATACACCGTATCTGGCTATCTTGGAATTCGAGAGTTCAGTGATATTGTAAAGTTCTAGCCTAGTGCTTTAAATTTTCCAGGTGGAAAAAGTGAGACCCAAAGGTGGGATGTGACTCTTTTGTGAGAGAATGACAAGTGGAACCAAGCAAGAGCCCAAAGCTTCTTGGGGTCATTGCTGTAAAGAGAGATCAGAGATCTGGCCCTGTCTTTGTGTTATATACATGTAAAATACTTGTATACTAAACATTTCCAGGAGTATCTGTGCTTGATAAATGAGGAAGATATCTGCATTAACTGCTACTTTTTAACTCCTGCCATTCCGTATGTACTTAACTCACAAGCACAAAACTAAAGTTATCAATTATTCAGAGACCTTGCTAAGATTTACAGTTTTAATTGAAGCTATTTAAACTGTGGCTCTTTTTTAAGTGATTGACAAGTCAGTGATGAGTATCTAGAGGTGGCTTCAAGGTAGAGAAACAGATCTCGGAATGCACAGGAGAGGGACATAAATGCTAATTATACAATGACTTTAATTCTTGCTTTGTCGTGGCTGCCTGCAGGTGTGTGTCTTGCTATGGGCTGTTCTCAGGGCCTCATTTGTATTTGAGGTTTTACTTTAATAATATTGCCTCCCCAGAGAGCTCTTTTTAAATCTCTTACTTTCAGTTATTTTCCTAGATAAAGGAAGAATTTTACTGGGAGATGAATGATTCTTTAGGTCATTGAAGATTGAAGTTTTGTTTGTTTGGTCTTCCCACTTATTTTCCTGAAAATCAGTTTTGAGAGTAGGGTGTCTTCTGGCCTTCTTAACTGGAGGATGGTCGCATATTCATTTTTGTTAAAATTATCATTACCCCCCACGCCCTCCCCCACCATCACCACCACCATTATTCACTTGGCCTTCTGGATGAATTAATGCTTTCTGCATGGAGAGCTAATGTTACTCTGTGCAGTGTATTTGCATTGAAGAGCTGTTCCCATTCCCGTCTGCTGAGGTAGAGGCTTGGCATTGGCAGGTGTAAGGTAACCTTGAAATTCACTTAGTTTATTTTTAAGCAAGGAAGAATGTTTCCATGAGAGTAGAATTGTGGGCTTGAGCCAGATCAGGTGAGAACACAGATATGTGGACCTCTTTCCTCACTTCTGCATAATTTTTGGCTTCCCACCAAATGCCCCAATTCTACTATAATCTGTGGCTATGCCCTTTTTAAACTTAGCCCCGAATTCCTTTACATCCCATGGTGTGGGCACCCTTAAGGTATAGCTCCTGTACCCTGCCGGTTTCCTGTGTGATTTTGCCATGACTTAAACAGATATCTAAGTGCTCTCCTGGCTCTCTTTCTGCCTCTGTAAGTTAGCTGTAGGGCCTTGCCAGTGTACAGAGTTCCAGGGTGTGTCACTGTAGACAAGTTGGGGACAAGCTTTTCCTCTCTGGGGAATTTGAGTCAGCCATGCTTCTGTTCGTAGCCCCTCTCGTTCCTTGCCCTGTCTTTGGTATTAACTCTCTGGCTCGCTGCACACAGGGAAACTATGAAAACCTTTTTGAAGGAGGGACTAGTTGTTAAATCCTATCCCCAGCCCTAGTCTAATCATATCCCTCAAAGGTACCCATCTTCTTAGCTTTAGACAAGTTGATGAGACCTAGCAATGATTCCAGTGTATATATCTGACTTTAGGGGTCTCCTGTATATATTTTCTTGTCTGTCTTGTTGTGTTCTTACTTCTCATAATTTATTTTACCTTCAGTCCTTAATTGGCTTTCTCTGTGATAGGGCCCCGTGTTGCTTTTAAACTGTGATTAGATGGAGCATTCAAATGAGTGATCTGATAGTCCGAATTTTGAGGCAGCTGTCCTTTTCAGAATTTCCGTATTCATTTTTAAAATGAGTTCTGAGGAACAGACAGTTTGAAAGGATTTAATCGTGCTCACCAGCACTGTGGCTGAACTTGATGTCTATTCAATATGCTGTCTTTAAGCTGATCAGTGGGAACTAAAGACATGTTTAGAAAACGAGATTCTAGACTTTCTGACTAAGGATGGCTTCAGGATGCTTGATCCAGTGTACTTTCTTCCATGTAGATATGTAAGCCTTGGCTGTGGCCCAAATCAGGCGTATACCTTAATTCTGTAAAACAGACACTGCTTGTTTACTAATGGATACCACATACTTGTTTCTTCTTAAATGTTTCATAAAGAAAGCTCATTGCTTAGTATGTCCATATCCTTATATTGTATATTAGGATTAGACAACTTTCTCATTTTAGGTTCCTAGCTTCCTAACATTTTGTATACCTGTCCTTTCTTCATTTGAAATTTCAAGTTTTTCTGGTCCATTCAATCCTTGTTTTTCCCCCCCAAACTTCCTAACTTCAGCTGTGTTAGTACTGGGTGTAGTTAGGTGTGTCGTTTTATTTATGTACTGATACCAGTCCCGAGCATCCTTGTAATGGTCATCTTGTTTGTTCTCCTTGATGTTTCTTAACTTGGTTCTGGGAAAGTTATGGTTGACTGGAATTACATGCAGTTTTTCTGTAGAAGCATTCCATATTTTAAAAAAAGCAGATCTTCAAAGGAGTCTGAAAGGGTTAAAGAACCGCTTTACATAATGTTATATAGGAGTCCTGCAAGAATATTGCCAACCTCTTTTCTGTTAAGTGTAATATCCGTGGGACCTTAAATGTTCGGCCATTTGTCTTTCTCCTTTGGTATCAGTCTTTTAAATTTTTAGAGCAGTTTTAGGTTCATAGCAAAATTGAACAGAAAGTAGAGAGTTCCCATTTATGCCCTAACTCCTCACAAGCACAGCCTCCGCCACTATGACCATCCCCTACCAGGTACATTTGTTTTAACTGATGAACCTATGCTGGTAGATCACCACTTAAAGTCCATAGTTAAATAGGGTTCATTCTCAGTGTTCTACGTTCTCTGGATTTTGAGAAATGTATAATGGCATGTGTCCATCATTATTGTATGATAACAGAATAGTTTTACTGCCCTAAAAATCCCCTGTGCTTTTCCTGTTCATCCCTCTCTCTTCCCCCTGACCCCCAGTAACTGCTGATCTCATTCTTTATAATTTTGCCTCAACCAGAATGTCACGTAATTGGAACCACACAATATGTGCCCTTTCTTTCAGGTTGGCTTCTTTCTCTTAGCTATATGCATTTAAGGTTCCTCTGTGTCTTTTTATGGCATGAGAGGTCATTTCTTTTTATTATTTTTTTTAAAAGATTTTATTTATTTATTTGACAGAGAGAGACACAGTGAGAGAGGGAACACAAGCAGGTGGAGTGGGAGAGGGAGAAGCAGGCTTCCTGCTGAGCAGGGAGCCCAATGCAGGGCTCAATGCGGGGCTCGATTCCAGGACCCTGGGATCATGACCTGAGCCGAAGGCAGATGCTTAACGACTGAGCCACCCAAGCGCCCTCTCATTTCTTTTCAGTGCTGAATAATACTCCACATCTGGATGTACCACAGTTTGTTTATATGTTCATCTACTGAAGGATACCTTAGTTGCTTCCAGATTTTGGCAGTTATGAGTAAAGATGCTATAAACCTGCTTATCCAGGTTTTTATGTAGACATAAGTTTCAGCTCATTTGGATAAACACCGAGACACGTATGGTAAAATATGTTCAGTTTATAAGAAACCACCAAACTGTCTTTGAAAGTAGCTGTGCTGTTTTGCATTCGCACTAATAATGAAGGAGAGTCCTTGCTGCTCCACACCCACATCAGCGTTTGTTGTCAGCGTTTAGACTTGGGCCATCCTAATGTGGTTGTAGGTCAGTAGTTTGTCATTTGTGTTTCCCCAGTGATGCACGATGGAGAACATCGTCGCCATCTGAAGGTCTTCTTTGGTGAGATGTCCAGGTCTTCAGCCCATTTTTAAATCAGTTGTTCATTTTCTTACTGTTGAATTTTAAGACTTCTTTGCATATTTTGGTTAAGGCTTTTGCAGATATTTTCTCCCAGTCTGTGGTTTAGCTATCTTTTGATTTTTGTTTTTTAAAATGTTTGGCACAGAAAATCAAACTGGGTAAGCTGATCTTTCCCAGCTGGGCAGGCACGTGTGGCTGCTAGTGAACCGTGTTGCAGATCCTCAATCTTAACTCCCTTGATTCTTTATTTGCAGGTCAATGTGACTGTGGACTACATTAGACCAGCCAGCCCAGCCACAGAGACGGTGCCTGCCTTTTCAGAGCGGACATGTGCCACTGTCACCATTGGAGGAATGTGAGTGTTCTGGCTGATAGGGACTCAGCCAGAGCTGCAAGTTGTCCTCGGTCACGTCTCTCCTTTCTTTTCTCCCTGATTTGCTTTCTGTTGCTCTTAACACAGTGCTTCTTAATTATTATGTCTATGTAGCACTTTATATTTGCAAAGCATTTTATAATCATTCATTAGCTAATCATATTCTTCATTATTGTTTAAGATTTATTGGGCTCTGTATGCTTGGCACTATGTAGCATACATTATTACTATTAATAATGCCATTTATTGTCAGGCCCTAGGTACTATCCAACATTAGGTGGAAGAATTATCTGCACGTTAATTTAGGAAGTTCAATTATAGACACACACACACACACACACACACACACACACACACCGCGCCCCCCCCCCCCGCCAAAAAAAAAAGGGAGGGGAGGGCAAGAAGGGTTTGTTGGACATTTTCTTTATATGGATGTATGTTGTCAGTAGATGATGGGGCCTTTTTCTTTTGCACTGGCCATATCCTGTTCTATTCCAAAGTCCTTTGGGAACTTGGTTGATGGATAGTCTTTCAAGGGAGGTTTCTGACAGGGAAGGAGGAAGCCTGCATGCAGCCTGCTGGGCCATGCTTCCACAACGAATATTAAAACAGTCAGTCAGTCCCCAGTAACAGTTCTTACTCTGTGTAAAATATACCAGCATGATAATTGTTTCTGTTTCTAGTTAACAATCTTAAATGCTGTTTGTTACCAAACTGGTATTTTTCTTCTTTTTTAAGGGGGCATAGTGGAGAGGAAGAAAAGAATAGGTTTCCCATCAAAACAGGGATTGTCTTATTGAAAGTACAATGGAGCCCATTAGGAGAAACCCCTCTAAGCTACTGTGTGCCTCTGAAGGGAAAGAGAGGATCTTGCAGCTAATTTACCTTCCAGAAGCTCTTGTACCAAAGAGGAACCTTTTCTGCTCATTTGCGCTGTCACACTTCGGCAATAACTATTTTTGGTCACTGTTATCACTCCTATATTTATGTAAACCTTGCTGTTCACACCATAGTCAGACTTCGTGGAGAGGAACTCAGTAGAGGTTTTTGTTGTCACTACCTTAACACCATCACAAGTGACAGGCTTTATTAGAAGCAGAATCTTGACAAATCAGGTAATATTTTTGACATGGGAGAGACTAGGATGTATTTTGGTTATTTTTCTGTCCGTGTAAGTTGCACTAATGATTATTACCACTTTGTCACTACTTCTTAGGAGCTAGATGCATGCTGCTCTATTATGGAGAGCTGGAAAGTTAGTATTCCTATATATTAAAATTTTAACTGTCACAAACAAGGAGTCCTGTCAGTGAATAACTGCTCCTATCTAATATACTGGCAAAAACAGTAGTGTCACTACTGTAAAAATCCACATCTTTATTTTTGTAAGATGGTTTCTACCGTGTTTAACAATCCATTAGAGTAGATTATTTCATTTAGTTACCACTGAGGGATACTCTTAAATTCACACTGCTTAAAATTTACATAATCTACTCAGATTATGTGTGTTACAGAGATTTTTGAGATTTTTCTTTTTATAGGACAATTTGAAACAGCTAGTTTAAAAATTCCATAGTAGGACATTGTGGGCTTGCTCCATGCCATGAAACCCTGAGGTTTCCACTGTGTTGATCTTGGCTTTGATGGAGATTACTCCTTCAGGCTAGCATTCCTTTCTGCAGAGGTTAGGTGGCTCTCTGTGCAGCCAAGGTTTTGGTCAGATTCTTAGGCCTTCATAAGAAGGTATCGATCTTTTTTTCAGGTTGGTAGGTTAACACAAGTTGGTGGGTCTTAATTGACAGCATAGACAGTCTATACTTAAGGTTCATGCCAGAACGATAACCTTGACCTTTCTCTACCTCTCAGTTCTCGTAACTGGATTATAAGAAATACTATTTTTGTATGATTTACCAAAGTATTTACCAGCGTATTGGTTCTTCTAGATACCTAAATTGTCTCCTTGATTAGACCAGCCCAGCAAGGTGCCAGGGAACCATTATTAGTTTCTTCATAGAGTTGTTTCTGCTAAACTATGTGAAGCAACTGCTAGGCTGCCGTCAGGAGAAATAACTGAGATTTACAGATACTTTTGAGACAAACTCTCACTAGACCGTAAGCTCCCTAAAGATAGGAATTTTTGTCACTTAAATTCCCTGTGGTAGTCTCAGTATTCGGCATATGGTAGGAGTTTCAGGAAATTTTTTTTTTAGGAAATTTTTGAGTTATCTGTTTATTATGTTGCATCCCTTTGTGAAGCATAACAGGGAATACTGGGACAATTTTATCTATTGATCCCCGATTTTGTTATTATGTAATCAGTACCGGAGAAATTGTATTGGATAGTTTCCCTTTTTTGTTTGGTTATTGGGACGTCCTTGCCAAAGATAGGTCGCTTCTGGAAGATGAACCTTTTAAAGCTTCTTATGCTCTTTATGTTCCATTCGGACTCATAGCTTCTCTTTACTTTTCCCTTTGCCTTGATTTTGTTTTTATTCTTCTGAATTTTCTGTACTTTTGCAAATCATTCCAAATAATATTGTAAGAAAAGTTGTATGAATAAATAATATTCAAATACTCAGCTTCTAGTCAGAATTTAGGTAAGTATATCAAAACAGCCTTCTTTCTGAGTGTAATTGTTAATTATTCAGAAACATTGGCTAGAGAAGGGATTTTTTTAATATAAAATATTTTCATTTCATTTTAAACATAAAAATGTACATATATTTCCAAATCTTTGATGTATGGACAGATTAGATCAGCTATTTGATAACCTGATAAATTGTGTAACTTTCTCTTTAGAATGAGTACTTAAAAACACTAATTATGAAACCCTAGATGTCTGTGATTTATACCCCCCTCATTTATTTCGCAGCCATTTTAAAGCCATTTGTCTTATTAAACCTTTTAAAAGTATTCATGTTTTCATAAACACACTTTTTTGTGTACTTCTATTTTAGTTATTAATAAAAATATTTGATGGAGTACATAATTAAAAATAACAAGCACAACCAGTATAAATAGTTATGAGGACATAACCTGGCTCAGCAGGTTGGGACAGAAGTGCACAGGTATGTCTGGTGGCCCCCAGTCACTCTGACCGTCATCAGCTGCAAGCCTAGAATGTGCAGGTCAGTTCAGGGAAGGTCATTTAGGAGAGCTCCTGTAGTAATGCGTCACCTCTCTGAAAGGCCGTCTGTGTTCAAGCTTGTAGAGATGTTGTATAAGAAGCCATCCGATCCAAATTATCCAAATTATGCCTGTCATCCTGTGTAGGCTTATATACCAAAATATGGGCTATTACAGCATCTAAAGTCTTTCCTGTTGCTCAGGAGATCAGCTGGGCTCATCTAGCCATGGAAGAGCTCCTCTCAAGCTGCTGATCACAGGCTAATAAGGCAGAGGAGGCAGATGAGGTGGAGTCTCTTGCAGTTATTTCAGAGCAGACTTTTTGGTGTATTTCACGTGTCAAAGTGTGTGAATTGTCTGTATCCTCAGTCGTGTTCAGCCTAGTCCTTCTGTTTTTCTTTTTGGTGTGTAGGGGAGGGAGTTGAGTCACAGGATCTCTGTGAGGCATCTCTGGTGTGACAGTCTGCTGTTCCTATCTCTTGCCCTCTAGAGAATCAATGAAAGCGAGGTTCATCGTTCCTCTAATAGATTAAAATTTTTTTCTTGATTAACTTCACTGTAGAGTTGGCAAGAGTTGTTATCTGTTAATCAAAACAGTTTAAATAAAAAATAAAAAGATCAAACTTAGAGTTGTTTCTCATTCTCTGGCTCCCGGGCTGGGAATTAACTGAGCCTTTTAGGCTTGGTTTGTGACATGAAGCTGTCAAGATGGCGCTTCCTGTTAATTACTTTTTATTGTATTTAAGACACTTAAATAACTCTTCTTGTGATTTAGTCTTCTATGTAATTAGCTTCAGTGATTAAAATCTCGTTCTTTCTTTATTGTCAGAGCCTTCTTGAAGAGTGAGATTTTTCTGGGGTGACCTTTTCTTGTGCTGGACTTCCCAATTACTTGGAGCTCCAATTTGGCAAACCCATATTATAATGTATTAACTGGTTGCTCACTCTTTCTGCATGTCACCTTTTTAAAGAAAGGTGTTAAAATTTGTTCACATTTATAAGGGGGCACCTACAATACAACTTGAAGGTTAAGCCTCACATACTCACATTCACACTTAGTGCCACTCCAGCCCTGGAAAATTGTAGCAGATCCAGCAAATACAGTATCACTTAAGGTATTTCCCCAGTGTTTCTCATGTGAAGTATTTCACAATGGTGAGAGATCATTGACATGACCTATTTTGGGCGAGTAAATGGCATAGAGATGAAGCTGTAGAATAGGAACAATTCGAAAACGCCTGTTTTTTGTACAGCATCATATTGGGGGGGAGGGGTTCCCCTTTAACATTCTTTTTGAAACCTTGTTTCCCTCTACTGCTTTCCTGCCTTACTCTCTTGCTGTCTGCTCCCTTGATGCCCACACAAGTGTGAGGCCTTGTTGCCAGAGGTATTGTCGAAGATCTTTTGGACTTGGGACATCTTTCCTACTTCTTTGTTCTAATGACAATCATCCAGGAGCCTCAAAGCCATCCCTTTGAACTTTCTTTGTGTCTCTTTGAATTCTTCATAGATCTTGTCTTTCATAATATTTATGTAAACCAGACAATCACACTTGCAAGAAATGAGACCTCTGCTTCTTTTTTCCTTTTCTTTGGTTCCAGTTCTTTCCTAAAGTCTTCTATAAGTGACTGAAGCTTGAAGTCAGGTCTAGTCCTTCTTCTAGAATAATCCTTTTTGAATCTTAGTTTGGTTTTTCTCAGCCACAGTAGGAAAAAGTGTCCTACAATCCCCTGTTTTTCTGGCTTGAGTGTTTTTCTGTAGCTTTAAGGCTTTCACAATCAGCCCAAACCTCCTGTCTCTCGAGTTTTCAAAATTTAAAACATCGTAATATCTCACTTTCAAGCTAAACATTGGAAGAAAGTGGCCTCTTGAAACCCAATTTTCTGGACCTAGTGTTCTTACTTAGAGCTGCCTACAGCATCCTGAAGATGCTCTTTTAGCACCTGAGGAAGTACGGAGACATTATTAATATCACTGACTGGGCCACTGCCTCCCACAGAGACTCCCATGGACGCATAGATGCTAACTTCTTAGACAAGTCTGCTTTTTAAGTTTTGGACAGTTATCCTTATGGCTTTAAACATTAAGACTAGTAATTTAAAAATGTTTAACTTTGAACTGTATCTGTTTGCTTCCTTACGTGAAAGATGAATATTTTTGAATATTTTCACTATTACTTCCCCCAATTTTATTATATTAAGTTTTACCATTAGCAAACTTCACAAAGTTCAGTTACTGTTTCTGATTAACTTTATAGAGTATTTCCCTCTCTGAAAGATTAGAAAACTAGAATGTTACCTTTCTCGGACTCCTCCTTCCTTTTGAAAATTTTTCTTCTGGAACACCTGGGTGGCTCAGTCAGTTAAAGTGTCTGACTTAACAATTTCCGCTCAGGTCATGAGATTGAGCCCACCCCACCATCTGGCTCCACACTCAGCTGGGAGTCAGCTTGAGATTCTCTCCCTCTCCCTCTGCACCTTCCCTCCCCCTACACACACTCTCTCTCTTTCTCTCTTGCTCTCTCAAAAATAAAAAGTTTTTATTTTATTTCAAGATGTATTACATTACTAGTACCTCTGTAAGTGTAATTATCTTCTAAGCTTTGCTTATAAGCTTAACCCCAAAAATTTACCTCTACCCCCACACCGTAGCAGTTCTAAGTTACTGTTGAACCAAATATGATAGAGTGAGAAGACCTACAGAAACAGAAATTCTGTGTTATATTATCCCCAGAGAAATGTTAATTCCCTCTGTGTGTTTTTCTCTATGTGTGTATGTCTGTCTCTTTCTCCATTTTGTACTTCTTTTTTTCTGTTTTGTTGTTGTTGTTTTAAGTAGGCTCCATGCTGGGCGTGGAGCTCAACTTGGGGCTTGAACTCACGACCCTGAGGTCAAGATCTGAGCTGAGATCAAGTGTCGGGTGCTTAACCAACTGAGCCACCCAGGTGCCCCCATTTTGTACTACTTCATATGCACCTGCCTCTTGTTTCTCAGTTCAATCTTTTGGTGGTATTTCCTTTAGATTTGGTGAAGAACCTTGGTTTTATTTGTGTGGGTGGTAAAGTTTCCGAATTTCTGCATGTCTGAAAATGTCTTCATTTGCCTATATTCTTGATTATTAGTTTATGAAGTTCTAGCTTTAAAATTATTTTCCCAAGAACTGTGAAAACCTGTTGTTCTTTGCTTCACCAGTGTTTGTGAGAATTTGATCTCCATTCCTTTTAACCTCTGTTTCTTTAACATTTTTTTTTCTGGCTCTGGAAGATTTTATAGTTTTCTGTTTATCTTTGGTTTTTTGAAAATTTATTAAAATATTTCTAGGTGTGTTCTTTTTGCTGCATACTCAATGGGCCGAACACTCATGTCTTCAACTTGGAGATTTTTTTTCCATTACTTCTTGAATTATTTTCTTTTTCTCTCTTTTGCCTCTGACTCTAGAAATTCTGTCAGTATTATATCTTATGCTTCGTATCTCTGTAAATTTTCTTCCATTTTTTTTAAGATTGCCTTTGCATTTTTGTTCTACATAAAGGAGCTGTCTTCAACTTTATTTTTCAACTTGCTTCACCGGCCAGCCATGCACATTGAGTCATCTTCATTCATTTTCACTCTCTTATTCACTCATCTCATTCATTCACTTACTCATTAGTTCATTTATCAAGTAGTCCTAAAATGCCTGGTGTGTACTAAGCACTGTGTTAAGCATTAGGAATGTATTTGTAGTTCTAAAGCGAAATGACTTCTTCTGCTATGAATTTACAGAGATGATTCTCTCAATCTAGCCCATTTTAATTGTTCTTTATTTCAGCACTCATACTTAAATTTTTTGTTCAAGTGTTTTAATAGCATCTTGTTCCTACTCCACAAATATAATACTTCCTCTGTCTGAGAATAGTATTTAAAAATTTAAAAACCCTCTTCCACTGAGTTATTCCCCATGACTAAATGTTCTGTTTATTTTGTTTCTTTTCTTTCATAAATCCTCAGAAATTTGGGGGGCCTTGATTTATATGCCTGAAGGAAGGACCAGATGGGGGTTGGCATGGTGTCCCCCTGCAGCTGTATATGCCTGCTTCCCCAAGATGTCTCTGTCTTGAAGGGGCATAGGTGAGCAGGAAGTATCCGAGGCAGCCTTCCTTGTGGGGTGCCTGAAAGAGTCTGGATCTGGAACACAGAGGAAGCGGGCAAATTTCAGACCCCCCTTAAACTGTCAAGGCTTATGTGTACTTCACTGGGGTGGAGTGAGAAGGGGATGTGATGTGTTTGTCTGACTCAGTCTCAACTGCTGTGCCTCTGTGTTTCTTACAGGCTACAACCTCCCTCTTAAGCCCTTCCCTGGTTAAACCACCTACCCTCTGTTCTATGATCGTAAATTGTCCTATACACAACCTTGGTAATCTGGGGAATCTCACTGGTGTAATGTCGAAGTTGTGTTGGTTTAGAAACGATATTCCCAGATACTTTAAAATACTGAATTGGTAAGTAAGCCTTCTCCCAATTAAAGGGAGAGCTTTAGCAATAGAGAGACTTAGAAGAAGAAAAATCTCAGAATGTAAAGTTGAGAAATCTACCGCACGACTTCCTTTAGTGTAAGTCATGACTACTTAAGTGTCTTTCTGCTTTCTGCTTGGTTAACTTCGGTAGCACCCTGCTAGGGTAGTTGAAAAAGCTATGAAGACACTTCCTCCGGTATTTAAACAGTGGATTAATGAAGAAGGCTACAGCCCGAGTTGGATTTTATATTTTGATTAAAATTGTCTCTAGTAGAAACTAAGCCTCCCTAGAAGGAGGAGAAAGCATGGGAGCCCTGTGATTTTTGGCTACTCTACTGGTAGAGATTTAACTGAACCCCTGTTTTTATTAAGGTCGTTTTTGCTAATACTTGGGCTGGAAAGTTCCATAGGATTTAAGTAGTCTACCCATAATCTAGTTATTCTCAAGCCCTGTTTGTTTAGGGTTTTGGGTGGTTTTGTAGAATGTGAACTGTTCAGGAGCACACATGGTATGCGATATAAGAAATGCCTAAGCTTGCTGGTAGATTATTTTTTGGGTATTTGCCAAGGGTCAGAACCCTTTGCTCTTAATAACTTTGTGGGGAATGATAGGGACAGGACAGAGGCTGGCTGATCCAGCTCTTTTGAATGCGGGTTCTGATTAATTGCTCAAATGATGTTCCCAAAGCCTCCTCGCTGTGGTGCTTTGTATTTTGTCAATAAAGGCCCTTGAGGCACTGCCAATTCTCCACCAATCAGATCCCATCTGCTTTCTGTCTTTCAGGATTTGTGCAAACTTTCTGATATGCTGTTAACACACTTTCTTGTTTTCTAGCACCATTAGGGCTCTATTCTTGTCCATATCGTCTTTTCTGTCATTTCAGTAGGACCTTGTAAAGGATGTCATGTGGACATAAGTTCTCAGTCTGCCATTCTGACCTCCCTCAAGCATTCTTTCTTTATTCTTTTGGATAATGCAATTGATGTGATAAGGAGAGGGGACATCTGACATGGTCACCAATAAGCAAAAATTCTGTGTCTTTTATATGCCATTTCTCAGCACCTTTCTCTTTACAGTTCCTGTGGCCAGCACAGTACAAAGTGGCAAAGTAAATAGGAATGGAGTTTTGTAGATTCTGCTATCTCCCAGTCGTGATGCTGCCTTACAGGGGATTTGCTCCAGTTCATACTGAGTGAATTGATTTTTTTTAAGTAATAAAAAATTGTATGTGCAGCTAGTGAATTGTTGAAGACTACATCAAAAACTAATGGTACTATATGTTGGCTAAGTGAACATAGTAAAAATAAATAAATAAACAAAACCACAAAAAAATTGTAACGTTTTCAAAAGTTTAGGAAATAGAGGGAAATTATCCATTGTTTAATCATGCTAATATGATAACTTTTATGTGGGGGTTTTCCTTTTGAGTGCTGGTTATTTCTTGAGATTTGAATCTAGGAACAGGAAAATTGACTGCTTGACCTCGTGTTGACATGAAGTCTAAGGCAAGTTGTTAGGTGTCTGGCTGTTGATAAAAGCAGGCTGTAGAGATGAACAGACATGAAGTAAAACCTCAGCCCTGCTCCCAGATAACTGTGCAGTCTTGGGCCTTAGTTTTTTCTTATGTAATTTAGGTATAATAATCTCACACTTCATTGAGTGGTTGTGAGGATTAAATATACTAAGGCATTTAAATTTTCCACATATTTACTAAGACCTAATGGTCAGGTTCTCAAATCAGCTCCAAACCTCTGAACTCGACTGGTTACCATTGATGGAATGTCGTATTTCGTGACTTCTGTCCTTTCTCTCTCTCTCTCTCCCTCTCTCTCTCTCTCTAAGGTTCATTTATTATTTATTTGAATAATCTCTACACCCAACATGGGGCTTGAACTCATGACCCCCTAGATCAAGAATCACATGCTCTGCTGCCTGAGCCAGCCAGGCACCCCTTATCCTTTCTTTCTTTGTCCTCTCTCACACACTTCTGGCTCCCCCTCCCTCCCCCACTCAGACTTCTCTTTTCTTTTTAAGGAATTTTTCTTGAATTTTTCATCCTCTTCTTAGTCTTCACACTCTTCCTGGCTAAGCTAATCCACTGATAAACTGCTACCTCACAGAATGTTCTAAGTATTAGCTTAAACAAAATATAGGAAATGCCTGGTATGTAGTAGTTGCCTGTAGGTTAATTAAAAAACAAAACAAAATGCCTCATTGGATTATGGCTTAGATTTTGTAGTAGTCCTTTTTTTAAAAAAAAAGATTTATTTATTTATGAGAGAAAGAGAGGTGGGGTGGGTCAGAGGGAAAGGGAGACAAGCAGGCTCCCCATAGAGCAGGGAGCTTGATGTGGGGCCTCATCCTAGGACCCCAAGATCATGACCCGAGCTGAAATCAAGAGTCAAACATTCAACTGACTGAGCCACCCAGGTGCTCCTTTAATAGTCCATTTTTATTGTTTCATGCCAGGCCCTTCAGTTGGATTTATCTGTTTTCTCGCTTTTTAAAAAATAACCGTGATGGCTAACATATCCATTTTTCCTCTAAATCTTTTTTTTTTTTAAGATTTTATTTATTTATCTGACAAAGAGAGAGAGAGCATAGGTAGAGTGGCAGGCAGAGGAAGAGGGAGAAGCAGGCTCCCCAATGAGCCTGGGTGAACCCCGTGCAGGGCTCCGTTCCAGGCCCCTGGGATCATGACCTGAGCTGAAGGCAGACACTGAACCAACTGAGCCATCCGGGCATCCCTCCTCTAAATCTTAACTGTATACTATGTTAATGCAGTAATGATTGGTAAGTACTTGCATAAAGGTACAAGTGGTATTCATAAGTAAGTTTTCATGTTTCAAGAAGTTTAACGCACATACAATTTATCCCTTAATAAAAGTAATTTATTGAAGATGTCTTGGAGTGCCTGAGTGGCTCAGTCGGTTAAGCATCCGACTCTTGATCTCTGCTTGGGTCTTGATCCCAGGATCCTGCATTCAAGCCCCATATCGAGCTTCACACTAGGCATGGAACCTACTTTAAAAAAAAAAATCTTTCAAAGCTAAGGTGTACTAGCAAGTACCCTGTCTGGATCTAGTGCTAGAGTTAGTGATCTGTCTATTTACGTATCTGAAGTAGTTGAAAAGGCAGAGGGCTCCTAACCTTAAGTGTTTTAGAAGTGCTATTCTGTGCCCCCCAGCTGAAAGAGTTCTACTGAAAGTTGTATTTTGTGGAACTTACTGAATGACCCTCTCCGTTGTGATGTCCTTCTGAATTTTTGTGCCATCAGTAAAAATGTGTTTATAACAGGTGGAACTTGGAGAGAGGAAATAGTTGGACCTTTGAAGTCAAGGTGTGTGATAGGATTTGGAGATGTTTAATAACAGTATGAACTTCCTAACAGGTAAAGGAAACTTGGGACTGTCTTCTCTCCAGTTCCCAGTGTGGGTTATACATGGAGCCTTTTAGATTTCTAATATATCTGCTTACATGTCAACTGTGACTCAGGAGACTTTTGCCTTAATGTGAGCTTCTATTCTGTTAAAATTGTGATGTATAAACCATCACATACTAGGTCAACAGCAAGGGGAATTCTCTTGTACTTGTTAGACCATCTCTTCTTTGCCAACCCCCCGCCCCCAATCATGTTGGCATTGATTGCAAAATCAGTTTTTTTCTTTAAGAAGGAGCCATACAGAGCATTTATTCTTGTCACCACTTCCTCAGTAAACTCCCTCTGAAACTGTTCCTTCACTTGCCACTTAGCACAGCCTGTGGCTATGGAGACATCAGACCACTGAGTGAGGGTTGACCACAAAGGCCCTGTAGTGGTTTACTGTGTTTCAAAGCCAGGAACCATAATAACCCTGCCGTCCCCAAAGAGTAGAGAAGAAATTTCAAAATCCGTAGCCTTTTTGTGGGGCTCATTTGTTGCTTATATTAGAGCTACGAATCATCTAGTGAAAAAGTATTGCGTCTTCTAATTCTTAGAGAAAAATGTTGACCACCAGAAGACAATTTGGTTTTGACGTAGTTTTATAAGTAGAGACTCATTTCTAGAGCTTTTACTTACACTGATTCTGAAAGCAGTTAAGTCTAAAGCAGTTACATATTCTAAACCACAGCCACACTGATGTTGGGCTTGGTCCAGTTGCGAATGGATTCTAGGGAATAAGAACCACTCTCCTATTGCTGAGGTGCCCGCTGGCTGGGTTATGGATTGTAAACTGTAACGGTACAGGTAACTGTAACAGGAATTCCTTACTGGGCCCTTTTTTTCTTTCTGACCCATATGACAAAACTTCTCTTGAGCTTCCACCCTAAGAAGCAACCTGTGCCAAGATAATTTTCTTCTAACTTCTCTAGAATGATTGGGTTTTCTAAAAGAACATAGAGTTACTCTTCTACTTGGTAGTGACTTGGTATTTCTCAGAGCAGGGCGACAACTTTCTAGAACCTAGAGTATTATTTTGAACTTCTTCCTCTAAACAAAGCATTGTTTATGTATCTCAACATTTGCATAAACTATAGAGGACTTAAATGACTGTCTCGGGCTACCCTCATGCCCATTTTGGTCTTTACGAGACCTCTGCGATTTGGCTGGCTCTACTTTCACTGTCAGAGCAGATCATTCCAGATGCCATTATGTAATTTTCTGTCATGGGGTGTGTGTTTGTGTGGGCGGGTGGTTTTGTTTTGTTTTTAAGTGGTGTTTAATGTCAAGCTAATAATAAACTGGATACGTAGGCCTGGTTTTGTCATAATGGCCACGAGTTTGCTTATTTGTCCCTTACTCCCCTGAGAGGCGGAGAACTCCCCCCTCCCCAAGTGGTGCCTAATGTTGGAGGGGGCTCATCACAGCTGCCTAGAAAATGCCGCATGGCAACTGGCAGTTCCATTCTGAAGAGACAGAGATGAGGAATCTGAAGAATCTTCCCTGTGGTTGCTCTCGCAGCCTATCACTTGCCTAACTGTGACCTAAATTGAACCAATAGGAATGAATTTGCCCTTCCTAAGCCAGTTCCAAAAGTTGGTCTTTGCTTACCCACAATTCTTAGGTTCTTGTTCTTTGGGGAGTGCCAGGTTCTTTAACACATTTATGATTCTGGGGGCCTTAAGTTGTGTTAAGTTAATCTTGGGCTCTTGAAATTGGGAAAAAGAGAATATATCAGTTGGACTTTTCTGTCTGGGTACTTTCCTTCAAAATTATATGACAGAACCACCTGGGGCACTTAAAAAAAATTAATGGTGCCCCATATTTAAAATCTAGGTACCCATATTTGTTCCTTTTTTTTTTTTTTTAAGATTTTATTTGCGAGAGGAAGCGGGGGAGGGGGGCAAGCATGGGGAGGGGAGGGGAGGGAGCAGGAGAAGCAGACTCCCTGGTGAGCCAAGGAGTCTGATGCAGGGCTCCATCCCAGGATCTGAACTGCGCTGAAGGCAGACTGAGCCACCCAGGTGCAGCCCTCTGTACCGCCCCCCCAATTTGTTCTTTTCAAAATACTGTTCTTCACTCCTAGAGATTTTGGTTTTATTGGCTTGGCATAGGGCCTGGCATTGATACTTTGAATGGTGATACTACTAATGTGCAGCCAGTATTAATAAGCGGTATGAAGAGCAGTCTAGAGGAAATAGGAAATTCCAAACCTAACATTCTTCTCTATTCTCAGATACGTATAGATATAGGTAATAGGAAGAATAAGAGACTTTACAAATGTATTTTTTCTCAGATCAGTTTTGGTCCCAGAGCATAGCCTTTTACCTCCACTAATTTCTGTCATAGCAACTCTGTTGAGAGTAAGTACAGAATGGCAGAGCAGTGAAGGGGCTAAAGGGGTAGTGGTTATTTCTAGCTCTGCCTCCAGCATGTACCATGACCTTGGTAAGTCATTCACCCACCCTCTTTTCCTAAGGCCCTTATCTGGCCTTTTTCGAAGGAGAAAGTGACAAACAGTATTGCTAATATTCTTTAATCTCTTAGTATCTCTTTTTAGTCCTCTAAAGTTTCTTTAAATCTCTTCTCAGATTCTTGAGAAAGAGAACTTCAACTAGGGGTGTGTTCCAGGGTGAGAGAAGTAACAGCAGTGAAGCCAGAAGTTTTCCCATTGGCTTCAAAGTCCGGCCATGGATCCCCCCCCCCCCGAGAACAATAAACACCTTTATTACGTGACTGAAGATAGAAGGGGGGAAGATTTATTTGCCTTTCTGGGCTCCGATTTCCTCAGATAGGACTCTAGCTCCTTGCCCTCCAGCTCACAGCCACATGCTTCGCCTCACTTAGGCTCCGGCCTGGTCTTGAAGCCATGTGTGCACGAAGCTTGCCCTGCTGGAGCTACTCCTCCAGAAGACTGCTAATTTTGTCATTCTTCTTCCTTTCAGCATATTTCTTCATTTTCCTTGATTGTTTTTTGTTTAAAATCTCTTTCTCCCTGGGAGTCCTCCGGCCGGTTCTTGCGGCCCGGGGCAGTGCCTCGTGGGACTCCTCCCACTGTCGGGAAGGTGGGCCCTCTGTGCGCTCCATGCCGGTCTTCACCAGGGCTCGGTGCTGACCAGCTCGTTGGCAGGTGCATTATAGACGGCGTCAGTGCACCTTGTTTTGTGGGTTCAGTACTCAGAGCCCCAGGAGGAGTTGCCCACGTCCAGCCTCAAGGCACGGCGCTTCTTACTGCCTCCCCCTAACCCTGGCTGTGTGTATGCGTTGGGGGCCGATCTTAGTATTGGCAGCGGGGTGTCCCAGCTCATACTTCCTCTTCTCATGGTAGGGCTTTCTCTTGCCCCTGGTCTTGTGGCACTTTTGCCAGTTGCCCCGAGAGATGCCTAGGGCTCTCAGTGTTGTCTGCTCAAGAGCTAGCCATGCATTTTTCCTTTTATGTAGCCCTTCCTCCTCAGGATTTTGATCGTAAACACTAGATTTAGTTGGAAGTCTGTGGATTTGCAGAATCAGACTTTATCCAAGTAGTTAAGTCTCACTTATCACTGCCAGTTGACTTAGTGGCCTCATTGCCTTTCACCAGTGACATGACCTCAAGTTAAATTGTTTACCTAAGGTAACAAGGTACAACATTGGAAAGAGCTTTGAATTTATTTATTTAATTTTTTTAAAAGATTTTATTTATTTATTTGGCAGAGAGCACACAGGCACAAGCAGGGGGAGCAGGAGAGGGAGAAGCAGACTCCCTGCTAAGCAGGGAGCCCACTGTTGGGTTTGATCCCCGGAGCCTGGGATCATGACCTGAACCGAAGGCAGATGCTTAGCCCACTGAGACACCCAGGTGCCCCAAGAGCTTCAAATTTATTTTATTGTTTTTTTAAAGACTTTATTTATTTGAGAGAGAAAGAGAGAGTGAGAGCATGAGAGGGGAGAAGGTCAGAGGGAGAAGCATACTCCTCACGGAGCTGGGAGCCCGATGCACGACGGAGCCCAAGCAGGCGTCCAAGAGCTTTGAATTTAGACCTCTAACATTCCTTTTACCTCTCTCTGTAATTATCAAATTCATAAATTTTCACCTAGTTGGCAACTGTTTGTGTTGTTGTTGTTAATTTTCTCCTTAAGAGGAAGTCTTTGGTGGTAGAAGGTATTGTTAGTGTCTTTGTTGCTGGTAGTGTTGTTGCTAACTAACCCAAACTGTATCTTTTAAATACTTCTAGGGACCAAAGAAATTCAAGTGTAATCTATTTGTTAGACTCAATAAATGGCAGTTGTGGGTTTATTAAAGACTCAAGTCAGTAGTTAAATATTTAAGAAACTCTAGAGTTAATTGTTTTCTTTTTGGGGGTGTAGATTGATGCATCTGAAATTAATGATGTGTGTTTTGATGACTGAGGCATACTTACTTGGCAGCCTTTAAACTAACATCCTTAAGTGATTCGCTGTATTATCCTGCTACCCTTCTAGATACAGCCACATTTATGACCCTGGCTGTTTTCTTGCATGCCTTTCTATTTTTATAAACAAGGCTTATATTCAGCTGGAATATACAAGTATGACAAACTCTAGCTAGTGCCATATGTTAACTATTTTGAATATATCCGATTATAACACATGAGAATTTGCATTATATCACCTGGTCTCCGAGAATTCTTCAAGACTTGTTTTCAGGGAGAGAAGTCAGTCTTGTCTCACAGTAGCTTGGCAGAGAGGGGGAGAGTCGAGAACAAGAAGTATTCCTATTTTGGTTTGGATTCTTTGAATTGGAACTCTTTCCCATTACCTTGCCTGTACTGATGAGATTTGTGTGTTGAGAGGGTGTGGTTGAAAGTCCTTGCCTATAAAGGGATTCTCTGAGCCCAAGCATCTACTTGGTGGCATTTATTTTTCGAACTAGTGGACTGCCCCAGGATAGAACCATACCAAGCAAGTAGAAGCCTCTGGAGGAGGTTCTCTTTCTCCTAGTCAGAAACTTATGGAAACTAAAGGTAGGTATAGGTAGGTCAAAGCCTTGCCGCCCTGAGCCAGTCCCATGTTTTTCATCATATTTTGTCTTTAGAGTATTTGTTGAGGGCTTTTGTTTTTCACATTGAGAGAGTATGTTCAGCAATAAGTCAGTACTCACTGTGGATGAGAAGATAGTTTATTGGTATCAGCTCATATCCTCTCTCAGACTGTAATCAGAATATGGTTACTCCAGAATTTTTGTAGATTAAACTTGTTTCCTGGGCATGAAGTGTTAACAGAGCCTTCCCTTCAGCACACACACACACACACAGACACACACACACAGACACACACACACAGACACACACCCTGCACTCAAAATTTAAAAAGAAGTAAAATCCGGCACACACACACACACACACACACACACACACACACACACACCCTGCACTCAAAATTTAAAAAGAAGTAAAATCCGGCACACACACACACACACACACACACACACACACACACACACACACACACACACCCTGCACTCAAAATTTAAAAAGAAGTAAAATCCGGCCAGTGTCAGGACTCCCTTTTCCATCTTACTGTATTGAGGAAGTTATTTACTCCCAAATTCTGTTCCCTGTGATTTTGAGGTGATAATTTCCTATCCATGACATAACTTACATGTTACCCACACTCTCCTTCTCCTGTAATAACAAAATTGCTGTGATAGCCATCCAGTCAATTTTTTTAAAAATCAGGTAATTCATTTCTAAATTGGAACTTGTTTCTTTCTAATCAGCCTTGTAATGTATTACAGACATCACTCTCAGCATTGGCTACAGCAGTGATTTAATGCTGGGTTTTAATGACTCCTTCATTAATCCTCGAATTCTGGGATTTATCACTCACTGGCCTTTGACCACTGGAAATGATGAAAACTTTGATTTCATGCATATTGGGTAACACTGGCCCGGTGCCGCTGGAGCCGTGAGCGTCGCCTCCACAGCGGCGTGTGTGATTGAGATGCCTCGGATGGACGGCTGCTCTCCCAGGCCATGCGCCGCTGCCCGAGGGGGGAGCACGATGTCTTTATCAGCTCAGGGTGACCTCTTCCCAGGCCCACTGGATTTGAAGCAGGAGTCTGCTCTGATAGCTTCATCTCCTGGACAGATCTTGTGAAGTCAGGCTCACCTTTTCAGCCAGTTCCTGAAGAATGCTTGCATTGAGAATGGGTATCTGCATGGCTGCACGTAGAACATTTTTTTTTCCTTCTAGTAAAATAGATTTTACAGTAGGAAAACATGTTTAAGACTATCTAGTCCACCTCCATCATTTTATGAACACGGGGCCGAGTCCAGGAGGAGTGACGCAACTAGGCCAGTGTCAATGAACATGAAAACCAGGAAGAGTGATCACAAACGCACAATGCTTACTGTTTGCCAGGCAGAATCTAAGTATAGTCTTTTGTTTCTTGCTTACAACAGCTTCATGAGGTAACATTCATCTGCTGCAAGTCCAGTTTTCCATGTGACTTTTCTCCGTATTGCCTGCCTACTGCCCCTGCAGAAATGATAGCGTTGGTGGTTTTACTTACTCTTAATGCTAGCATTGTGAGTGTTCTTGGAAGAGAGGGGCTCGGGCTCGTTTATGTACTAGGGAGTCTTGTGGCTAGAGTGTAGTACCCTCTAAGTAAATGCCAGGCACAGGCCTCCCCTGCCCACCAGTGCTCAGAAGAGAGGAAGTCTTTACCTACTTTGAGTCTTCACAGAGGCTCACATGTTACTGAGTGTTTCCTCAGTTAATTTTTTTAAATTAAAGTGTGTGAGCAAGCATGTGCCTAGTGGCTGGGGGTGGGGGTGGTGATGGGCAGAGGGAGAGGGAGACATAAGCAGACTCTGGGCTGAGGGTGGAGCCTGACACAGGACTTGATCTCACAACCCTGAGATCGCGACTTAAGCTGAAACCAAGAGTCAACTGCCCCCAGGCACCCCAGTTAGTTTATTTTGAACACATCAGTGAGCTTTTTAAAGCCTCAGTCATTGCTACATGAAGATCACATTGCAGAATCACTAAAAATGAGCCAAATTTTTTTGCACAATGTAACACTTACTCTGGTGCGTATGTCTGCCTGACTGCAAGTGCTGGGAGTCATAGAAAGTGATCTTTTATTTATTTTATTTTATTTTTTTAAAGCAGTCTCCATGTCCAGTGTGGGGCTTGAACTCACAACCCTGAGATAAGAAGAGTTGCATGCTCTATGACCAAGCCAGCCAGGTGCCCCAGGAAATGACCTATTAAAGTTCTCCTTAAAAAGCAATACTCTGGGACGCCTGGGTGGCTCAGCTGGTTAAGCAGCTGCCTTCAGCTCAGGTCATAATCCCAGGGTGCTGGGATCGAGTCCCACATCAGGCTCCTTCCTCAGCAGGGAGCCTGCTTCTCCCTCTGCCTCTGCCTGCCTCTCTGCCTGCTTGTGTGCGCGCGCTCGCTCTCTCTCTCTTTGACAAATAAATAAATAAAATCTTTAGTAAAAAAAAAAAAAAAAAAGCAGTACTCTAAGGCAGCAGTGACAAACCTTTTCAGTTAAGGACCAGATAGTAAATATTTCAGCTTTGAAAGCTGTATGGTGTTACTGCTACTATTTGGCTCTGCCTTTCCCAGCCATAGACAATATGCAAGCAAATGGGCGTGGACACTATGTTCTAATAAAACTTTAATGAAAAACAGACTGTGAGTCTGCAACCCCAGTTCTAGGAACTCACACTATGGAGGAATGAATAGATACATATAGAACAAGTGATAAAACCAGCCATCCAAATGTTATGAAAATGGACACTTGTGACTCAAGGAAACTATTTCTGATAGCAACATTATATGTTGATTCCAAAACAGTTGTGCATAAAAATTTTGGAAGAAGTTGAAAGAAAACAATCTTAGAAAGTGGCTGTGATGGCGGCATATGTTGTATGTTGGACACACTCGTAGAGAGTATAGCTTGAGGACAGCTGTTTCCGAAATGTGGTGTTTTAAACAATACCTCCAGATTAATAAATGTTTTAAATAATTATTTAATGATTTCACTTATATCCAAAGAGTTATATATTCAAAATGAACAAGAAAATCTTCCCACACCCGGCCCCCTGGAAACCTGGTATCCCTTTATGTGCAAGTGCATTTCTTGTAGTGTTTTCTCTTGACCCTGGAAGCTCACTTTCTGAGGAAATGCTGGTTTGGGAAATTATTTTCAATACGTTCCGATGGCTTTTCACTTTCTTCTAATTGAACCATCTCTCTACTGGTTACGGGTGATAGGACAGTTCACTTCCTCTGGTGCCACAGGCTGCTGTCCATGCTACTTGTTAGTGATCGTGCTCTTCTAGTTATTTGGTCCTATGAACATGTCCTTGATTTTCCAGGTGTCTGATTCCCATTTTTTGTTAAATGCTACCTTGGGTCTGTCTAGAACACCTGAATCTGTAAAACAACAGTCTTTCCGGTTAGTATTGCTACCCGTTTAATTTTCCAATTTCTTTCTTTTTGCTTTTCTCCCTTTGTCAGTATTCCCAGATCAGCCCTGACCTAACCTTTTGTCTTCCCTTTTGAAATTTTCAACCTGATCTAATTCAAGGAGGCGCTGCCCTACACAGTAGTTTTGCCAGTCTCCTAGAGACAGATTTTCTTTTTGTTCAGTATGCCCCTTTTCAGATGCATCTGGAGTAACAGCTGTATTCCCACTCCTGAATAAAATATTTTAGGAAAGTGTCTCATGGTAAAGCACCTGGACTTTTAGGCGAGATTGGGGGTAAACTCCAGACCAGATCCATCACCAGCAGGGTGGAAGGACAGTTCTTATGGGGTGGAGATAAGACCACATGAATGAGGATGTGACTGAACCCGTGTTGTAAGAGTGCCATTTGTATCAATTAAATGTAAGGGATTAGATAATCTGTCATTATGCTAATTCTGGGTAACAGATGGTGGAGAGTTCTGCATCTCAACAGCAGTGTTCACCGTGGGGGAAATTAGCTTGCACCCAGATCAGCAGTCAGGCAGGAATTCCATTGAGAGAGAGAGACACTACTGGTGATTACATTAGTGTGTCCCTCTAAGGACATCCGCACATGTGCTGGCTTTCTTGAATTTCTCTAGAGTTTACTTATTCTTGCCCATTTCCCTTTCTAAGTTACCAGACCTCTTTGCTCCTGCCTGTAAAGATTCGGAGGTGGTTTCTCTCCACTTGGTTAATTTAGGAAGATTAAGATTAGAAGTAGGTTAGGTAAATGTGGCTCAAAGTAGTAGCATATTGCATATTTCTTCAGAGAAAAAATGCCATACAGCTATTGAAAACATTGTTGATTTTATCATTTGTCATTTTATCACACTTGTAGATTCCTGTGCCCACCATCATAACCAAGACAGAAAACTGTTCAGTCATCAGAAGGCTGTCCCTTTTGCCACTACCATGCCTTTCCCCTCCCAACATCCATGACAATCATTAATCCATTTCCATCTCTATAATTTTGTCATCTCAAGAACATTATATAAATGGAATCCTACAGTGTGTGATCCATTGAGGTTGACCTTTTTCATTCAGCATAATGCCTTTGAGATCCATCTGAGTTGTGTGTAGCAATAATTTTTCCAGTCTTTACATGAAACTGGAGGCAGGTTATGGTGGAAAGATGCTTGTTTTATGACTTGAGATCTCAGTCCTAGTCCAGGTCAGTCACTAAATATTTGCTGATCTGAGATTCAGAGACATTACAGTCAGTAAGAGGAGAGAATTGGAGTAGAACACTAAGACCCTTTCAGCTCTAAACTCTCTGGTTATAATGAATGAAGTATTTCTGATATTTCCTTATAGTCTATAGTAATGAAGTCTACCTCTCTCATTAATATTTACTGTGCAGTAATCTTATAGTCTCATAAGGACTACTCAAGAAACAGCTCGTAATTGTTTTATTGACATGTTGCTGCTACTTATATTACTCAAGTGTAAGCATGACAGGCCAAAATAGTACTTGGCAAACTATGTAAATGTAAAGGTGAGTCTTTGATTTTTTTCCCTTATGTTCAGTGATAAGATCAGGAACCTCCTACTCTAAACCTCCTACTCTACCTAATCTAGTGAGCCTCAGAGGTTCAAGAAATCTAATAAATTCCTGTTAAATGTCAGTTTTACTCTCAAATCAGTTCTTTGAACACATTTCTACTAGTGAGTAAAGGCAGTTTCTTGCCATTGAAAAAAATACTTATCCAAAGTATAAGGAACTAGCCAGTGAAGAATTCAAAGTTGGTTTTTAGTTTCCTTGGTAGTAAATATACCATATACTGTTTATACTTTTATTTGCTCATCCCTCTGTCCTCTTTTTTAATACTCCGGAATATTTGGGTAATGCATTATGTCTTAAAGAAATAGTGGATGTTAAACAGTTGAATAGAATAAATATCTGTCAAGAATAAGTAAATATTTGTTGAGAATAAATAAATTTGTCAAGCAGCCTGGCCTCCCACCCTTTTCCACCGTTTTTTGTATGCACAGAGAGGATAGGGCTCTTATAGTCCCTAGTAGAAGGATTGGAAGAAGTTGTGCCTGCTGCCACAGTATTCTACAAACCATAACCAGAAATGTATATAAACATACCTTAGTGTTTATATACTTACTGAAACGATACATAATCTCCTTTGGCATGAATATTATCATCTATTGCTATATAAAAATGCAGGTAGAAGGATGAAGCTGTTATCAAATATGTATGACTATTGATCAGTAATTCTAGTTCATTTTTAAATTATGTTCTAGCTCATATATTCTCATCTATTTTGTAGAGCATTTAGATCTGCTCGCTTATTTTATAGGTACAGAAACTGGTACAGGCTTAGCTCCTTCACAAGAGTTAAAACAGTCGGAGAGCTGGGGTAAGAACTGAGATCCTCTACCCTGAATCACTGCTCTGTGCCATGAGTTCTTTATGAAACAAGCTCATAATTGCTCTCTGTGGCCACAAAGGGCTGGAGGAAGTGGGAAACGTTAAGTGGCTTTTACTATTGAAGAATACATATAAATGCTCTGTGTAATTTCTCTCTTGTCCAATGAAGCAGAATTGATCAACATTTATTCTTAACATTTCTTTTTTATCATATTCATTTGTTTTACTGTGTTACTCTTATATTAAGATACAATTATATCTTAAGCAGGCTCCACACCCAGCATGGAGCCCAACACAGAGCTCAATCTCAGCACCCTGAGATCATGACCTAAGCCGAAATCAAGAGTCAGATGCTCAACCAACTGAGCCATCCAGGTGCCCCCCTATGTTAGAGAATTTTTAGAGGACAGCAGTACCGTAAGGGGAAATAGGCTGAGAATCTGAAGGATCTTAGACACCCATTGTGGTGGTGTCACTCTCTGTGTTTCTTTAGACAACCCATTTAAAACTGTTCAGTTTCTCTCTGGGTCTGTCTTCATCTGTATATGGAGGTTATTGGCTTGGTTTATCTCTTTGGGCATGTTTTGCTCAAAAATTCTATGACTCAGTTATTTATTTTCATCCAACGCCCACAGAACCCCCTGGGAACTCGAGTGAAATCAGTTAGCTAGCCAAAAAATATTTATTGAGTGCCTACTAAGTGTTTGGCACTTAGACAAGATATATATACAAAGGGAGAATAATGTATCTACAGCAGTGCAAAGATGAATGCAAAATGAGTAGCACAGCCGACAGTATAGAGACTAGGAGGGTGCAAAGTGCTTGCTTCGTAGTGAAATGGGCTGAGATTGAGGAGATTAATGGACTAGGTTTAGAGAGGCATATGAGGCTCTGTTGCAGAATACCTTTAATAGTCTGTTACCCTATAATTTGTGGCACTGCTTAGCCAAAGGAAAACTGAAATTGGAATTAAAAAAATCGGGCCTCTGATCACGGCTCTGCCACGTAGAAACAGGATTGCTTGTGGTAAGTCTGAATTGTTTACTGTTTGTACATACTGCTGTGAGCATCGTAAGCAGGAGTAGGTTAAACTCGCAGTAGATGGTCGTTAAATCTGAAATTATCTTTTGAGTGAAAATCAAAGAAATTGTTCTGTCGTCTGATGTTTACAGCATGGGGCTTGGGTGAGGTGATTAGTAAGATCCTTTTCATCACTGAAATGCCAAGTCTCTGCGTCGCCTTTCTTGGTTCTAACTATCACTCGTGACCTTTAGAAACTTTCAGTGCCTCACGTTTCTCATCTGTAAAATAGGGATGATAAGAGTTCCTAATGCCTCAGGATTTTGTGACCATTAAGTGGATTTAATAAATGTATGAGGCATGTAGAATAGTACTTGAAAAGGTCAGTCTTCCCTCCTTCCCTCTAACCATTTTCTTTCTCTTAACCCTACCCCTCTCCTCCTCCTCCTCCCTTCTCTCCCTCCCCCACCAAATCCCCCTTCCCCCCTCCACCCCCTTCTCCTCTCCTTCCCCTCCATCATCATTCCCATATATGATACCGTAGTATTATCTCCATGTTGGAAAAGGTCTCTGTGATTGTGGTGGGTTTGAGAATGAGGATCATTCTCGAGGCCTGTGCTTTAAGGGGTTTCTATTGACCATGTTTAGAATTGGTCGGCATTGCAAGGAAACCGGGAGGGGGAGGCTGTCAGGTGAGAGGCAGTGAGAGCCACAACTGGGAGAAAGAAGAGAAAGCATTCATGAGAGAAACATTGGAAATTTGAGTTAAAAGTTTTGACAACTGGTTTTATGTGGAAATAAGAGACACCAGTCCTGGGTGACTGGGAGTGTGATCGCCCTACAGTTAGAGCTAGAGACGTTAGGAGAATGAGCTGATTTAGTAGGTTTTAGAAACACTTAATCTGGGGAAGGGAGATTTATTTTTGAAATGCTGAGTCTTACATGGTGATGAATCATATGAATTCACATGTCCTGCAAATAGTTGGAAATGTAACTGCCTGGCACATTTAGCATTGAGGGGACCAACTTGGCTGGGTTGGGAGTACCTATTTGTTAGACAGTTTATTTCCTTCAAGCTGGATCCAGTATTTAATTGCTTAGCTGTTTTTGAAGGATCTGTTTGTTTCCTGGGAAAGAAATGCCTGTCCAAAAGACCAAGTGTCACCGAGGGTACCTACCCTTCTGTTCTGCCCTGTAGTGTGAGGGAGATTCAGAAAAGTTCATGCAGGTTCCGTCTGTGAAACAGACATTTTTTTCCTTCACTGTTTCTCTTCTGTCTTACCTTGAGGGTTGGAGATTGGGGAAAAGCTTAGGTATTTGAAGGTGGACTTCGTTTTTTTGCCACTTGTGTTTAATACGCCCCTCCTACTTCATCCAGCTCATCATTGTCCTGACTATGTCAGATATGACTGGTCAGTGCGTTGAGACTCAGGGGAGTTGGCATAATAGAGGATAATACCACAGATTGCCTTGTCTTAGAAAGCCGTGACCATGATTTTGCTGAATACATGAAACTATCATGTAAGAGGTGGCAATAAGATTACAGCACTGCAGAAATCCCGGGGGCAGAATAAAATTGTCTATTTAGTAAGCATAACTATTTTATATAACTATTTGATGTTATGCTTCTTCCCCCTCCTTTTCTAAATCACTTTGACCCATATTTTTCAGCACTATTCTCTCCAGTAGCCAGAGTTATATAGCGGGTTAGATGTTTAATTCTGCTGCTCCCAAGTATATTTCCATCTTATTTTCCTCTCTAACAGAGAACTAACCGTTGTTCTTTCAGGAGATCAAGAGTAGGTATGACCGCATGTGGTGCGTGAGTGGAAATAAGGTAATGGGTGTGATATGGCTCAGAGACACCTCAGAGTAGAAAATTAGCTATTCTGGACAGGTTGAATACAAAGTGACGTCTCTTCATCACCCACTTTTGAAACCCTGGTCTCTAGATATCTTTGCTTTTACTTCTTTTCTTCCTAAACTGAAGAGTGCTGTTGGTTGCTCAGTGGGACATGGCCTCTGAAGCTAGAGAGGCTTTTGTTAGTGCTCAGGAGTAAGCCTGTTATCAGTAATGACGTTTTGATGGATGTGTGCTGTGGAGATTCAAGGGTTCATCTGTCTACAAAGCAGTAATTTATCCATTGAATGATTTCTTTTTTCCTTTTTCTTGCCCTTCCATCTTCCCTTTCTCCTTCCTTCCCTCCTCTCCTCCCTTCTCCTCTCCCTCCTTTCTTCCTTTTTTTCTTCCTTTCTTCACTTCTGCCAGTCTGCCAGTTTATGGGTCTCCTTTGGTTTCATTGGAATTGTGTATCCTTTTGAGTTCTTCAAATTGAAGTCTTTCGCCATCAGTCTTCATTCTTCCCCTGCCTATCCCCCTCCTGCTGAGGAAGAATGATTAGGATTCATTAAATTACAAAGAGAAGACAGAGTCCATGTTCCAAGAGTTCTTGACTTTCATATCTCAACTCCAGTGTCTAGAAAATGCTCTCATCGACAGAACAGTTGTGTTTAGAACCTTTACATGCTCATTAAATGTGAACTTAAACTTACTGGAGAGTTTTGTTCAGAAGAGTGGGATTTCTTTGCTTTGGTTTTGTTTGGTTTTGTTGCTTCTAAAGGTGTTCAGATCAGTCTCATTCGATACTTGCCAGTTCTTGAGTCTGGCTTTCGGGGGTCATGCTTCTCTGTGGATCACGCTTTGTCTTATGTTCCATGTAACTACAGCTAGGTTGGTAGGTCTCGGCATCAGGAGCAAAGATGGCCTCTCCAGGGGTGCCTGGGTGGCTCAGTGGGTTAAAGCCTCTGCCTTCGGCTCAGGTCATGATCTCAGGGTTCTGGGATCAAGCCCTGCATCCAGCTCTCTGCTCAGCGGGGAGCCTGCTTCCCCCTCTCTCTCTCTGCCTGCCTCTCTGCCTGCCTCTCTACTTGTGATCTCTCTCTCTCTCTCTCTCTCTCTCTCTCTGTTAAATAAATAAATAAAATCTTAAAAAAAAAAAAAAAAAGATGTCCTCTCCAGAGACTCTAGGTGCCTTAATACAGCCCTTGGTAATCATTGCTTTTCTCCCTCATTTCACCCTAGTCTCTGGTTGAGCCCATCTAGGGACATCGAGGCATTTGAATCTTCCTGTTTGTTTTCAGTTTGTGTCATGAATTCTGGGAAAGTCTCTAGCCACTGTTCAGATCCATTGGTGGTCATCCTGGTGGTAGGACTTACGAAATGAAAAAAAGGAGCCTTTAAAGGTTAAAAGATTTTTTAAAATCCATTTAGGTCTTTTTAGAATTACCTTATTTCAAAGGGGGGAGTGAAAAAATAGGGAATGTGTATGGTAGGAGAGAGGTTTGATAAATCTATAAAGGATGTTGCGTGCCACCTCAGATGTTGCTAATTACAACATTTGCTTCTAAAACAATCTCCTGTCTATATATGCCGCTTGGTTATGTGGGAAGTGCCTCTTGGATGTGTTTTAAGAAAAAAGATGGGGGGCTGGCATATTGTTCCGGATTCATGGGACCTCAGCTGAGATTGGAGGATAAAAGACACTAGGTGGGAGGGGCAACGTGTTACCCCTCGGGTCATCATCACACTGGGTTTTGGAAGCTACCTGTTGCTCTGTAAGACTTTTTCCTGATTTGAGAGGCCTAGTTGAAAAGCAGTAACATGATAAAGGAGACCTATTCATTGCCCATTGTCTATAGATGCCTCTCATCGAGAATTTCACTCTCGCCCTTTATAGCCTATTTTGTCAGCCTATAAAAACCAAGTTTGTCTCAAGCCTGAAATTGTCAGGTTCCTGCCTCAAAAGGGCATGGATATTAGCGGTCTTAGTGTGAACTTGTAAAGAAGATCTAAAGGGAGCCTAACTTTTGGGTCTGTTAGCCATTAATCATTTTTGCCACTTCTGCCCTATCTTTTAGAGCGGAAAGCCAACCATATGAGTATAGGTGAACCTAATATTCTAAAGAAAACAGCTTTCTAGTCCTTGCTGCTTTCTACCTTCTTATCAAATCCTATGGTGACCTTTCTCTCCTTCCTTTTCTCTTAACCTGTTTGGAAAGAAAGGCATCAGTACCCTGTGGCTTCTCTGGTTCCGCCCCACAGTAGAACATCCCTGTATAGCTGAGGAGAAGTGAGATGAGCCATCTGGTATGTTAGAAGTCAATATTGGAACCCTCTCAGCTGGGGCTCTCCATCCCAGCACTTGTGAGGAAGCCTGTCTTTATGGCAGAGGTACAGCCAATGTGAAAAGGATGCAAAGGCAGTTTTCTGGCTTTAAGACATTGGAGTCTTTGTGGGTCATGGGTGACGGAGGGCCAGGCTGCATGCCTGATGTCTTGTCGGATCCACGTTCTCACAGTGAATAGCCATGGGGTGCATGTTGTGCTTGGTTTACGAAATTTGACTACAGGGCCTTGAAGTTATTGTAAAGACATTGTATGGAAAATGGATGTGTGTGGATGCGTGCACACATACGAGAGATGAACCTCTGATCTAGACGGTGTGACTCTTGTGAATGAATTGAGCTGTTATCTTTCAACCCTTTCTTTTGCCTCAACTGGACTATAGTGCAGAGGCATTTCTTTATAGGCTTACATTATTCTGAATGTGTCCATGTGCATGTTTGCCTTGAGGAAAATATTCTGCTTTTGCAATCTCTGTGGACACTTCAGTGACTGATAAAATGTAGATGTTTTCTAAGTGGAAAATGTTAAGCTCAAGCAGCTAGATGCAGATCTGTGAGCCAGACATTGAGTTATCTATTATCCCAGTCAGAGAAAGAAAGGGGGAAGGTGCAGACTTGTGCACACATGTGTGAGTTGTGGAATTAACTCTCGATGCCCACTCTTAAATGCTTACCCATGTAACCCAGGTTCTATTTTATCAAGTTCTGTGTTCTCTTTAAGTGAGCTCTACTGTTAGGACCAAATCGTGGAAGTCACAAAATGTGTGAGTGAGTGTATGTGTGTAGGTAGTAAAGGTTTTCCTATAAGTAAAACTATTAAGGATAATGGAAGCCAGGTTTCTGTCAGAAGGGAAATACAAATATGGAAAGGAAGAAAATGGAAATGAACCTTGTAGTGTTGGAGTGGGATTGTGGGTATCTTCGTGAACTCATGGTATGTCGGTTCAGGTTCTCTAAAGAGCTGATGCCAAGACAGAATTAGACATGAAAGACATTAGTTGGGGAAAACTCTTGGGTGGGAAAATGAGAAGGGTGGGAAAATGAGAAGGGAGCTGCAAGAGGCCGGGAGTACCATCCAACTGCAGTGCAGTCCTGATCTCTGTGGCAAAAGGTGGGAGGAGAGGAAAGTTGCATTGGAAGAGTCTCAGCTGTCCAGGTTATAAGAAAATCACCGCAAAGCCATCAAGGAGTCCTCAAGCCAAAGTTGCTGTCAGAGGAGTCCTACATCTCTCAGCAATAGGCCTGCCTTAGTATCTGCTGTGCTCCGGCAAGGAGCAGCTGGTGGGAAGCATAGCCTTGGCTGAAACAGTGATGGATTTCAGAGCACAGCAGCTGGGACTGTCAGTCAATTACACTTCCTGCAGTCAGAGATCCCAGAGGCACATTTTCATGACTGCCGCACATGGTTTTCAGTAGTTATAGATTGATATAGAAATAAACGTATAGAGGGCGCCTGGGTGGCTCAGTGGGTTAAAGCCTCTGCTTTCGGCTCAGGTCATGATCTCAGGGTCCTGGGATCGAGGCCCACATCGGGCTCTCTGCTCAGCAGGGAGCCTGCTTCCCCCTCTCTCTCTGCCTGCCTCTCTGCCTCCTTGTGATCTCTCTCCCGCTGTGAAATAAATAAATAAAATCTTTAAAAAAAAAAAAAAAAGAAATAAACGTATAGAAATAAAGATGTAAATGTGGGCTATTCGGATAAATGGCTAATTTCAGAGCTGCAGAAAACCGTACAAGATAAGCCAGGAACATGTTGTTTTACCAAAAAGCAAGGAAGTGCTCAAGGAATGATGGGGGTGGGGGCGTGTCCACTGAAAACAGAAACCAGCTTGACATGGCTCCCACTGGCCAAATTGGGAACAATTTCATTATCACGACAAATAATGATAGTGGTGGATTATGACTTTAAATAAAATGACATTCTATGATATTATATTGATATAATTAAATAAGTGAATAACTTGGGAATTTGAGGGATGAAAATCACGTAATTCAAAGGGTCTCCTCAGAAAATACCTATCAGTCATAAAGAGGAAAAGAGTAACTTTTCAGTGGAGAAACCTGATAGACACTACCCTAATGAAGTGATCAAAGTGAACAATACATCCATCACTTCTATGGTATTCTTGCGAAAGATGCATAACTTGCATCTGATCACAAAGAAACATCAGACAAACCAAAATAACTGGCCTGTACTCCTCAGAAGTGTCAAGGCCGTGGGGTAGCCTAAGAAAGACTATGAAACTGTTCTAGACTAAGGAAACATGGATCCTTTTTTCCTCCTAAGTATTCTGTAGGAATAATTGGCAAAATTTAACTAGTAAATTTGTGGATTAGATGGTAGTAACGTGTCCTTATTAGTGTCCTGGTTCTACTCATTATTTTTTGACTTTGTAGGAAAATATCCTCGTTTACAGGAAATGCACACTAAAGGTTTTGGGGGTGAGGGTGTAACAGGTGGGTTACTCCCTGGAAGATGGATCAAAGAAGGATGGCGTGTTCTTTATCACCTACAGTATGTCCAACTTTGTGTAAGTTTGTTTCAAAATTACACACATACACACCAGTTAAGTAATCAAGGTAATCTTAGACAGTTGTCTGACCTATCAGTATGTTGCTGTTCCAGTGTTGGGATAGGAGTTAGGGGTGGGGAAGGCACGCAAAAATGTGACCAATTATAAACTACTGGAATTCAAACCTGCTTTTCAAGAATCCTCTTCTCATACATGGGCACAGAACACCTGTTGACCATGTTGGCAGAGTGTACAATCCCATCGAAGGTATCTTATAATGGGAAAGTATGAGCTTTTTGCAACCTGCTGGGGAAACTTAAGTGGGCAGGGAAGATGTCAACTACCTGAAGGTCTTTTGAGAAGGCCTGTGTGCGAGGCCTAAGTTGTTTGTGTTTCTTTCGGGAACACCTGATCATGCCTGATGGCAACGGTTCACTTTTACCAGAGTCTAAATTTCTCTTTTAGTTTGGAGAAGCATTTCAATCTCTGTACTAATTCTTTGTGTTTCTAGCTGATACAGAGAGATGATTTCCTGTTAGACTTCCAAGGCTGTTAGGTCCTTTTTTGTATGCTGATTGTGAATTATCCATTTGAGCCAGACATGTGTAATTGGAGTAGAATTACCGATACACTCAAGAAAGCAGAACTTATAAATTTGTCTAAAGCAGCCTAATGCCATGGCACATAATTTAATGTTCTCTTTTTTTCACTGGGCAACTGATCAATACACCCGCGTCAGGTTCTGAGCCATCTTTGGCCAAGGGGAAAATCTCCTGACCTTTCATTAGTAGCCAAAAGAAATGAATGAGAGAGTCAAGTACATGGATCTAGGCTAATTCCATTTTCCTGTCTCTCCCTTTCATTCTCTTTAAATTCAAATTTTAGATAATGGGGAGGGGAAAGACAAAAGCTGTTAAGGCACGTAGAAAGCTTTTGTCCTTGATTCTATGCTGGGCAAGCTTGGTTAATAGTTGCTTAGGATAATAATGCTCCAGGGCTATATTTCCAAAACGATTGGGTGTTTTTCTGATACTCCAAAGAGTATCTCAAAATTTTCAGGATGTATTAAAACAAAATTAAAGGGATGTACTGTGATTTTGCCACATTTAAAAATTATCCTAAATAAACTAAATTCATTCAGAAAACATGTACTGCCTACTTTATGTCAGCTATTGAGCTATTGAGCTAGGCACTTCAGTGCTGAAAGATGCAGCCCTGGCCCTCTCAGACGGCATAATTTAGAAAGGAAGATAGACAGTCAATAATTTTAAGATGGTGTGATGAATCCTCACCAGGGAAGATACACCAAGAAGAAAACACATGTGATGTTATTTTCACATGCCTGGCTTGTAGTAAACACCCAGTAATGACAGCTGTTATTATTTCATGTGGTTTTACTCTGCTCACTGCTCACTAAGCACCAGCACCACTGTTCCTCCAGGAGAGATCTGTAATTAGGGATAAGAAGTGAAGAGAACATGGCTTACGCTCTAAGCTGTGGAGAGAAGAGAGAGGCTGGTAGTGGGCAGGTTGTGGAGTGGGAATTTGAGGCCTTATCTGCCTTGTCTAATAATGTCTGTTAGCTGACAGGATACAGAAGGGAAGGATTGTGCCCTTGGTTCTCTGCTGGCCTCGTAGGTACTCAGTCGAGTTCTGTGAATTGATCTGAGCAGCATTAAGAGGGGTGGATCATTAAACGTTTGTGCTGTTTTGTTTCGCTTTCTCTATCTTTTCATGTCGAGGCTTATTTGTGTGAATCTTTTCTTGCCTGCTCAGTCATTCCAGCTTTCTCCTCCAAACCCCTTGTTTTGACTGTAAAATGTCAGCGCGCAGAAGTTCAAAATGCAGTAACAAATATGTCTTTGTTCGTTGGGCATTTCCAATCACCCTGCCACGGGCAGAGCTGTCCCCCGGTCTCCTCTCTGACCCGGTGGTGGGTGGAGCCGCTCTCCTGCCCTTTTGGGGCTTCTTGGTAACAACACCTTAGTTAAATTCGCACTGTATATCAATACCTACAGCTGCTGATTCGGTGCTGTTGGCATTCTCCATGCTGCCAAACCCAACTCTGTGATAATGAGAGCGTTTGCCAGCACGCTTATGCGGTGACTCAGGAGACAGGGAGGCCAGCAAAGCAGCCTCTTTGTGGGAGTGGATTTTGAGAAGTGCTAATTCCGTGGCGGTTTGGAGATATTAATATCGTGCTGGCAGTAGATAAACAGGCAGCAGAGGGGCACATAATGAGAGAGAGAGTCAGCCAAAGCATCTTTTCCTCTCTTCTCTACCCGCACATGTTTTTTTCTTCTTCTTTTAAAAAAGTAAATTCCTGGGTTTGGGTGAAGAGAAACCAGTGGCTTAAACACTCACGTACAGTGGTTAGTCCAGCTTCCAGCATCCCCAGAGTCTGAGGTTTTAAGAACACTAATTTGCTAAGGGTTAACTACATTTCTAAACAACACTAAATCATAGCATATGGTACAGTAGCCTATTGCTTATCCTACCTCCTCCCTGAAGGGCAGCTAACCAGATGGTTTGAGTGGGGCCTTTGGTGTAACCATGATAGACACAAAGAAAGCCATAACTGTCACTCTCCCCCAATAGCATCATGCCTCTTGTCCTCCAGTGTTTGCTACAGGTAATTTTTGAAAAATTTGGTTTTGCAGTTTGCAACTTATTTTGCTTCACATCAAAGGTGCCTTTCCAGCTTGGGAAGGAATCAGACAAATAGGTCTTATTTGTTGTCTGAGAGTCCTTTCCAACGTACTCTTCTCTAGTTAGAGTATGCAGAGGCCACTTACAGTGGCACCTCTTATTCTGGTGAAACAAGGCATTTTTCTAGTTACAGTATAGGCCAGCAAGGAGATTTTAAGAAATTTAGGTCATGCTTTTATGTGTTTTGTTTTCTATCTGCGTGCCTGATATTTTAGAGAGGACTTTTCTTGAGGGTAGTGGCTTGTTTATAACATTCTGTAAATAGCCCTGCCTAATGTGGGCTTTTTACAGATATTTTCTGCTAGTTTTTATGTATGGATTGATACAGCATCTGACTAGTAACCAGATGATGCTGAGCTAGGGAACTTTGTTATTCCACCTTTTATTTGGAGTTCTAGCTTAGCAGCTCATTGGTCTTGAATTCCTTGGCTTCCCCATCCCTGTGTCAGGATGTGTTAAGACCTCAGGTGCTAACTGTTATTATTTCTGTTGACTGAGCCCCATATGCACTCCACTGCTCACTGACCTATCTTTTCTGTTGCAGAAACATTGCTGAGGCCCTTGTCAGCAAAGGTCTAGCCACGGTGATCAGATACCGGCAGGATGACGATCAGCGGTCCTCTCACTATGACGAGCTGCTCGCTGCGGAGGCCAGGTGAGATGAAGAATCCTAGCGAACACCTGGAGACCAACAGCCCCGCTTTTTTTCTTTCCCGCTATCCTGCCTCTATCCCTGAGCAGAATGTGATGGAAAGCAACATGCTGAGAAAGCTCGTAGTACGCTTTTTTTTTTTTTTTTAAGATTTTGTTTATTTATTTGACAGAGAGGTTAAGCAGAGAGAGGAGGAAGCAGGCTCCCCGCCGAGCAGGGAGCGCTATGCGGGGCTCGATCCCAGGACCCTGAGATCATGACCTGAGCCGAAGGCAGGGGCTTTAACTCACTGAGCCACCAGGCGCCCCTCGTAGTATGCTTTTATCCCAGTTTTTCCCCTACCAGAAGAAAAGGGGCACACTAAATGTGCTGTGTAACCTTGGTTAAGTGCACTTGGGCCTCTGTTTTTTTTGTTTTGTTTTGTTTTGTTTTTAAATTTTATTTATTTATTTGACACAGAGAGATTACAAGTAGGCAGAGAGAGACGAGAGAGGAGGAAGCAGGCTCCCTGCTGAGCAGAGAGCCCAATGCGGGCCTCGATCCCAGGACACTGAGATCATGACCTGAGCCGAAGGCAGAGGCTTTAACCCACTGAGCCACCCAGGCGCCCGGGCCTCTGTTTTTTTAAATCTGCAAAATAGGCATATATTAGATATGCTCTCATGTAGATGTCAAGTGAATCGTAGGTGAGAGTACAAGATATTTTTACCACCACCACTCTCTCATTCCCTGGGCCTAACAGTGGAGTTCTGCTTATATGTGCAGGACATTTGCCTCGAGTTCTTACCTCCAGAGACCTCTGCTCCCTGGCCCTTCCCATTTATCACCTCTCGACCTTTTGTCATGTACAAAGGAAATGAAAACATTTATTAGGAAATGAGTTTTTGTTTCACACTTCTGACAGCTGGCAGGAGAGCATTTGAGAAGCCCTGTGACATTTTACTCTTGTCCTTCATCCCTGTGGCTGGTTGCCCCAAGGACGTGCATACTTCTCGGTGTTATTTCTTACCAGTGACATTCCTTGTGGGCTCTTACTCACAGAGACTTCTGTCACTGGGTGGTGCTGGTAGTTTAGTGATTCCCAGACTTCCCAGGAAAGAGCAAAAACTGAGCTGTTGGTGAACTGACTGGGGTAGTTCCGCAGACTGCTTGGTCTCAACCAAAATATAGCCATTGTTTCAAAGAGGCGCATGCTGCACTCAGCCACTTACTTAGTTCTAGAAGTTTGGTAGTTGCCAGGTTATGCCCTGCGGTTTGAGGAGGAATGAGTTTGGGCACATGTTATCTATACTTCAGACCTTGTCAGTGAGATCACTTCTTTTGCTCTTTGGCCCAGAACAGTGCCCTGATATGTGACATTTACCTCTAACACCATGTCACATCCTGATGGATAGAGCTTCTGTAGAATGTCACACAGAATGTCAGCTAAGAAATCAGTCTGTCAGACTGTTGTGGCTTTTTGGATTCTTTCTTATGGGTTTTTCCCAATAGGCCCTGTCTAAAACCTAATTCGTGAACCCAGAGAGTTCAGTGAAAACACCAATATCTTCAGTTGTTTAAGGCTCTTTAATGGCCAGCACAAAATAATATGATAAATAATCCATATTTGGTGTTTCTCTCGATCCTTCCTCACTTCTTCCTTCTCTCCCTGCCTGTATCATCACTAAGGTGGTAACTTGAAAAGCAGGTTATAAGTTCGCAGCATAGCAGGAGCACTAAGCAATACAATGGGATCAAGACTCCTGTTTTTGGCCCAGTGTCACTCTGCCACTAGTGACTATTTGTGACAGACAGATAGATATGAAACTAATTTGCATAGCTGCTCTGGAAAGTAAGGCCAAAACAAACTTTGTTCTTTGTTCTTTTTTTTTTCCTATCTTCTAATTTTTTTTTAAAGTAAGCTATACACCCAGTGTGGAATGCTCGAACTCACAACTCTGAGATCAAGACTCACGTGCTCTGCCAACTAAGCCAGCCAGCCACCCCAGCAAGCTTTCTTATGCTGTTGGAAATAACCATGTGTGTGTGTTTAATGAGTATACATAGATAGTGAAAGTTTTTTTTATAGATTATGTTCTAAATATATTTTAAGTTTTTATTTAAATTCCAGGTAACATACAGTGTAATAATTAGTTTCAGGTGTACAGTGTAGTGATTCAACACTTCCGTACATCACTCGGTGCTCATCACAACAAGCGCACACCTTTATCCCGTGCACCTATTTCCCCTGTCTACCTCCCCTCTGATACCATCAGTTTGTTCTCTAGAGTGAAGAGTCTGTTTTTTGGTTTGCCTCTCTCTTCCCTGCCCCCACTTTGCTCTTTTGTTTCTTAAATTCCACATATAGGTGAAATTATACGGTATGGGTCTTTCTCTTGCTGACTTGTTTCACTCAGCATTCTACTCTCTAGTTCCATCCATGTTGTGGCAAATTGCAGGATTTCGTTCTTTTTTATGGCTAATATTCCCGTGTACGTGTGTGTGTGTGTGTGTGTGTGTGTGTGCATGCGCACGCGCACACGCACACACACTTCTTTATCCATTCATGAATCACTGGACACTTGGGCTGTTTCCATAATTTGGCTCTTGTAGATAATGCTGTTATAAATATTGGGGTGCATGTATCCCTTCCAATTAGTGTTTTTGTATTCTTTGGGTAAATACCTGGTAGTGCAATTGCAAAATCATAGGGTAGTTCTATTTTTAACTTTTTTGGGAAACCTCCATACGGTTTTCTTTTTCTTTTCTTGTTTTTAAGATATTTAGTTAGTTAGTTATCAGAGCGAGAGAAGAGAGCATGCACACAAGCACAGGGAGCGGCAGGCAGAGGGAGATGCAGGCTCCCCGCTGAGCAAGGAGCCCGGTACGGATTTGATCCCAGGACGCTGGTATCATGCCCTGAGCCAAAGGCAGATGCTTAACCGACTGAGCCACCCAGCAGGTGTCCCACCATGCTATTTCCAGAGTGATTTGTACCAATTCGTATTCCCACCCAGCAGCACAAGAGCGTTCCCCTTTCTCCATGTCCTCACCAGCACCTGTTGTTTCTTGTGTTGATTTTAGCCATTCTAACAGGTGCAAGGTGATATCTCATCGTAGTTTTGATTTATATTCCCCTAATGATCAGTGATGTTGAGCATCCTTTCTTGTGTCTGTTGGCCGTGTATATGTCTTTCTTTGGGAAAAAAATGTTCGTTGTCCATGCCCATTTTTTAATTAGATTATTTGTTTTTTGGGTGTTGAGGATAGTTAAATTTTTAATTTTGAGCTTTTAGGAAGAAAACCTCTTTAGCACTCATTTTAAGCAGAATCAATGTAACAATATGCTTGTCTGTTAAAGCTGTGAGCAGCCGAGAGATAATTGTGTTGAGCCATTGCTTTCAGACTGGTGGTGGAAAAACTGGCTCCAGGGTCATTGCACTGTTGTGGGTTGAGTAAACAGAGAGGAATTAACTACTCCCCTTAGCCTGTGAGGCATTGCCATAAGGCAGTACAGACCTCATAAGGAAGTAGGAGAAATGGCCAGCATGGCCTATGAGTCTTCCTTTGGACGGTATGGTTAGCCCCAGAACGGCAGCCCGGTACTCTTTTCTAGATACGAACCCCCAGCAAGGTGAATGAAGATCTGGAACACTTGCCAGATGGGAATGGTGGTTCTGTAGCCGTTAAAAAAAAGAATGTACTCTCCCCCCCATTTTAGTGGTAGAGTTGATCTCGCTTGAAGCCCACCTGTTTGCAGGCAATCTGCTTTTAGTTTGCTTTCACCCTGAAGCGCTCCATTCCCCCAAGACACACTCCTCATGTTCCCTTAGCATTCTTACTTGGTTCTGTCACATTACAGCGTGTTGGAGCTCTTTCTACATGCTTCTGCTGCCCCTTATCCTGCTTGTCTGCTGAATATTATTCGAGTTTAGGGTTGTTTTCCCCTAGATAGATCAGCTATTTTTTCCAGTTGAACTCTGCCTTGTAATTTTATGCCCCTGTCGGTGCGGATCCTCCACCTCCCAGCTTAGTGTCCTCTGCAGATCTCATTAGCGAGTTGTTTACTTCTTTCCTGGGCCCTGAATAGAACCCCTAAACAAGAATGGCTTTGGTGTTGACCCCAAGTCTCTCACTGCATGGACTGTCACTTAACTGTCTTTTGATTATCATCCTTCAGCTACTTTTTAATCTTCGGTGATTGTGTGCTGAACCAAGCCAATCTGAATTAATTTCCCCTGTACAATTTCTTGAGGTGCTGTATCTAATGCTTTAGCAAAGGCCAAATTAATAACATCTGCTATATTCATATCAGTCTTTCATCCTGGAACTCGTTAGGTAAATAATATGTGGATGAAGGTAACGTAGCAAGGCCAGCACTTTCTTCAGCCCTTCCCCACAGGAGTGTTGATTCCCACAGCTTGCTTTGGCCCTAACCTCCGGATTCCTCTGGTTTCTCCCTCTGGTTATATCACCAGCGATACCAGCACTGGTGCACAGTGCTCTTCCACTGACTTTGCTTTCCGCAGCACTGCTTGGGCATTAATCCTTTTAGAGCAACATTGTAAGCTTTGGGGCAAGGGCAGCCTGTTAACACGGCTGACTTCGCGGGTCAGCGCAGCTGCCTTCCAGGAGCTGATGAGCTTTCTCAGGGCTCGGCGGCCGCACTTCCTCGGGCCGCGGGATCGGAGCTCCAGGAGTCACGCGTAATGTGCTCACTGGGAAGCCAGGAGAGAGACGAGGAGGAAGAGTCCCTGTGTGAAGTTTGCCTGCTACTTTCGAGCGTATCCACCTGTCTGCCAGAAGCAAGCTGATACCTCCCCGGCAGCTCTGTTCCGTGTGCTGAGCCTTCGAGGCCCCTTCATTCGTGTGCCTCTCTGCTTTCGGGAAACCTTCATTATACCTCCAGGAGCTGGCATATTCAGAGGAAAGCACATCTTTTTTTTGTCGAAAGGATAAATAAACCCCTGATTCCCAGGAGGTGCCTTCCTTTCCAATTCAGTTGCCAGCTGCCTCCTCCCTCATTACCTTGTGTCCCGGCAAGATAAGGTTTTTGCATTTTTGCTGGTACTCTCACACCTTGCTTGTCTCATGGGCTCCATTCAAAAGCCCTTGATTTTGTCCCAGGCTTCTGAGAGTTCCAGTGTGTGTACGTCGTGTTTTTAATAAAAAGACCTTACGTGCTGACCCACGCTTTGTATCATCACGCCTGAACTCGGTTCCCCCCTTTAGGGGCCTCATATGGGCTTCGCTGGGAGTCTGACACACCATATCTTTTCTGCACCACCCTAATTTTTCACCGCCATGTAGACTTTCCAACATTTTCAATTGTCTTTTTATTGCAGTATTTCTCGCTCACCTGGCTCACTGCATTACTTGGCTTGATGGGTGTTCTAATCTTAAGGTGGGGCTTCTGACTCCTTCAGAGAATCTGTTTCATATCCTTCTGAGGTATTTCGAAGATGCTGAGTCATTATTGGGACCCTTCTTATTTTCTCTCATACTCTAGCCTGTGTATTTGGTACAACACTTCTAGTTTAATTTTAAGTAGGCCAGAATGTGAATTTCCTTAGCATTCTAAGAGGTCTTCCAAGTGGGGTTTTGTTGAGCTTGCTGTGAGCACTGAAGAAGAGCTGGTCATGCTTGGAGCCAGATCAAAGCCTGGCTGTGTGCCTTGTTTTCCTTGGACATCCAGACCCGGGGGATATCATCTGTGTGCATTCTCCTGAAGCTACCAGTAACTTGATTTAAAAATGTAATATTTTAAGATTTCTTAGAAACTGTTAGAATCTATGGCTTGTTGCAGGAAAACACAGAAGTTATGTTAGCTCAGTGTTGGGGCTTTATTCCTTTAAGGCATCTCTTAATTCTAAGATTTTGTCATTTCAACATAAGGATGTATATAGTCAGAAAAGAAATTGATGCCCCAGCTTGACTGTGGGAAAGCAATTGCATCGAACAATCTAGTGGCTGAGCAGATTTAAATGAATTTAGATTCATTCTGGACATACATAATGAGGTTAGGGTTATCTCATGAGAAGAGAAAAGGGCAGACTGTCCCTTACCTTTTTGTGTGGATCCTCTTTCTCGCCGGGCATGCTGCAGACTCAGAAAACTGGTGGTGTCCTCCATCTTTGAAAGGCAGGCAGAAGCCTGCCCCTGTCTCAGCTCTGCCTGGACTCCCTGCCTTTGCAGGCTCCACAGGGACTCGTGTTTCTGATGGAACAAACCTTGCAACATCCCCTTTCTTTAAAAACAAAAACAACTAGTGCTCCTGCCTTACTGACCTCTGCATCTCTAATCTCCAAACCCCATAAACACCAGTCCTTGATTAAAATCCTATCAGATGTCACTTGCTTTTACCTAGTGTGGTTGACAGTGCCCTCCCTGTTGTAAGCATCTCTCTGCTGGAACCTCCAGGAAATCTGTGCTGGCATTTCCATCACGGGCTTTGATCGGGAGGCTAGAACTGGCTATTTCCTAGGCTGATATCAGTAGTCATTATGAAGAGGGAAACTGTTTGAAGTAACATTCTCTCTTAGTGGTGTAGTTATTGGGGGCCAAGGTGGGCTTACCATTGCCGTGCGTTTGTAGCAGTGAATTGTAAGTGCATTCTGCATTCCCACTGAAATGCTTTCAGTACCACTGGGGAAGAAGCGCTTTTGGTCTACTCTTCCTGTAGCCAGAGCAGCTCCACTTTTTTCCTGATTTATAGATGTTTTTCCACAAAATTTCAGTAGGTGAAAAAAAATTGTTTAAAGCTGTTTCTTGAAAAAAATACAGAAATTTTGGATAGGGTCCCTCCTCTCTGTATCTTTAACTGTCATTTACAATACTGGTTATAAACGAAATGTGAAAACTTCCTCACCAGCACCTTCCATTGCTAAGTTAAAACCTCTGGCTTTAGGATTCTCAAATGGAAGAGCTCAGCACTTCTGGTTTGACACAGTTCCAATTTGTTAAATGTCTTAATAAAAAACAAGTTTCATCTGTGTATACCTATCCAGCAAGAAAACCGGAGTTGAACTTGAGTGTGTGTTTTGAAATTTTAAAACTAATATATCCAATCACAGTGTATAGATTACATGAGTTAACCGGTTCTCCAAGAAAACAGATCATTCCTCTTCTGGGAATAGTTGTTCAAGGCAGGTTTATCTTGCATGTGATGGCTTTGCATTCATTTCTTTTCTCCATTCTCATTTTCTTGAGTGTATCCTGGGTCCCAGGCATTGGGGATAATAGTAATGAAGAAAAAAGATAATAGACTCAAGCCTTGCAAAGCATATAATCTCAGAGGGACCGACATTAAATAACTTTAATAGTACCTCTGGAAATTGTGATTTTCCCTATTTCTTCGCTTTTCCTCCTGTTTTCTTAGCCCCTCCTCCTTTCTCCCTTTCCATTATTAACACTGCCTGCCTTACATCTTTTTTTATCCCATCTCTCATTTCTATTAAATTTTCCCATGAGAGCATTTCCCTGAAATTTCATCTCTTCTATCCAGCCTCTGTTCTTATCTTCTCAATAGTTTAATGGTACAGCTTTAAATAAACCAAGATTTCTCACTTTCAATCTAATGACCCCAACAAGTGAAATTTCTCTTTGAATAAAACTAAGTCCTACTGAATACTGTGAAAAACAGAGCTTTGACTGGAAATTTTCCTCTTTCCTTTACTGTTCAGTTGTAGAATTCTGTAACCCTGGGGTGCTGTTGGGTTTTTAGCCCCAGTACGCTGGAAAGCTGGAGTAGGGTGAATGGTCTTCTGCCCTCTCCACTCGGCTGCATTACGTCATGCCAGTACAGGTTGGAGGCCAGCACAGGAAAAAAGGAGGCTGTTCTTTCTCTTCAGGAGCCTCGTGGCTTCCTTTCTTTTTTAACCCTGGAAGTGCGCACCCCGCCACACTTTGGGCTTGCAGTTACGTGCCACAGTCATGAGGTTGTTAATGGGATTCAGCACATGTCAGTGGGACGGGGCAATGGGGGGGGTTGCTCTTGAGTAGGGTAGATCAGCTATTGCAAGTGGATGTGATAACAGGAAAATGCATTAAAAGAGCTGGTGTGGGGAAGTGATTTGACGATACAGCTGAATGTGGGGAAATTTAGCTTTTCCCTTTCTTCAGAAAAGATGATGCACTCAACATCCAAATAGCAGTAATCAATCTGCATTTAAAGCAACACAAATGGCCACTTTCTGGAGAGCTGCATAATGTCTCCGTTTCCAGATAGTTTTCTCCTTCAGGATATTAAGAGGATCTGTTCACTCTCTTTATCCTATCCTTCTCTTCCCTCCCTACTCCCGGTTCCTTCTAGTAGAACTCAGGCTGTGAGATGTATCTTGACCAGTGTGAGGGTTTGGGGTACAGCTGGAACCCATTAGGTTTTTCTGCTGTGTTGTACACAGAGCCACGGGTGATTCTATAGGTCCTGGTCAAATAACGAACTCATGACAGATCTTCCTTGTCCAGTCTTTTCTGTAATCATTGGTCTGCTCTGGTCGTATTCATTCAGAGGAAGTTCTAGAGTTAGTTTTCTAGATCATCTGGTTTGTCTGCATACACCACAGAGCAGTTTATCCTCACTGTTCTCTTGGCTGAGAGGCACTGCTCTTTTCACACAACGGCTGAATATTTGGTTTCAAAATATATTTCAAATGTATTTTTAAATAACGTTTGATGATAATCATACTGGAAATGTAATTTTAATCCAAAATGAATTGTAACAACAAAGCGAGAACACTTGACCTTGACCCTTGACCCTTTAAACGTCTTATAAGTTGACTGCCTAAACCATTGGTTCTCAAAGTATGATCCTCCAACCAGTGATGTCATTGTCACTTGGGAACTTGTTAGAAATGTGAACACACAGCCTCCCCCCACCAAGTTTCCCCGACCTGAGACCTACTGAATCAAAAACCCTGGAGTTGAATCACGTCAATCTCTTATAACACATACTTATGTAATTCTGATACACACTAAAATTTGAGAACCACTGCCCAGTTCCTGGCCACTGTAAAACAAATTGAAATAGGTGTCCTTTTATGGAAGATTAATAATCTTTATTGTAACTGGAATCAAGATCATGGTTCTAAGTAATAGAGAACAAGCCAGGAAATGGAGACACTTTGGATTTCTTTGACTTTGCTACCTCGTTTTGCCTTCCCTGTGATCACAGCCATACTTGTTCCCCACCAAGGCAGTTGAATAGCTGCTTATTCCCTTTAACTCTTGTTTCTCTCCCCTTCCTCATACTCTGCATTCATGGCTCCTTAATTCGATTCCTTCTGAGTAGCCTACACCAGCTCTTGGCTAATTTAATATGAAATCATCTTGAGGGTTGCTGTGCTTACTTGATTTGGCTCATCTGCAATGTCAGGTGGTTGAGTGGGTTGGAGAGCTGAGTCTCTATTACCGACATCCCTATCCTACTTTTGCTCTAATCCTTGGAAATCTCTCAGGACAACTGTAGTTCGAATAATTAATCACTGATACATCAATGTGCAGAATTTTATAGCTGCTTGTGAAGAGGAAATCCTCTTCATAGCTTTCTTTCATTTGCAGGATTCTTTGCATCTAAATTTCTTATAAACTCTCTCATGCACTTCTGTTTTATCCTAAGCTGCCCCTGACTCTCCCCCTCCAGCTTTGGGCACAGAGTTGAGAAGGATTACTTCCCATTCCTCTTGCTTTTGCTTCAACTTCAGGGAGGCAAATCTCTAGTGGAATGGCAGTGAATCTTTTCTAGTAGATCCCAGTAAACGTAGCTCACATTGGAAAAACCATTTTCTAAACAGTGAGTCTGTTGCTTTTCACTCAGTCAAAAGACACATTAAAATTTTCTGTGATTTGTTAATGTTCCAGTGACAAATATTTCATCAAGTGCGTTGGGGATAAAAACAAACACATGGTTTCGTGGGGATTTGGATGAGCAATTAAATCATTACCAATATACTTGTAAGAGTGGAGATATATGTAGGTATCTTGATGCATAGGGAAGAGGCTCCTAAATCACAGCCTTATATCCCCTGAGTCCACAAGGCAAGGCATGTTTTGCTGGTTCACCTTAGAAAAGGGAGATGGAATCCAGAACCGGTGTACATCGTCCTATGACACAGTGGTTCCACTTTTATGAATTTATCCTAAGGAATAATTAGGGAAGCACCCAATACTTTATTTAAAAGTTATTCCTCGTGGCATTATTTATAGTAATAGTCTATTCATGTAAGCATCTAGCGATAGGTGATTGATTAAGTTATGGAGCTTGCATCCAGGTGATGGATTTATCTTCAGCTGTTAGAATGATGTAAAAAATTAATAACATAAGGAAGCATTCATTTAATTATCATTTCTAGCAGAAAAAAAGAGACTACAAAACTATTCTGCAGTTTTCTTAAAGTACGAGGGGACGGGTGTTTGTGTATAAGCGCCTAGAAATTATGTTAGTGGTGCTTTGATCTTGGAATAAAATTATGGATCATTGTTTCACTATTATTTTTTCTTTTCTTTTTTTAAGATTTTATTTATTTATTTGAGAGAGAGAGAGATTGAGAGAACGAGTAGGAGGAGGGGCAGAGGGAGAAGCAGACTCCCTTCAGAGCGGGGAGCCCAACGTGGGATTCCATTCCAGGACTCTGGGATCATGACCTGAGCCGAAGGCAGATGCTTAACCGACCATGCCACCCAAGCACCCACCGTTTTGTTTTGTTTTTTTCTGGTGACGATGTATTGCTTTTGTGATCAAGACATGGAAAGTTGTAAAAGCAAGGTCATTGGGGCTGTCATTGCTTCCAGTCTCACCTTTCTTGAGGTCTTTTCCTCTCAAAAAGACTGTAGACTACCCAGCTCTGATAGTCCTTTGGTCCTCATCTGGGACAGCGGAGTTTGCTTGTGTTTCCCATCAATCTAGCACTGGGGTGCTTCTTTTCTAGTAGTTGTCCACCACAGAGCTCATAATCCATCCCACCCCCCAGCCCCCACCCGACCTGAGCACTGCAGATGTGTTGTCACACCTGGCAAAATAACATGTGTCTTGGTTTCTTCTTATATTAGCTTTAGATGAGATGATGGCTTAGAGTTTTTTGTTATTTGCTTTATTGCATCATCATACCTATCTGACTCATTAGTCTGCCTACCTTCCCTTGACCATAGGATTCAGTTTTCTCATTTCCAGTCCATGTACTCTCCATCTTTTCTGTCTTTTTTTTTTTTTAAGATTTTATTTATTTATTTGACACAGAGAGAGAGATTACAAGTTACTAGGCAGAGAGGCAGGCAGAGAGACAGGGAGAGGAGGAAGCAGGCTCCCTGCTGAGCAGAGAGCCCGATGTGGGCCTCGATCCCAGGACGCTGAGATCATGACCTGAGCCGAAAGCAGAGGCTTTAACCCACTGAGCCACCCAGGCGCCCTTTTTCTGTCTTTCTTATCAGTAATTCTGATTTCGTTGAAAATCCAGCTGCACAATCTTAGCACCGCCATCTACCATTGTGCACCTGTGCCTGCTCCGTCTCTGATTTTTCTGAGCGTCAGGACTCTGTTACTTCCCCCAGCTGCCAAGGAACCAGTAGAAGGCCAAAGGGATTGTTTATTGCTGCTGTGTTTCATTGATATCTATATTTGGTTCATGCTGAAACATTGTATTCATCAGTGTGACCTGAGACACAGTGAGAGGTGCCTTAGAAGTTTAGCAAGTTATTTACTCTTTGTTCTGCTTCTTAACCTTTTCTGTTGGAATTGTTTTCCTTTCGCCTCAGTCATCTATCCTGTGCTATCTAGTAGGAGTTCCATATAATCCTGCCACTTCGTTCTGTTTCATTGTTTATGGTGGTCAAAGCTTTGCTCCCACTCACTGCCGTTCCCATGGTTGCCCATCTCCTTTAGTCCTTAATGTGCTTCTGCTTCTGCTCAGAGGCCAGGCTCTAAGCTCCTCTGCTTTGCACCATCCCAAGTAGCAAAACCAGGGTGCCCGAGAACTGGAGCGTAGATCATGAACTTGTACCCAACAGAGCCAGCAAGCCTTACACTCCTGCCCTATGGTCCCTTGGGCATCACCTGTGTATCCAGTCTGAAATATTTGCAGCATTCTGCACTGGCCAGTCCCCAGTCATTCGGCCAGCTTTACTTGGCAGAATCGAACCAGGTGACCCTGAGTTACAGAACTGAGGTGAACATAGCTTCTGGGTTAAACATCATAATAAATATTAAGGACAGACCCCTAACCCTGAAAGAGCCTGAAGTCTACCTGTAAGAAATAAAGAGTAACACGTAATGAACTTTGAAAAGTAGTATATTACATTTCATAATTGCCTGCTGAACTGAATGGTACACAAACACTCCTGTATAGGTGAAATATAAAAATGATATAGATGAGAATATGATTCTGCTGTCATTTCAAAGTGTAGTTCATGGAGACTTCCAGCATTCAAACCGCAGCTTACCTAGGACCCCAGGTTAAGTATTCCTGAAATGACCACGACTATGATGGCGGTGAGGTTGTTGCTGTGGATACACTATAGCTCCTTTCATTCTATGGTTTGGACCTGGCTGGGCACCTATAATGAATCACTTACACACAGGACACGTGGAGACAGTGGGCCTAGTTAGATTGGAAAGAGCAAAATGGAAATCATGTGAGGACATAAACTGGGACCGTATGGGGCAAGCCCATGAAAACCAAGCATTGTATTTTTCACTTGATGTCACTGGCTGATAGTCTTTGTTTTGGGTATAAAAGTAAGTCAACAAAATAACAGATTTTTATGGAGAAGTCATGCAACAGCATGTGCAGTGTCAAATCAATGTGATGTGCAGTATCAAAAGGGATTGAGTGAGTTTAATTAAAAATTTCCTGATGTTATCCTGGAATAAACTGGGGAGGGCCTGGCCCAATAGAGTTACAAAAAGGCCATGTGAGTACAATTAGGAAGGAAGAAAATATTGGATGTAGGCGATGAAGCAGAAGCAATTAAGGGACATTTTGGTTCCTAGTTACCAAGAAAGTGTTGTTAAGGGGAAGTTATGGATTCAGGATCTCCTGATCTCTCTCAGCTCTACATCCTCTCTTACCTCATCATTCCCTGGCTACCTCTCTGTTGTATGCCATTTCTGCTTTCCATCACTTTGTTTTCTTTAGTTCTCTTTAGTGTATGAAAGTAGTTCTTAAGAAACCCTGTTGGAAGCTCCTATTCCCCAGAAAAATTCCATGTGTGATTCTGTCGTTTCAGGGTAGTTTATAGATAACTCCCAGCATCCCAAGTGTGAAGCTCACCTATGTCCCTGGGATAAGAATTCCTGATGAGACCACTCTTCTATGATTGGGTCAGGTTGGATCTAACTGGAAAGCCTTTGGCTTTCTTTGTAATCACTCAAAAATATATATTGAGAATAACAATCTACCATCATTGAATTGGATTTAAGACTGCGGCCTAAAAAACAATAATACAAAATTTAAAAATAAAGTAAGAAAAAAGACTACGGCCTGTTTGTTGGCACAAGATGAACTGTTGTATGTCAGTGGTGCCTTGGAGAAGGTTGGTCCTTAGGTTTTACTGCCTGAGCAAGGGACCTTAAAACCTTAGAGCAAACTCTCTTCCTTGGCATTAAGAGTGCTAAGGTTCTATTCCTGCGGTGTTGAGGCAGTGGAGGTAATCTCGCTTAAACAGTGTTGTTCCACTGTCTTCGAAAAGTTCGTGTTTTAACTTCACCTGGAGAGGCAGTAACATCTCATACATGACAATTTCAAACTTTAAAGAAAGAAAAGTGTTTTCCAGTGATTGGAATGCAATCCCTCTCCCACACTGTGGCTTCTAGATGGTTCTAGAAGCAACCTAGAAAGCTGAGTTTTTATCCCTCTTCTGCCCTGTTACCCCTTTGTGTATGTAGGCGGACATACACTCCCTTCTCCTGTCTGGCGGTGATTTCTGCCCATTATTGACACCTCTTGGCTTTGCCATCTTTACACTGCTGCTTCCTGGAGACGATAGCTTCTGAGAGGAGCAGGCTCTGTTCTGCCCCACTGCTTCCTTTCTCCTGGCTGGCCTGAGCACCAGCCTGCTTTTGTGAGAAAGCAGCTATTAAGCAGACACAGCAGGAGAAGTTTAGAAGTCAGGAGTTTCGTTCCTTGCCTAATGAAAAAGGATGTTGGGCTGTGGTTGCAGCCTGCAGGGAGACGGAGAGGGAGTGTGGGGAGGGGAGTCAGGTGTTGGCTCTGTGGCGCGGGCGTCAGTGGAAGCAGACTGCTACCTGCCTGTCCTCCCAGGCCTCCCAGCTTCCCAAGCCCAGGGGAACGTGGTTACATAAGACGCAGGGGCCCCCACTGAGAGGTAGTGACACAGCAGCAGACGCTGGATCTCCACTTTATTTACCATTTATACAACAGTTAGTAGGCAGTCATGTCACATATCCTTGGAGTCCTGGAACAAGATGTATATTCTATTTCCTTTGGCAAAGAACCATGGCAAGCCTGCCACTCTTGGTGCTCGCTCCTTTCCTCTTTGAGCTACATGCATAGATTTCTATACTGGGTACTTCCCCCAGATATTCTCTTGAGAAGAAGCTCTTGCTGTGGCACCAGCCTTGTTTCAGGCTGAGGGAGGTTTTCCGGGGATGCCTCCTGGGTCACTTCTGCAGCAGTTTGGGAACAAGAGCCAAAGCAACCTCAGCACAGGGAAGGAGACCCATGCTGAATGAGGCCACGTAGCTGATTTCCCAGAGAGCCCTTGTACCCGGCCGCTGGGGTCCGGTGTACCACTTACCCTTTAGACTGCTTCGTAGGTGGGCATTATTTTACTTAGTGTTTATAAATTATTAACTTTCAATTTTGCCTCTGTTTTCTTAAGAACTAACAGAATTCTTTCTCTGCTTACACATCGTGGTAATAAAATACTGCTTTCTTGCTGCCCCTTGAATGTGCCTGAAATTGATCTAATTTAGCAATCATAAGTATGAAATATTTAAATCTTTGAAGGTTTTTCCAAAATTAATGCCTATATGCAAATACATGACTGATAGTATCCTTTTTAGGAACAAGGTAGAGTATAAAGAAGTTTTTTGTCTCAAAAATTTTTTATTAAGGCTTAATTCTAAAGAATTTTGGTTTTTAATTCAAGTTTTCTGGTTTTAGAGCATTATTTTTTTCTCCCTTTAAGCGTGCTTAATCTTGACTAAGTCCTGAATTTCTATTCTGGGCACAGAGCTGCTTTGGGGTCACTAAAAGAAAGCAGAACTTAAGTTTATCACCTCGCTGCTTTTGCCTTGAGAACCTTTGTTTTCTAACTTACTGCTCAGGCCCTGTTCTTTCTTCCCTGTAGTTTATGAGATGCTCTCCAGCCCCCAGGAAAGGCCACAAGTTCAGCAGTGCTGTCACATGAACCCATCTGTTTATAGGGCAGGTCCATTTATTTTGGTTGTCCTTGTTGTTGGAAGAGGATAGGGCTGTAGGCATTTTGTGCCCCCAGAGGACCTGCAGGAGGCTTAGCAGGCCTCGCCTTGAAGGAAGGTGAGTTACAGTCAGGGTGGCTGTGAGCCTGCCTCACCTCACAGAGGCTTCTTGTTCCCAGGGCTGCTCCTTCGAGTTTATGGTAGCAAAATGAGGAGAGCCTGTTTGTTGGTGGCACAGGATGTATGCCGGGCAGGGGTGGAAGAGTCATCTATTTTTGGCCTTCTACCCATTGGTTTTCCATATAAGTCATCCTCCCATCCTCTGCCTTTAGTTTGCAAATCCCAAGGTACTAGCACCATATCTTGAGAACCAGCCCTGGTCTGTGATCATTTAACACATTCCCTGAATGATAAATCACTGGACTAAATTGTAAATGGAGAATTCTGACCCACTTGCAATTTCTAGGGCTAGAGGCCTTGATTCGAATTCAGGAGGAACCATGGGAATTCAGGGAACTCGGAAGTGCTTTATCAGTTAGCAGCGCAGATCAGAGCGAGTGCTTTGCTTTGTTCTTCTTATTAAACATCTGTACTTTGATTTCTTATTCTTATCATGGAATAGAAAGTAGACAGTAAATTATTTCTGAACTGAAGGTGTTTCAAATTAGTTGAGTGAGAGATCCCCAGAGATGGAGGCAGGGGTGAGGGGTGAATGATAACATCCCAAATATGTAAGAAGTAGGACTGTGCCACTTTGCAGCGAGCAACACCCACTCCATTTGGTATATGTGAGTTTGATTTAGAAAGTTAGGACCTGAAAGTAAGCCCTGCAGAGTAGTGGCCTCTACTTCTGGTCATTCATAAGAGCCTGAGCCGGGTAAGGTAGAAGTGTGGTTGCTGCTGTATAGTATGAGGGTCCAACATACCGGTCCTGGTCTGGGCACTTTTCTCTACACTTTGTCTAGAATTCAGGAACTCTCCAAAGGCTAGTCTTGAGCGTGGGTACACCCCTGAATCTCTATTTCTCATTCTCTAAACTCAAAAATGTTCCTTGCTTTGGTCTGCGGTGTGGCAGCGCTTAGGAAGGTCTTAGCTCATAGTGTAGTGACTTGGTGATTTACCCATCAGTTTTATTCCCTGGTCCTTCATTGTTACCTGAGTGATCACACCCAGTGATGCTGCTTAGGCTTCTGTCCCTGAAGCAACCACTCGGGGGATTAGGAGATAAAATATGGGAGATTGGAGGAAACCAACCAGTGATCAGATGTGTGACAGAGTCTCCCCAAATCCCCCGCTAAATCCGCTGTTGTTATAACGTGAAACTGATTTAAAATGAGGCTTAATGTCAGTTACGTCGTTTTTGTTAATTTTTTTCCCCCACTCTTAAAAATGACTTTTCCCTATAGCGTTTCTTCATTCTGGACAACTTATCTTTTTACCTGGGAGGAACTTATTTCCATTAGAATTGGAACGCTAACTGCATATTTTGTATTTAAAATGTTTCATGTGATTAAATGCAGAAAGAAACATTATTACTTCTGTTTCTTAGGAGTGTGCTCTTCCAACTGATTCTTCTTTTGTGCCTGGAACAATGCCTTTAATTTGGAAACAAGTTCGGGAGCTCTCTCTGATTACCAGGCACACTGTTAGCTGAAACTAGCAGCCGAGTACTCGGAACTGGGCTTAGAAGAGCAGGCTTGTCTTCTCCCCTCTACCAAATGATCCTGCAGAGACTGGCTACTCAGCAGTGTGCAGTATGACTTGTGTAGTGATAGATACCCCCAGTTTGAACGACCTCTCTTCTTACTCCTTTTTTCCCACCCTCCCACCCCTTCCTAATGTGATTTGTATATTAATTGGGTTTTTTCTTCTTCCTTTACAGAGCTATTAAGAATGGCAAAGGATTGCACAGCAAGAAGGAAGTGCCTATCCACCGTGTCGCAGACATATCTGGGGTGAGTCCTGTCCCTGAATAGAGCTGTGTGGCTCAGAGGCGCCAGGAGCCTGGCTGTTTATTCACCGAAGGACTTCAGCTTATGTGTTTTCTATAACTCGTTTGTTTTCAGACACAGAATGTGAATTTTTCCAGGGCTGCTGCTTATGCATCTATGGAGATTCTGTTTTATATTCTGAAAAAGCAGAATTCAAACTAGGGCATAAAACCTCCTCCTGTCTCTTCACCTGAACTGTTATGTGTCGCTTTTCCATTTTTTTTCACTATGAGGAGTTAGAAGATATTTCTTCCCAATCGTAGTAAGAAAAAATTACCTCTTTTTTAAATCCCTGTTCAGTTATCACTATGACTGGAAAGTCTTAATGGAGAAAGGTCAAGTGTAGATTTTAGGACAACCTTAAAAATTAGTGGCTTCTTTTGCCTCTGGTTGTCTCTGAGTGGGAGGCATGAGTGGGCATCCTGTAAGCTAATACACATAGAGGATAGAGAGGAATGGAAGGCACAAATATTGACAGGCTCCCACAGGGCTGTGTCCAAATGACTACTGAGTGCACAGGATTTTACCCTTGCACATTTCGGATCTCTTAGCCGAAGACAATACCTTTGTCAGTTGAGAAGGTTTATTCATTTATTCAGCAAGTATCTGAGTGCTTACTGTGCCTGAACTGCTCTAGGCACGAAGAATGTAACAATGAACCAAACTGATAAAAATCTTCCCATGCAGGTGGGCAAGGGAAGCAGCAGTATCGGGCAGCAGCAACTGCTTTGAAGAGAAACAGAGCCAGCTACGGGGCAGTGAGCTGCTAAGGTGTTGATTTGATCTGGTACCCAGAGAAGGCTCGTTGGCTCCTCAGTTTACCCTCTCTTCCTGGGACACACACCATCCATTTCAACTCAATAGTAACTTACGGTTAAGGAGGGGATCCAGGCCATGTGTAAGGGGGCCACATCGCCTGGGGGAGATGATTGAGGAAGGGCTAGTAAATCTTAGCTTTTGGAGACTCGGGGAGCTTGCCTTGGGCACCCAGAAGAAACTGCTTCTACAAACAAAAGCTTCTAGAGCTCAGCCTAGCCCACAGCAGTGATGGATTAGAGTGTATTATCTTCTTGTTATGTTGTGTTCCCAAGCCTGGCTGAGACTTTGCTTATTGTTCCTTGTGATTGCTTATTATAAATGTGTCTGGCCAGCTGTCCCTTGCTTAGGTATAGCGGTGCCATGTTCATTTGAAGCAGTGGGATTCTGTTGAGCTTTTCTTACTCTGACTAAAGAGTAAATAAATAGTGTTCCCTACATTGAGTGGACTTTTCAAAAAGTCGTGCCTCCGTTTAATGAGTGAGGTACGTGGATACACATTCTTTGTGCTAAGATTCCTCTGAGGCCCAGAAACCTGTTGCCAACGGCCTTCGAGCCCCAGGTGATTAAGATGGATCTGCTGAGGCTCCTCATTAACAGGTGTGACTCCTGTCTTGCTGGTATTAGGCCTGTTTTCCCTGTGGCTCACCTTGCCAAGTTATCGTTGACATATGCGATCATTGCTACGTGTGTCTCCTGTGCTATTCTCTACAGTATTTTCCTTAATATTCTTTTGTTGAAGATGGTGGAGTAATCAAAGGGCAAGTTTTTGGCTGTTCAACTGGGGGAAGAAAAAAGTTATAAATAACTGTTTTGGAAGACACAACGTTGACGACCCTACACCGGGGCCAGATATGTCCATCCAAAAACTTATGTCAGGCCTGCATTCCAGGGCCTTCTAAAGGCTGAATTAAACCTTGGAGGTGGTGTGATGCCTTTTGGCCTGTGGAGTTCATGCTCTTGCTCAGACTTCCCATTGGAAGTGAGAGGAAGTCCTCAGCAGGTGTTTGAATGGAGGCCTGCTCGCCTCGGGGCTGGGGTTCTGGCACCTGCCAGCCTCACGTCCTGATGCTCTCCATTGCTGTCTTTGAATCTCCCATTTAACGCGTTGGTGTGTTTTGGTGTTGTCTTGTATTCCTTTCTGCAACAACAGTCTTAATGAAACTTGTTTTCTTTTTTTTCTTCCTAGTTTTTTCTCTCCTCCTTCCCCAACTAGAGCTCATTTTCATACATATCTTTATTCCCCTTTCCGTCTTGATTTTGGAGAATTGGTTTGGTCTTCTGTTACTTAAAAATACATGTGAGTTAAATCTCCTTCAGTTACCACATAAATAAACAAGGAAAGCTTGAACAAGTGGGAGAGAGAAAGTGAAGAAGCTGTTCCACTTAAATAGATGTCAGAGTGACCTTGTCTACCTCCATCACACATGATTCAGCTCCAAGTGCAGGCTTTTTTTTTTTTTTTTAGTGCCCTCTGTAATAGAGGAGCTTTGTTTCTCTGCTTCTAACCCCCTCTTCTTTCCATCACACTGTTACACTGTTGTGTTAAGTACGTGTGTGTTGGGCTCCCTTGTGCCATTTATGGGCTTTTCGGCTTCTTGCAGCATGCTGGCGATGTTACTGTCCAAGGGACAGGTGAGCGTGTGGGATCAGGCAGGCAAATTGCTTACAGGCGGATGAAGACCAAACGCCCTCAGTAAGAGCAGTGAAATACACACATTCATAATGGGTTGTAAAACTTTCTGATTCTTTTCTTTTTCTTTCTTTCTTTTTAACTGGGTCTCTCCGCAGTTCATTGTTCTTCCTCTTAGCTGTAGGTCATGATAAATGGAAGTGTTTGTTGAGTTGATGGGATATGCAGTATGCTGCCAAAAAACTTAGTCTGGACCAGTATTTATGCATAATGCCTCTTGCCATCCCAATATACATCCTTGGAATAAAAACAAAAGACATATAAGCTAATTACACTTTTGTCTCCTAAACGTACTCAAGAAATACTCTGTATAGAAGATCTTATGTCATGATGTAATTTGTTCTAGGCTCCATGGCCTCCAGCTTTTAGGGTTGAGTTTCTCCCCATTGTCCATATCTCTTCTCTTGCACTTTCAGAGATGATTTCGCTGTGAAAAGGTCAAGAGTGCCTTAAAAGGCCTTGTATGGCGCCTTAGCAGGTGTTAAGGCTTGTGTGGCTGACCTCCTGTGGCAGGAAGGAAGCAATCCTGGCACGGGAGATGGAGAAGAGTGCTGCTTTGGGAAGAGAGAGAAGCTAGCCTCTGGGCAGTGAAACAGGGAGGCCTTTTCATATCCATTCATTGGTTTTCTGGGACTGGACGTGTCCTGGACTGGACGTTTATGGGCGACTCAGCATGCGTTTTCACTTTGCGTCCTGCTCTGCATTAGAGCCTCTCACACCATGTCCCATATCGTGAGCTTGTGACAGGTTTTTGATTTTTCAGAAATGTTGTCAGCTCCCAACTTTTGGGTGATTCTTTTCTGTTTTCTTGTTAATATAGATGATTTTTGCCATTAGTGTCAGCTGGGTGCTGTGTTTTCCACGAGGTACACCACATTTGCGCCTAACACCAGCTGAGCGAACCCCACCTTTTGGTCAGGGGTTTGTTAAACCTGGCTCTCCTGCATCTTCTGCATCTGTTCTCAGGGTAACCACTAAGGGAAAAAGTACTGCCTGTCTGGTGATTTGGATCCTGAAGATGTTATTCATTTCCTTTATTTCCAATTTTTCAAGGTGAAGAAAGTGGGATATTTTAAATACTGGTCATTGTTGTCTTTTCCCTAATCATCTGGTTTTCCTTTAGGCCAGGATGTTCCTATGAATTTGAAACCAACTAAGACTTTGACAGACTTGGCACTAGATCTGATTTGATTTGGAGGATGGTTCTGTGGTGACTGCTGCACGTCATAGATTCGCATTTTTTTTCTTAGCGGGATTTGTTTTTCCTCGATCCAGTCTCCACTCCCTCCCTCACCAGCAGACAAAAGTTGGAATGTGCGTGTCAGTGGAATATAAGGCTGTTTCTTATCTTAGGTTTATTATTGTTTTTGCTGTAGCCTGTTCTGTAATAAATACGATCTCCTGCAGATATAGAATGTAAAACAGGCAATAAAATGGGGCTGGTGCGTGGCTTACTGTTGTTCTGGTAAATCAGACAAATCAATTACTGTTCTGAGGAGCTACCCACTCCTCATGTTGCAGCCGGCACGCACTGACTTCTTCCTGCGCCTCCCTCCACTCTTCCCTTTTCCGTTGGTGCGTGAGTAGTACTCAGTGAGTCACACTGTCTGTTTCACTCTTCTTAAATTGCCTGTTGTGTCTGTTCTTTCTTTCCTGGTGCGTGAGGAGTTAGGGACTTTGTTGCCAGCAGTGCAAGAGGACAGAGCTGGGGCCAGCATCCTGTCCTCTCTAGTTAAGTTTCTTGAGGTCCCTCGGATGGAGTTCCCCTTGTCAGAGCATCTCTGCCTCTTCGTGATACGGAACTCCTCTGTTAATATTGCTGTTGCTTGCTTTCCTTCCTTGCCTTTGGTAAATCCCTGTGGATTTTTTTCTGTTCACTGCTGCTGTGGTCACTGCTCTTGTTACATGGTGACTTTCTCGTAACCTCTCCATGGTGATTTTGTTGGACATGTGTAGTTTTAATGATAAGAATTTCCTTAAAGCAGGACCTGGAGTGATCCAAAAACTAGCTCTGGAGGTAGGAAGTAGAAGGTCAAATTTTTAGGTCCCTCTTACTCTAGTCTATCATGAAATGTATACTTGTCGAATTGACCAGTGAGATGCTAACTTGCAGAATAAACAATCGAAATGTTCCTTTAAAATAAATAAATAGGGGTGCCTGGGTGGCATAGTTGGTTGCGTGTCTGACTCTTAGTTTTGGCTCAGGTCATGATCTCCCAGTCCTGAGGTCCAGCCCTGTGTCAGGCTCTGTGCTCTGTGCTGATTCTGCTTAAGACTTCTTCTCTGCCCCTTTCTTCCCCTGCCCCTTGCCCCCATGCTCTCTCTCTCTCTCAAATAAATAAATTCAAAACATAAATAAATAAATAGGATTTTCCCCTAGCATTTTCTCCTGACCTGTTCCTTCAGCTCCTAATTTTTCAGTGCTTTCTTGTACTTGTGTTGTTCTCTTTTCCTTGGGGTATTTAAGCTATCCTCCGTTTGCGAGAGCCCTGTACCTTAGAAGTTCTCTTTCCCTAACTTCCTCATGAAATTGGGCCTCCATGGGAGAATTAAATAGTAATATTCCTTTTGGCTAAAGAGAACTTAAAACTGGTTTGCCCAGTAAGTGCAAAGAAGGTGAAAACCACACCATCACCTAGAGGCTTCGTAAGTTAGGTCAGTGTGAAATTAGTTTCCTTTTCAAGTCTTCTGGCGCACGTGTGTAGATGATCTTCTTGCATTAATCTATAGTTTTTTCCAGCCACCTTTCTGTTCTTTCTAATCACTGTATCTTGATGGCACCGTTGCTCATTTCTTATTTGTTGTTTTGTTTTGTTTTAATAGCCCTTCCCTCTCTTACTCTTTCTTAGCCTCCAGTCTTGTTCTGATGTCCCTTTTGTACCAACTACACGAGGCCAAAGCCTCTGGTTTCTGCTTGGTGGGCTTCTATGACCTGGAGGGTTGCTCAGCGCTGGAGCTCCAGTCACACCATCGCCACTGGCCCCACGGCTGGACTCTGCATTTGCCACCCTGGGGAAATCCTGTAGGAACCCTCACTGGCTGCTGACCTTGCTCTCCAGAGCAAGCATGATGTGCTCCCTAAGTATGATGGCCCCTTGTGGGGAAGCCATGGTTAGTACTGGTGGTGGGTTCTTGTGGTTGTTTTCTTTCATCCCTCCTACATATTTGGAAGTTTAAGATGTTTCTAATCTAGGAGAAGATACTGCTCCTAGGTTCCCATCTTCCTGCATCCCCACTCAGGGTTCTTGAACTTCAAGCGGACTGCCCCGTGCAGCTCTTTGACTTGGACTCTCACAGCACAGAGGCATGTACTGCAGCCCTGTGGCACAAGGTACCTGTGATGCCCAAGCGGCAGCTACTCTGGAAGTTTCTCAGCTGCTGAGATAGATGGGGTATTTTCTTTTCTCTTTACCCTTTTCCTCTCTTCCCCACTCCTCCCCTCCAGAGTTGGATGTTGTTAAGGTGACCTTGACTGTGTTGGGGGAGTTTGCTTCAGCTAGTTGCTCTCCCTGACCGTTGAGGGCATTGCTTCACTGTCTTTTGTCCATTGTTCTCTCAGCCATAGTAGTGCTTTGTGGCCAGTTCTTGTTTTTTGAAGCTCTCTATTCAAACTCCCCAGAACTGCAGGGGTATCCCCTTCTCCTTCTAACAAAATTTGAAAGCATTTATGCTTTCAGTGGGCAGAGGAGAGAAGTCTTTCTCAGATTGAATGAGTTTCTCAATGAAACCTGGAAAGAAATGCTAGAATTATTTCAAGATTGTATTTCAGTGTTTACCACAGTTAGTGATGGTTATGTTTAAGGTACCCCCGTTTACAAATTTAAATCCACTTTTCCACTGAGTTCTGTTCCTTTTATGTGTGTGCGCATGGTTTTGTTAGTGGGGGTAAGTTTTGTTTGTTTCTTCATTTTGCACCATAGGGCACTCAATTTAGGGTATAGTATCTCATTTCCATTAGTTGGGAATATCAGGAGAAATTGTTAAAGACTTTGGGACAGGCACAAAAATTACTCGGTATTCTTTCAGAGGAACTCTGGGTTCTGCCTGGTAAACCCCTTGCGGTTATCTGATTCTGTCGGGGTCTGCTCCTTTATAGCCGGGCAGTCTTGCACCTGTGCATGGAGAGAATTTAACTTGTGAAGGCCTGATGTGATGATGCAAATGATTTCCTGCTTGAACAAATGTGGTCCTGTACGTATGACACAGTTGATTTCCACGCTGTAAAAGCAATTATTTCAAATGTTATATTTTCACTCTAGTTTTACTCTACGGTTTTGCATCTTTAGTAAATTCACTTCAGCATCCTGGCATCCAGCATATATATATGGTCTTCGGATTCTCTTTTGAATAAGTTGTAGTATCTTCTTGGTTTCCTCATTAATTAGTGGGTTAAAATAAATATTTGCTGTGTTATATTTGTATTAAAGTGTCACGATTTGAGGGTACCGGGATGGCTCCATCAGTTGAGTTGTCCAACTCTTGATCTCAAGAGTTGTGAGTTCAAGTCCCACGCTGGGCTCCTCAGTGGGCATGGAGGCTACTTTAAATTAATAAATAGTCATGATTTTTCCATTTTGGGGAATTGTTCTTTAAGAGGGGAAGCAGTTGCAGAAACAAGACAAATAGAAAACCAATTTATAAATTGGGCAGTAAGAGATCATGTAATTACGTGCTTTGAAAGGTCTTTGTTTGATTGCCTGCTGTATACCCAGAAATGTGAAGAGTCATTTCGTTGTGAAAGTAATTTTTTTTTTTAAGTTGTAAAGTGAATGTCTCTTTCACCTACAGAATGCCTGCTTCCATGCCCTCTACCTTACTTGGCCTACCATTATGTTCACCAATAGGCTTTTGTTGTAGAAAATTCAGGCACTCTAGCCAATGGAGGTAAAGAGATTGGGCATTGAAGACAGGGCACAATTTGACATTTGCTGAGTGTGTCCCAGCAGTGCAATTCAGCACCTTTGAAGAAATGTTTGATCAAGCGACTTGCCCAAAGGTGGAGCACTATCAAAGGCAGTTATTCGTCATTTATTGCGTCTGATAATAAATCCTCTTCTTTCCAAAATAATCAGACTTGATATGTCCCTGCACTGAACTCTGTTTCAGGAAGTTTTCTGCCACAGATTTTTCTGTTTCTCTTCTGATTCCTTATTTAACTATGACTTCACACACAGGAATGCATGCAAATGAGCCCCTTAGAAACAGGGGTCTGGCTTTCATTTAAGTGTCCTGAGCTCTAATAATGACTTTCTACTTTCTTCCTTTATTCAATGGAAGGAGAAAGGAAATTGAGGGAATTCAGGAGCATTTCTTCCAAACAAAGTGACACCTCTTTCCACAGGAAGTGGCCTGTAGTATAGATTTGGGTATGGCCGGTTCCTGCTCCTGAGTTTTCGTTCCCGTTCTCTGGGTGCATACGGATATTGTTCTTTGATTCCGTTTCACGGGTCCACATTGGTTAAAGGAGCCCTCACAGGCTTAGCCAAATGAGTGTTAGGATATTTTGAAGGGAGTTGATAAAATTTTTGATTCCCAGGTTCAGGTGTGTATTTGGGTTGTCTCCTCTGTCTTGTGGCTACTGAGTGATGTGATAGAACTTGAAATATTTCTGGCCAGCCCTGGCTTCAGTCTCCACCTCCCCATCATAACACTACTTAGCCCTAGATTGAACTCGTTCTGTCCTGTGGCTATTGCTTATATAAACATCTCAGAGTAAGTCATTTTACTAACATAGACATTCTGCTTACTCGTATTTTAAAGACTTTATTTAGCATGCTTCCAGCATACTCCCTATAGAATATGTTGTACAGAATTTTGGACTCTCTTTGCAGTGTTGATGTCTAGATAAATATCCTTGAATCAGAACACAGGGTCAGCTTGAAATTACCTAGTGATTTTATGCCTCAGTTCTTCAAGAAATGGTGCTCTCAGGAAGAAATGATAAAATTCCTAAGACATTATCAGATTTGGGAGGTGTCTGAGAATAAAAGATATTCCCAAGGTTTTGAATTTGGAGTCCTATTGGTAATACGTTACTGCAGCATGTCCAGCTACTTCACCCATTGTAGAAACCATTTTTCTTTTATGTCATTCAGTCCATCCCCCTGTTTCAGTGTCTCAGTTTGGTAGGGTTTCTTGAATGGCATTTCTTCTTCTTGGAGTGCTCCCTTCACCTCTCCTGACCAGGCCTTTCTCCTCCTTCAGGGCATATCTTTTCTTCCAGGCAGTTTCCCCTTTCTAGCCTCACTGCCCTCTGATCAGGCCTTTCTTGGGCATTTACATAATACTTACTACCATGATATTGAGCTTATTAGTGTATTGATTGGTAATTATTCTCAAGTTGACATGTGCAGTGATTTTCCTCACTGGTTTCTAAACTCCTAGGAAAGGGACGTCTTTTTTTTTTTTTTTTTTTTTTTAATCTCTTCACAGAGCCTCATTTAGATCTGATTTGCCAGGTGGTGACCTAAGGCAATATGATACTGTGTTTGGGAAATTATGTGACCTTGACTGCTAGGTACAGGGTTAACTGTGCTGGTTGGTACCTAGCATTGGACAGGCTTGTAGAAGGATGCAGTAGAAAGGTGCATATTTACTACAGTATAGTGGCAGTATGGAGTCATGATTAGGAGCATGGGTCCAATATCTGATGAGCCAAGCTCAGGTCCTGGCTCCACTGCTTATGACTTTGTCACCTTGAGGAAGTTATTTAACCCCTCCGTGCCACAGTTTTCCACTGCAAAATGAATCATAATGGCCCTTACCTCGCTAGGTTGTGCTGTGATCAAATGCCTTAATACGTGCAGAGTACTTACAGCAGTTGACACAAGGGCTCAGCCGAGGGCAGGGGTTCACATGGTGGTGGTGACGGTTATTAAATTGCCGAGCATTCTCCTGAGCATATAGAAAGTCCTCTATACGTGGTAACTACCACCACCATCATCAGTTGTATTTGTATTCCAAATTCTTTATCCAGTTCAAGTCCCAGGTCATAAACCTCCCTCTTCTGAGTACTTTAACCGCCCATTTATCACTTTAGACATTTAACATATGCCATCTGGCCTGTTTTTTAAATGCATTTGTCATGTTGAGTCAGTGAATGAATGATCAAACCGTAAGTATTTATTGAGTGCTGCTTATATGTCACACACAATGCCGGGTGTTGAGAATATGACATTGAACAAGACAGTTATAGTCCTTACAGGGCATATGCAGTTTTTCTTTCTTTCTTTTTTAAGATTTTATTTATTTATTTGACAGAGAGTGCAAGCAGGGAGTGCAACTGGCAGAGGGAGAGGAAGGAGCAGGCTTGCTCCCTCCCCACCAGCAGGGATCCAGATGCGGGCTCCATCCCAGAACCCAGAGATCATGACCTAAGCCAAAGGCAGACACTTAACCGACTGAGCCACCCAGGTGCCCCTGCAGTTCTTTCTATAATTACACTTGTCCTAGTAGTGAGTGTGTGTGCTTCAGGGCCAGAGCTTATTCCACATGGTCAGACAGAATCTTTTAAGTGATTTTAAAATGAGGTCTAAAGAAGGAGTTCATTGAAGATCTTGTTCAGGGCTGAAGAATGAAACTCTGCACAGGAAGGTCCTGAGGTAGGAAGTTTGCTTGGGTTCAAGAGGCAAGGCCATTATTGCTGGAATGTTGAAGATAGTGATTGGAATTAAGACAGCAAATGATTGAAACATTTACTTTGTGATCCTTGAGGAAAGCTTTTGAAATTTGTCCAAAGAATAATGAGAAATCATTGACAAGGGAGGGACTAATTAGGTCAGCTTTTTATAATTATATATCATCCCCTCCCCCACCGGACTGCCCCCACCCTGGCTGCTGCTGGAGATGGGCTTGAAGCAAGAGTGGCTTTAGGACACTGGTTACTGGAGGACTGAATGGTGCCTGGAACTGGGGCTGTGACAGTGGGTGTGGAAAGATAAATTTGAGATCTAGTTTGGTGGTAGGACTGCTAGAATATAGCCATTGCTTGCAGCAGCAGGATGAAACCAGGTGTCATGCATGAGCACTCTGACTGTCTGACTACAAATAACAGGGGATGGGTGGTACTGCTCTTCCCATATCATAAACACTGGAGGTGTAGATTCGGTGGGGGGGGGGGGACAACTAAGAATTGCTGGACATGTTAAAATTGAGGTACCAGGAGCCATTCAAATGGCCCAGAGCCCCGAAAAGTGGCCTGGGCTTCATGTGTGAACTTAGGGATGTTGGGTATATATGTGTGTGAATATACAAAATTCCCAGAGGATACAGAAAGAAGAGACCCTAGGCCGAGCCCTTTATCTCCAAAATTTAAAGATCATATATAGGTGGGGTGTAACGCACCAAACAAACTTAAAAAAGGTGCTTCCTGAGCTATCAGAGAAAAATCCTAGTAACTAAGAGGAGAGAGCCTTACAATACAGGACTTAACTGTGCTGCTTCAAAGTCAAGAAAGATAAAGATTGAGAACTATCCAGTGGATTTAGCAAAACCAGTTACTGGTGACTTGAGAGCAGTTTTTGTGGACTGAAGGGGCATGGGGAGCAAGAGCGAATTTTCCCAACTGGATTATCCCCAGGAGCAATGTCTTGTGGCTCTATGCCATCACTGTTAAGAGAGTTTCCTAAGAATAGTAAGTAGATAAATGTATGTAGTGATGGTGTCTGTGTGGTTTCCAATGTGTAAGAAATTCAGGGCATCCATAATTACATATGCACTCTTGGAGGAAGATATGAAAGTGGGAGATCCTCCAGATTCGTTTGGGTATGGTGATCAAAAACTCTTTGTCTGAATTCTCTGCCATCAGTCGTGCTTTCTGGGGTACATGGGTTCCATTGATAAGCTAGATCCTTAGGGTCGTACTTCAAGAACCCCAGTACAATATCTGCATGTGATTATATTAAACCAGAATTGTAAAGTCACTAGGTGAGGCAGAGTTAAGTCTGTATTTTTCTTTAGGAAGAATTAGAATTTCTCAATACATCCAAAACACTACATTTCTAACGACCCTTTTCTGTAAGGGTAGTTTCATTACAATTGAAGCTTACTATCACTGTGGAAAATGTTGAATTTGGCTCTTAAAAAACTGGGGAGACAGTTTTCTGACCTGAGTAATTTATGAGTTTATCGGGGCAGAGCTGAATCAGCACTGAATGTTAATATATTTTCTTTTGAAAACAAAAACTTACACATTTTTGTACCACAAACTTTCTGTCAAATATTTTTAAGTACATCAAAAAGTCAGTAAGCCAAAAGAAGAAAATGATCTCTACTACTACCATCAGAAATTTGCCAATAAAAATATATCTATTTAACAAAATGTGGGTTTTTAAAATTTCTTTTTTTCCCCCCTCCCCTCCCCTTTAAATGATATAAACTACTCTTAGGACAGAAACTTTGTTTTATTCTTAACTATGCAGTCAGCACCTTAAGCAGTGCCTGGCACATAGTAGGTGCTTAATTGCCTTTTCCTGTTATATTTTTGCACATGAATGTCTTCTTGAACCATACTTTTAATGTCTACCTAGTCTTCTGTCTTCTTGATGTACTGTAATTTATTCCATCAGCTTCCTGTTCTTGGATATTTATTTCAATTGTTCTTTTCTTTCAGAAACAACATTTTATTTCTTTAGCTAATTCATAGTCTGTAATTATTTTCTTAGTACAGTCCCATAAGTGGACACTTATGCCAAAGGATACCATATAGTTTTGTGTTTTTTTAACATCATCATCTGTAAATCGTTATTGAGTGAAATGATTAGATTTCTGGTTTGATGTATTCTTCAAAACACTGATCACCTTCTGTCTTAATTAATAATAAACTTCTGCCATAATAGTTGTCATTTTTCTCCATGTCTCAAAAACTAGAGCTTTCTCCTCCAAATTTCTTAGTTATCTATTTTATTAACTCTTTAAAAATGGAGGGCTTTGCAACTGATAAATAACTGAACTCTGCCTCTGAAACTAATGATACACTGTATGTTAATTAATTGAATTTAAATAAAATAAAATATTTAAAAATGTAGAGCCTCAAGAAAACGAATTAGACATAATAAAAAAAGCTTTCTTTAAGATTCATTGGACCTAAATTGGTATGTCTCCAGGCAAAAATGAATGTTCAGAGTACTTTAGGGGGTGTCGGAGTTATTTTAATCCTCTAACCTTTTATAATATTTATTTTGATTTTCTTTTAAATTTTATATCACAGGTTGCTTACTGATTTTTTTTTCTTTATTCTTTTCTGAACTTGGGTTCTTATCTCAGGTGGGGTAGAGTTTAGCATGACATCAATTTCCTTGCCCCTGAGTTCTTGATTTGCCCATGAAATGAAACTTGTGCTTCATCAGACTGTCTTTTAAATTCTTTACTCTGCACATATTATTTTTATTATCTCTCCAACCGTCTTCTGCTTCTGTAATAAATTCTTGCCTCTTGCCTATAGAGGAGACTTTGGAAGTGATAAAAATTGATCTGAAACTTTGAAAGAAAAAAATGTATTTCGAACCTGTTATTTTTCATCATGGCCTGGTAATTGATATCCAGAACAGTAGACCGGTTGTTTGCTTTGTTTTAGATTCTCACTGTCACCTACCACGTATAAGCTGTGTTTTTAGACCAGTCACATGTCCTTTTTCCAGAAATGTTCAGGATGTCTATGATAAAGACTCATCATTTCATTCTTAGAAAAGGAACAGCACAGTTGTTTTAAAGATTTTATTTATTTATATGAGAGACAGAGAGAGAGAGTGAGCAGGAGGGAGAGGGGAGAAAATCTGAGGCAGACTCCAGGCTCAGCATGGAGCCTGACATAGGGATCCATCTCATGACCTGAGATCATGACCTGAGCCGAAATCAAGAGTTGGACACTTAACCTACTGAGCCACCCAGGTGCCTCAACAGCACAGTTGTTTTAAATGTAAATGGTCTTTTTCTGTTATCATTGTTTGTATCTTTTACCATATACATTGTTTTTATCTTTTCCAGTTTAACATAGAAATGTTTCCTTTAACTATTTTTTAAATCAATTTAATTCTGTATTACAAGTCAGATGTCTACAACCTGGATAAATTACATGTTTTTTTGAGAAATATTTAACCTGAAAATAATTGGAAGATATGTCTTCCAGTGTGTGAAGTTCCGCTAGATACTTTATTACCGTGCTGATGAATAATGAAAGGAATTTATCTGTTGACTCAAAATATTTATGGATAGTGTTTTTCCTGAATAAAGCTGCAGAAGCAATACCATATTAACTTACCTGACCTCAGAGAGAGAAGACATTTTCTCCATGAAATAAGAATAGGGTTTTTTGTTTTGTTTTGTTTTTTGCTTTTAATGGAAAGGAAGTAAACCAAGAGAGAGGAAGTCATGGAGCTAGGAAACACAACCCAGGATAGAATGTGAAGGGAATTTCCAGAGTCTTGGTGAAGGGAAGGCCCAGAACATCCATTGTAAAGTGGGCCTCACGGGCCACCATGCAGAAGTCAGCAGAAGAAAGGAGGGGAGCACTTCAGGGAGGGCTATCATTTACAAAGTCTTAACACTGAATATCAGTTTAAGGAAAAATTATAATAATCTGTTGGGAAGTTGGAATATGGAGAAATGGGGAAAGGGACAGTTTGGGATGGGGGAAAGAAGGTTGGGTTTATTTGTAGAAACTTTTCTGGACACATTACGAGTCATAACTTTGAGATAGTTCTGTGGTTTGGCACTCTTGACGAAGGACATCCCTTGGCTCACCACCTCAGTGTGCTTCACATCTCACCCAAGTTAGAGAAGGGCGATTGAATATTGGAAGAAAGCAAGCTTGGATAGTTGATAGTTTATTCTAACTAGGTAAATACTTACTTCTCCACTTTTTATATGAGGCACACATATACCACTACCATCTGCTCTTTCTGTGCTAAATTTGCAGTACTGAAAAGGTCCTGTAGAATAAGCCAAGGGCATTGTATTTCCTGTTGATGATAAAATGCAGATTTTTCCACTAAAAGGCAATGACTTCATTTCTAAAGGTTAAATTGAATGGTTATCACAGTATAATTTCAGCTGGTTAAATTTGGGAAATTGAAAGTCATTCAATAAAAGAATAATCTCTGAGCTAGTATAGAATTTTCATTTGATAAAGAAGTGGATATTATTTTATTCACATTAAGCCATATCACATGATTTTATTTCAAGGTAGAAAAGAAATGTCAATCGGGATATGTACTTAGTAGTACTTTTTTTCTTTATTTGAACAAAACATTTCCTCTATATAGCCAGTTGAGGATGGCGTCATGCTTTCCTTTAGCCATTGCCTAAGAATGATTACGTTCTTATGCTGCTTTTGAATCCAATAAGACTTTTTTCTATGCTCCTCTAACTTCATGATTTTTCTCATCTAAACTATTTTCTGCTTGAATTTTTAAAATACTTTAATTCATGGAACAGTTAGATAAAGTAGTTTATCTGAAGCATGAAAAGTGCTTCATTTTTTTTTTTTTTTTAAAGATTTTATTTATTTATTTGACAGAGAGAGAGAGATTACAAGTAGGCAGAGAGGCAGGCAGAGAGACAGGGAGAGGAGGAAGCAGGCTCCCCGCTGAGCAGAGAGCCCGATGCGGGCCTCGATCCCAGGACGCTGAGATCATGACCTGAGCCGAAAGCAGAGGCTTTAACCCACTGAGCCACCCAGGCGCCCAAAGTGCTTCATTTTGAACTTGTAACTCTCTGAGATACTTACAAATTAGTTGACTAGGAAAAAGGTTTTCTTGAGTTAAAAATTAAAATTTTGCATAGGCTACCTATCTAGGCCAAATTTTTTTATTTTTAAAATTTAGGTTTAATTTATAAAAATATATCATTTACAGTATATAATTCTATCAGTTTTGACAGACGCTCCATTTTGAAGAGCAGTGGATACATGTAATCATCACCATAGCCAAGACAGTAGAACTATTGCATCATCCCAGGAAGTTCTTCCATCCCCTTGGAGTCCACCTCTGGCCCTTCCCCCAGTCCCTGCAGCCACTGATCCGTTTTCTGTCCTTATACTTTAGCCTTTGCCACAGTGTCCTATAAAGAGAATCCTGCATTTGAGAGCCATCCATGTTGTTGCTGTATTGTTACCGCAGAGTGGCATTGCATTGTGTGAGTACCGCAGCTGGTTTATCCATCCGCTGTTGAGGGAGTTTTAAGCGATTAACAGTTTGGGGTAATTACAGATGAAGTCCAGGCCATATTCTGGGGTTCCCTAATGTATCTGTGTAATGCGATCTGACTTTTTCCTACTCAGGTTGCCATTGGTTGTCCATTGGAATGCTGCTTTGCCTATTTTTCTTCTAAACACAGCTTGTGTCTTCTCATCTTAGATTTGCAGGTCCTTTCTTTTATCAGTATTGGACCTTTTGGAAAGAAAATAGATGGTGGACAAGACCAACCAAGTACAAATATTTAGACACCTGTCCTTTGCAGGGCTCCTGAGAGCAACAGCCGTATCCTCAAAGTTTCTTTCAATTCTGATTGCAGAGAAATTTCTTTTCCTCCATATTTGGAACACGAAGCTCTGACATGCTCTGTGGCTTTCTTCCAATTTGGGAAGTGTACCATGCTGCTCCTTCTGCCCTTTGGTCTGTCCTTAGCTTACAGGTTTGGAAGCTTTGCTTAGCCAAGCCATCCTAACCTAATAATTGGTAAAGGAGTAGAGTCAGGGGAGAAAACGGAAGGTTGCCTTCTCTGTTGAGGGTGCCAGAGATTGGAACTCCGCCTCCCAGTCTCAAAGCTGTCTCACAGCCTAGTGCTCCTGCAATTTTCCTCTTGATTCATGCTCTCAGGAGTGGAGCCCAAAGCACAAAACATTGTTTCTCCTACGCTGCGACCTGTTGGAGGCCTGAGTGAGGTTCTGTGCCAAGGAAGAAAGTAGTGTGAGAAACTGGACGCTATAGACAGCACTTAATAAAGGATTATTGACGACCTGGCTTCAGCACCATTTCTTTTTTCTCCTTTCCTTGTAAATTTTTCAGAGTGTTTTTCTCTAGGTCCTCTGCTATGTTCACCTCATTCCTGTTAAACTTGCATCTCACTGATGTTTACACCCCTAGTTCCCTCACACTCAGTTCTCCAGAAACATCGATAGCCAGCCAGGGAAGGTTGGTTTCAGATTTTTAAGTGCTTTGTGGTAAATGTTGGAGCTGGGGGGCATTCCCAAGTATCTCCCCGCGGGGTCCCATTTATGTTAAGAGCTTAACTTGCTGGACAGCTGGTTCCTCACAGAGACTCACAGCCTCATTCTGTGAATTCCAACGTCATGGGGGCCATGGAGCCCCGGTTGTGGAAAAAGAGGAAGAGCGTGGAGTGGTGGATGACTTTTTTGCCTTTCTGGTAGAGGATGTACTTCTGATCTGTCTTCCACAGAGCTGCAGGAAAAATCCTCCTGGTCCAGGGAGCCCTGAAAAGATCTATAACTATGGCAATGAGTTGTCACAATACAGCTTAAAAAGCAACTGCGTTTGGGGCCTATCCTTCGGTATTAGTTCTGATCCCCACGCACTTTCCTTCCCTCTGTATCTGTTCTTTTGTACACATGGCTTCTGCCGCTTCGGCGCTAGGATTGGTTGGACCCAAACAGCATTGTGCTCTGGAGGCCTGGCCTCAGGCCGGCCCAGAGGAGAGGATAGTCAGCGCTGGCCGGGGAGAGACCTTCCTGCTTCGCTGGAGCGGGCCATGCGGGCCATGGTTGTAGTGCTGGGCAGCCTGGTCAGGTTTGATGGGCCTCTTTCCAGTGTGGTTTCTCAAGTGCTGGTGGAGCACCCCCATGGTGCCCTAATAAGCTCTGCATGTGTTTGTTTTTAGTTCTTTTCGTTATGATGTTAATCAAAGAGTGATTGTGATGATGAAAACTAATTAGTCAGTTTCATTATTAACACTTCCCTTTTGAGACTTGCCCATGATAATCCTGATTAATGGTTAACTAATAGGTTTACTCTGATTCCCATTTCCCTGTGCTGTTTTGTGTGTTGTGATGTTTGCTTCTTACCAGTAAACTATGTTTATGCCTACTCTGTGGGTATTTTCATTGGGAAGATCATAGAATTCACTTTGCTAACCTTGAGTACAAAGTGGCAGCCTAAATCCTGTTCCAAAATTCAAGAACTTTGATTTACATAAGTTCCCCTCTTCTAGGATGCAGAGGACACAGGTGTCTAAGTAGCGTGCTTGTGGACATCGGTCCTGTGCGTGCCATGTAAGGCTTCTGCTTCCTCTCCTTTTCCCCTGCCCTCTTCTACCCTCACCTGTCCCACTCTCCCAGACTTGGCAATTCATCGTACTAAATTATTTTCAACATGTGCTTGCTTACACGTGGTTCTTTGTAGAGACAGGTTGCAATCTATCTGCTGAAGGGAATTTCTTACAGGCGTTGGCACATGTAATCTGCATTTGGAAGAGGTTTGGCCTGATAGGCTGGAAGTGAGGACAGAGTAGGAGTGTATAATTAAGGTGTCTTTACAACCTTTCCCTCTCTCTGAGGATCATCCTGCCTTTCTTTGGGGTAATCCCAAGCCCTGTTCCAATAAGTCTGAGGTATAGATATTAGCATCCTTTGAAATGAAGTCACCCCAGGCACATTTGTTGCACCATTACTTTCTCAATTTCAAGGTGCATTGAGGAGGCAGAAACATTCCTTAAAGAGATGCCATCCACAATAGCCAGTTAAATGTAGCTAATGCAACCTTAAATTAGCTTCTCTAGGATTACAGGAAAATACTTATGTGTGGTTTGTTTTGGAGCGCAGGCAATGTGAAAACTAGCAGTGCAACAAAAAAAGACTTACCTGCTCAGAAGTACAGTTGCTTCTTGATTATTTACACCAGTGGAGGGGAATATTGGTGCAGAAAACTACAGCTAATTTATTTGCTTGGATTCTCAAAGCCTTGAGCCAGTGTCATGCTGGATAACTATGGCAAGTAGATTCCCAGGCCTTGCCTACATGAGTCACAGCATGGAAAACCTGAGGATGAGAGTGCCTCCAACTAGACTTCTAGACAGAAATACTGGATACTGAATAGTCTTGCCTTGAAATGAGAGCCCTCTGTGCCTAAAATCTCAATGTTGTTATCTCTTTAAATCTGACGCCTTTAATCTTTAATTTTAAAAATACCTTTTTGAGTTACAAGGTTATAAAGAAACCTTTGATTTCACTAAATCTCACTAGGTGCTGCTTCAGGATTATTGGAGAATTCCAAAGGTCTTCTTAATGTTGTCATTTGAACTTGCTCTCTCTACTGGCCTTAAGATCCACCTGGCATCTTCAGTTCCTCAGTGGGGCCTAAACTGCTCTCTGGTACACCGGTCCTCACCATCAGGGTTTCTCTTCTTCACCTGGTGTTGAAACTTAGAAATGAGTGTAAGAGACTGAAGCGCATCTCGCGGCCTGCATGGGCTCTTTGGAAAGCAAATCAGTTTAATCACATTCAGTCAGGTTTATGGTAATGACAATCAAAACTCCTCATATAAATAAATTCCGTAGCTGAAGTAGCAGGGAGTGGGGTGTGGCTCCATCACCTGAGGGGGCTTGTCAGTCTTTACATTTGAGCCTCTGAAACAAATTTTAAAGGTTTCAAGAATTTCTGTACTGAAAGGAACATGCCAAGCAAGGGAAGTGCTTGAGATGACAGGGAAGACAGACAGCATTGTCTGTCTGTGAGGGAGATTTGAAAGAGCTGGCATGTTCTGATGCTTACATTCAATTTAATTGACTTGATAAGAAATTTTTATTCTTAAAAATCTATGAACTTGATGGGCGTCTGGGTGGCTAGGTGGGTTAAAGCCTCTGCCTTCAGCTCAGGTCATGATCCCAGGGTCCTGGGATCGAGGCCCCCATCGGGCTCTCTGCTCAGCGGGGGGCCTGCTTCCTCCTCTCTGCCTGCCTCTCTGCCTACTTGTGATCTCTCTCTCTGTGTCAAATAAATAAAATCTTTAAAAAAAAATCTATGAACTTGGGTGAAATTTTGTATCTTTTCCCTTAATGGTTGGTTCTTAGGCATATCATCTTCTTCAAGCATTTGGAACGATGTGGGAGCTCCATGTCTTATCTTGCAGTTTGGCCTCTGGAAGTAAGCATGGACAGTTGTGATGGTAGGCTTTTAAAATTTGTCTTCATGCCTTTGGTTGTCGTGGTTGGCTTTCACTTCTAATCTTTGTCATGGTCAGTGACATGTCATATTCTCTTTGCTATCTTCTCCTACGTTGTTGTTTCTGGATTAGGACTATTAAATTGTAGGTTGAGATTTAGGAAGAGTCAGGAACTTTTTCTTTTTTTTAAATTACGTGGCTGATAGTAAGACGCCTCCATTTCTCCTTGGTTCCCAGTCTGCGAAATTCTCTCTCTTGGTAAAGTAGGTAATCGTGTAGCAAAATAGGGTGAGAATCCGCTCCAGCCTTCTTTTTGTATGAATACCTATGTGTGTGTGTGCTGCTGTTATTCCTGTAAGCACCTTTTTTTTCCTCCAGATAAATACATCCATATGACAGTGAACAAAAGTCTATTTCTGAAAAATATAGATTACTGCAGTTTTGAGGGGAAAGGCCCTCTCTTCAGACACATTAAGTTGCCTCGTGATTTCCAATAATCAATTTGATAATTGTTGTTGACTTACTGGCTCAGCTCATGAATAATGTCCCAGATTTAGACTAGTGTGGCAAAAGGATTTTAATCAGGTAGTGCTTGCTTTCCCATGGAGCATTTGTCTTGCTTGACTGTTCTGGACTTCAGCCAACTGCCGGAAAGGCCTTGTCCCACTGTATATGTAGAGTAGGATATGTGTGGCTGAAGTGTTCGCTGGGGGAGTTCCCCACTCGCTGAAGCTCATTGTTCCCTCACCTCTTACCAGCGCGCCCTCACAAGAGACACTGAGAATGGATGACTGTCTCTCCTTTTCTCTGAGAATCTGTTTGAAGGGAAGGATGAATCTCATTACTATAAATACTGTTTTCATCCCAGCCTACCTCACTGCTTCTGAATGAGAGGAGCCCCTCTGGCTGCTGTGAAAGCTCTCAAATACTTGATGGCTTGTTAAATTTTCATTATCTAATGTGCATTAATTTAGATACAATAGCTCTGTTGCTAGGAGCAGAGTCAGAAAGGAAGTGCTTGGCGGAGTGCGGACTGCTTGTGTCACAGGAGTCAGGGAAGTGTGCAGAGCTTGCTGTCCTCAGAGGGAGTTTACGGTTCTGCTGGCTGGGCTGAAAAGCTCGGAGACTCAGACGTCCCCTGACTACTCGCCCAGCACATGCACTGTGATGTTTTGATGCTTGCTTACTCTGTCATCTGTTTCATTAGCTTGAAGGCCTGAAAGGATTTGAAGCTCTCTAGCTGAGAGCTCTGAAGTTCAAAATGTCTGTGGTTTGGTTACTCTTGAGGGTAGAGGGCATGAGCTTTGTGTTTTATTTGTGAACAAAGTTTTAAAGTGCCACTTGGTTTCATGTGTTTTCCTTGTTTCTATAATTGTTCATGCTGACATGATGTGGAATAGGTCCCCACGGAGCATGTCCTACTGTAGAGATTTCCCAGGCTGGAAACAGGAACAGTCTGCCCAGGTCCCAGCTCATCCCTGAAGAGCCATATAGACCAAGGGTCACCACATAGGCACCAAAAAAGGCTCCACTCTTGATGTTCAGAACAGTGAGCTCTGAATCTACGTAACCCATTGAAGGTTAAAGGTGAACTACTTTGGATTTCGTGGGAAGGGGCTTTATGTAACACAGCCTGGGAGGTACTTTTTTTAAAATGAAAATTAAAGATTGAATTAACCTCCATGAAAGGCTGGTGTAGTCTTCTCCCCCTCGATTTTGTTGAAGGAAGAGAAGCCCTTTTTCGCATCCCGTGAGGGATAAAATTTTCATTTCAAAGCACCTTCCTAACTTGTGTATCCACTGAGTGCATAGAAACATTACAGTGGGAAGCACGCAGAATGTCCTGGAAATTTCAGATTAATTCTGTTTCTTCTGTGGAAGTTACATGGCTCTCTGGCCTATGTCATGGTTTCAGGATTATCTGTTTTTCTGCGGTTATGTGCCGAGCTTTCTATGGTCTGCCAGACTTTTTGCCCTAGAACAGAGAGAAAGAATCACTATTTAGATTTGATTACTTTTTTTTTTTTTTTAACGATTCTTTTCTTTCATCCCCCAGGATACCCAAAAAGCAAAGCAGTTTCTGCCCTTCCTTCAGCGGGCAGGTCGTTCTGAAGCTGTGGTGGAATATGTCTTCAGTGGTTCTCGTCTCAAGCTGTATTTGCCAAAGGAAACTTGCCTTATCACCTTCTTGCTCGCAGGTAAGTCTTGTGTGTTATATGTTCTGATAATTCTTCCCGGAGCTCAGAGGTCATGCCTGGAGGTCACATGCCCTCCTTTCCCTTGTGTTTTAGATGGGACTTCGAACCAATCTAGGTGGTTTAATGTCTAACTGGGATGTCAACACAAAATTGCTAGATTTGATCCCTCTGTCACTGTAGACCCAACACTGGGCCCTCTTCCTGTTCCTCATTTGTACCAACCACAGGGCCTAAGAGTAGAACAGCTTGAAAGACAACACGTATCCTTTCACAGCCTGTGTGAAGGGAATTCCAGACAAAGAAAAATACTAATGCTGGAATTCTCACAGTCGGTATTTCCCGTTTGGGATAGCCCAGCCCTGCTATGTCAGTCATGGGTAGTCCACCGAGGAGCTGAGACGCCCTTCCCTTGTGTCTCCCTAGGCTGTGTCGTTTGTCTCTCTTTTATTTGTTCCAGCTGTCTTTAGGATCCAAATCCTTTGCGAAACGTCAAACATGACATTACCTTTCCAGGCTCCTGCATCTGTAGTATTTCTCTGTTGCACTAAGCTTTATGTGCAAGGGTGAGCCACCCTTTCTTTGCTGACTGAATGCGCATCTTTCTTATCTTATCTTTTCTAGTAGCTTAATATTTCATAAGCCAGCAAGGCTGTGTATGAACTGTGTTCTTTGAGCAATTTACATTTATGCATTCAAGGAGCAGACTGCTTTATTTCTTCCCAATGGCTGATAATAAAGTTATTTATTTCCAGTCAGTACTTCACAGAGACTGTGGTCTTTGAGAGAAAGTATCATTTTACTTCAACACCCCACACCCCCCCATATACACAAACATTCACTCATGCACAAAGGACACACATATTCCGCTGAGTGCTCCCTGTGCACATTGCCTTTTCTGCTGACACCCTGCTCCCTCAGCACTCCTTCTGTTGGGATTCTTGAATAGAGTTTGCCGTGGGGGAAGAGAAATGGGAGCCATGCTTGCTGTCCCCTGCCAGACTGCCTCGGCCTCCTTTTCCTAGAAGGCAACGATAGTTTCTTCTCTGGATAAGGGTCTCCCTCAGGCCCAAACTAATGGGTTGTTATGTGAGATAAATCACTCACTGAACGCGTGGCCGTGATGTTCTCTGCTGCTGCTGGGCCACCACTTCTGGCGAGGCTCTCTCTCACACTCTGAAGAAGTTAACCATCACTGCACAGCTCTGCGGGCTTTCTGAGGGGACTAATTGAAGTATGACATGAAGCTCAGGCAGCTGCAGAAAGGGAGGGCCAAACAAATCCATACGTTACTGGAAGGCTGTACTTTGGTGAGTTGTAGTCAACTGAGGGGTAGCATGGTAGTGTGGGACAGAGGCTATTTGTGCCCTTTACTGAAGATTTCCAGAGCAGAGAAGTTTCTTATCAGTGAATTCCTGTTGTTACAGAGTTTGAAGTAACAACCTCTCCTTTGTTCTATATCTACAAGACAAAAGCATCCTCTTGGGAGTGTGGAGCTTTATCCCAGAGGTAAACAAGAGAAGAAATATTATTCTTCCTGGGAAACTTGGCCACAGGTCTGTAGGGGAAAGAAAACATTGAAAGTCTGGCTTCTAAATTCAAAACTACCTGAACGGAATCAGCTCAGAGCTCAGACCTATCCTGGCTGGAGTTTTCCTGCGGAACCCTTCTGGTTGTACTTTCTTTCCCATGGAACGTTTGTCTTGTATGACTGTTCTGGACCTCAGCCAACTACCAGAAAGGCCTTGTCCCACCGTATATGTAGAGTAGGATACGTGTTGCTTACGTGTTCGCTGGGGCAGTTTCCAGCCCGCTGAATCTCAGGCGCAATGCAGCTTAGTCACTCAACTCCACAGCAGCCAGTTCCTGTGTGTATTTAGCGTTATTCTAAGCTTAGCAATTCGAAGTACAGTGCCCAAGTTAACTTCTATTCTGAAAGATAGATTACCAAAGCAAATACTTGATAAAATACAGGCTTTTGCATTTTTCTCCTGCCATGCTATATGCAGTTATATTCTGCACCTTCTCATTTCTTTACAAACCTGGCAAGGCTACAGGACAGGGAAGAGTTGTAAGAGCACACAGACCTCAGTTTGAATCATGGCTCTACTCTGCTCAAGCAAGTGACTTTAAGGAGGTTTTTTGCTCTTGAAGCCTTAGTTTAGACATCAGTTAACTGGAAAGTGGTTCCTGCCTCTTTGGATTTTTGTGAGGGTTTAATGAGATGTATAATGGGTTCAGAACAAGCCCGCCATAAAGTAGATTATCCATAAATATGTTTCCTTCCTCTTCCTCTCACAATGACTGGGTGAATTCATAACTAGAGATCTTCTTACCTCTTATATGCAGTGGTATATTGTACCGTGTGTGCACATAGCCGTGGCTCTACCATGGAGACTTTGACCTCTCAGTGGAAATAAATCAAGGAAAGTTGCTGTTCTAGCCTCCTAAATGAGCAGAAAGCTCATTGATAGGAAGGCTGCTGGCTTTTCCCTTTGAGTTTAGAACGAGGAACTGTGCGTCCTGGTAAGACATTGTCCGAGGTCTCCAGAAGCTCCAGAGGGAAGACAGACATGTAAGCAAACTGCAGTATTGGGCTCTAGGTGAGAGAATTCTTAATAAGGCACAGAGGTAACACAGAGGAGGGAGTGATCAGTTACCTAGAAGAAAAATAAGGGACTGTCTCCCTGAGGAGCTGCTCCCTGAGCTGCTTTTGAAGGACAAATAAGAGTTGGCAGTGTTGGGACAGGAGGGGAAAAGGAGGTAGAGAGGAACATTCTAAGCAGAGGTTAACAGCACGTACAAAGGTGTAGAGGTATGATCTGTGCTGGTGTCCAGGCAACTGTGCCCCTTTGGTATTGGTGGGTATAAGGAGTGAGGGGTTGGTGGGATGATGCACACAGGATGCACTGTGGACCCTCAGAGTCACTCAGGGTATCGAGCAAGAGAGAGACATGCTCACACTTGTGTTAAGAAAGTTTATTTTGGTGAATACATTGGAATAAATGAGGCTGGAGGCAGAGAAAGCAGTTACAGAAGCGAGAGGGTTAGAGGCCTAAAATCTGGCAGAGAAGAAGAGGAGAGGTTGGAAAGTATTTAGGAGGAAGACTTGATGATTCAGGGAATGATTGGATTTTTTGGTCAGAAGTCGGGGTAACATTGAGCGTAGGAGGGAAAGTAACTCGCCCAAGGCTTGAGTATTTGGGCAAACCAGGATATCCACCAGCAAGGGCAACACCAAAGTAAGAATAGGTTTTAGGAACAGATAATTGGTGGTCGGAGGATTAGGTGGAGAATCCTCCAAGTGATATTCAGGAAGCCAAGAGAGGAAAGAAGTCCAAGGAGTTGGCAGTATCACATTTTACCTAAAATATCAAGTCAGTAAAAACTAGGAAGTGATTTTTTACTGTTTATCAATTAGTAAGTCACAGATGACCTTTGTCAGTGCAGTTTCATCAGTTGATTCAGCTAAAGGCAGATTACAGGCGATTAGGGTGTAAATGTGGGAAATGAGGAACAGAATAAAAAATAGAGCGCTTGTCACAAAATTCTAACAATGCAACAGGAATGCATAAAAGTGAAAGCTAAGGGGTCACAGTAACATTCTAAGGATGTCAGCAACTTGAGTACTTTTATAACTGTAATTCTTAATATTGCAGCAGAACATGGCATTGTGTTGGAAAAGCTCTTCAGTATACCTGTTGTTTTCATAATACCAATTACAGAATGTAGAATTCAACAAAATCTTCTTGGCAAATAAGGACATAAAAAAGATGGAGTGAGAAAGTATCATAGGGAACAGGAGAAGCTGGTCTGAATCCTGAGGAGAAGAAACGAAGAAAGGCTGCAAGGACTTGATTGACAGAGCGATGAGCTAAAGGAGACAGCAGGAACAAGATGGCTAGAGAACAGGTTGGAGGGAGTGCCCTTAGAGGGGGGGCCCCTTGGTCTTCTGAGACCAGCTTCAACGAACGCTGAACGTGAGTGTGGACACAGACACGGCGTTCACATTGTGGGGTGGCTCACCTGGACAGTGAACCTCCTGGCTCAGCTTTGCAGGTGTCTGTGGGATGTCCTCCACATCATGGAGAAATGGCATTCTGTTGGAAATGATGTCTCTCTGCAGCCGGGGGGGAGTTTGGGCTGTGTTTCTCAAGGGGAAGGTCAAGCTAATTGTTCAGCAATCCCGTATGTGCTGCTCTCATTAATCCCAGCCTTTCAGAGAACCCTCTGGACTTCAAGGTGGGGTGGACACTTTCCATTTTTATGTGGCCTTTTTTGGGCAGACGGCCCCACAGCTTGATAGGGAGTGGCATTTGGCCCGAGCCAGCTGGCCTCTCTGTCACGGTTCCTGCACCCCTGTATGTGGAATGATTGCCTGGTCAGATGGGATAGCAGGTGGGGCTGGGCAAAGTCAGCTGTAGCTAACAGGTCAGCGCCTCCTGAAAGCTCTCGCCCTTTAGTCCTTTGAGCACCTGGCTTAGGTTTGGTCTGTGAGCAGGTGACCTTACAGCATCAGAACAGTCTGTTGACGGTCCCTCTGCCTGCCGCTGTGGCCTCCCCCTGTGCAGACTTATTTCAGTTGTAGAGGCAGTCACAGCCAGGGCTTGTCCTGAGCTCGCAGGGAAGCCAAGATCCCCGGGCTGCCCACATTTGTTTGAAAGCATCCTTTTCCCTCATCTAGCGTTCACTGTGCCCCATGCTTTTCCTCCCACTAGAACAAAACAGTTTACCCCCAATCTATATTTTCCACTTACTTTCACTTGTCACGTGTTTCACATTTTAGTGTCTTGTCTAAAGGGGTACTGAGGTGCACATATTTGCATATCTCTTGGTCTTTGATTCACATTTTTATTCAACAGCACCGTTGGGCATGGAGTGTGTGTCCTGGTGCTGTGTATGACCTTCACAGTACATTTCCTTATTTTGAATTACTGTCTTAGCTCTAGGGTGTCTGGGTCATGCGAAGGGCGTAGTTCAAGAGGTAGTCCTGTTGACGGTGCGGAGGCAGGTATCACGTTTGCCTGGGAACCAGCTGCCTGAATTGAAAGAGAATAATAATTTGAGGTTTCATTGCAAAGTAATCTAAGTAGTCTCATATCAATTGTTTGGTGTCTTCTGCTAAGTCACTGAGCCCACCCCATTTGCATTTCTGTGTTCCTCAAGCTAGGACAGCAGTATATATGGGGAATGAGGGACTGAGGCAGGTTTGGAGTGTGGGGGAGTGGCTGTCAGTCATCTTGGTTGGATCCCACGGTACAAATCACCTAGAAGGCAGCAGCCACCTGGCAGGGGGTTCCCATGTAGACCACAGCAGGTGACTTCTAATTAACCAGTTACCTAGTCATATGAAACAAGACTAGAAAATGAGACTTCCCTTTGCCTGCCCTTTGCCCATTTTTTTCAGTTTTTTCCTCTCTCTCTCTCTCTTTGATTATAACTCTCCCACTGGAGCTGCATTATGACAAGGGACACAGTGAGGAAAGGGTTCTAGGTATCTAGGGTTTGGTAAATTTTGATGGTGGTCGTGTGCATGATGGGTAAGCTAAATGTTTGGCCGTGTGTCCTTCCACCCGAATGCCTTTGAGGAAGGTATCTCGTGTCCTTCTTTGTCTTTAACGCCTCTTCTCCAGCTAGTCCTAATAGGAATATCAACTGCCTGTTTCAATAGCCCAAAAACTTCTAATGAGAGAGGAGAGGGAAGGTGAACAAGAATATCCTCCCCATCTCCTGGCCCCAGGAATGGTGGATCCCCATTGATTACCAGTGCCTAACCAAATTACACAATTAAAGCCAATGTATGTTAAAGTGAGAAATCCCATTCTGCTATCACAAGGTGCTAATGAATCAGGCAGTTATGTGGTTGTGTTTGCTGGGCTTCTATCCTTAATTAAGCAATTACAGGGTCTGCTGATACTTATGAATTCCTTTCAGATGCTTTAATTGAATTGCAACTTAATGGGTATTTGTAAAGTGGGGTATTCTTTCTCTTGGGACTTGCCAGTTTGATTCCGTCTCCATCACCTACTTGCTTTCGGTTGGGTCCCATTACCAGAAACGGGCAGCTTGACATGAGGCTTTTCTGGAGCAGCTCTAGTTCTTCACTTTTGAAGATACCATTATATGAATTTTATGAATTACGTTCACGTCAGGAGGTCCTAGAGGATCACTCGTTAGGAAAGCATTAACACAATAAACAGGGTGGGGGAGCCTTTTTTAATGAGGCCAAGATTTTGCAAGCCCACTATACGAAAAAGCAGTCTTTGATAGGTGGATTGTGGGTGATGCATAAATTAATATCATAGTTTCTGCTTTCTTGAGTAGCCTTTAGCCTAGTCGTGTAGACAGCCATATGAAAAACTTGTACAAGAAACAGTAAAAAGGAGTAATGAAAAGTATAAGCAACATACCATGAGAGTGCAGAAGAAAGAACAATTAATTGGGGGAATGGCAAAGACTTCACAAGGGCGGTGGTATTTGAGCATCCAAGATGGGGAACGTTTTCTTTTGGCAAGCTAGGTGTGATTCATCTAGGCAAAACAACTTAGCCGGTATCATTAGTTCTCAGGAAGAGTAGCCTAAAAGAAATGGATGTACTCATCGATCATTTTCCTCTCTCTCTGCCTTTGTTTGGGTGTGTAAATCTCCTTCTCTGCTCTTCTGCTGCTGAGTGTGCAGTGCCCTGCCTTCCGCTGCCATCTCTGCACGTGGACCGCTGCCCCTGGTCACTTCACATGGACGGAAGTGCAGGCCTACGAAGATAGCCTGATTATCTCCCATCTCTCGATCGTGAATCATCTCCAGAATAAGCCTCGTCATGCTTATGGGTCTTCCAGTGGCATGGCTGTTTAGTAATTTATTTCCACTGGGCACTGAGTTGGAATTTAGAACTACCTAAAGTCCAGGCTTCAAGCAAAGTAGTTGTGTCTATTGAGGTAAAGAATGTATAGACATGAAGAAACAAAATACATTTTTAAGAAAGCTAAGAGTAAGAGAAACATGCCTTTAAAACCATATAAATGAAAACAACTCCGGTTTTTATAGAATGGTAACAGTGTATATGGTGATAACTGTCCAAAAGGCTGAGGTCATCCTTGTTTCTAAGCCAGTGGTACAGCATCTGGAGAGGGGTGGGGTTGAGTGCTGGTCCAGTCCGGGGCAGGGCAGGCCTGGAGTATGATCTTCTCTCCTTTTGGCAAGGAGATGAGCAACCCGTTCAAGGATCAGAGGAGAGTGACCAGGATGCTAAGAGACCTCAGAATGCTGTGACCTGAGGAATAGTAGTGGGAATCAAAGGAGGGTCCCAGGACGTACTGGAGTATTTCAGGTCCTGAGGCAGGGATTTGATCTGCTCAGGAGCCATTTTTTTTGGGGGGGGGGGTTGAATTGGAGTAATAAATAAAGATGTCAATAAAAATAGGATTTGTTCAGCATGGTTTAATGGCAGCCACAGACCTTGGAGCTAAAACACTTAAAGACGAATTCTTGCTCTCCTGCTTCCTGGTTAATTATTTCCATCAGACTGGCCTGCTCATCGTGGTGTGATGCTGGGACTTGGAGGTGAGGGAGACGGCAAGGCCCGCGTGGGACCTGCAGCTGTAGGGAAGCGCTGTGGCAGCGGCGCCGCCTTCTCTGGGGCCCGTCAGACTGCTGGGCAGGGCCCAGCCTCTTAACTGGGGTGCTCAGCCCTTACCATCTTGGTTGGGTTTTCTGTGCCAAGAAAAGGAAGATGTTGATTTCTCCTCAGCTGTTACAGGACAGGCCCATTCATTCCCTCTGGATGGATGGGTCAGAATGAAGAGAAAAGAATCCTTTCCTCCCAAATCCCCAGACTCCTGCCTTCTCCTTGCTTTTTACTCTTGATGCTTTGATGCTTTTGAGGGTTTTGTTTTGGTTTGGTTTGGTTTGGGTTGGGTTTGGGTTTGGGTTTTGTTTTTGTTTTTGTTTTTGTTTTGTTTGTTGAGATGAGGGAAAAAATACCCCCGGTAGGAATCGGGCAGAGCCAATAAGAGCCAGTTGAGTGGTACAGAAGGGTCAGACCTGAGAGCTTTTCCCCCAGGGGTTCCTCTTCTATTCCTTCTCCTCCCCTCCCACTTGATGGTTCTTTCCGAGTCTGTTAAAGGTTATCCAGGCTTCCAGGTCGTGGGCATGGCAGGTGGGGAATGGGAAGCTTGGAAAAATCCGATCACTGTTCTCTGCTAGAGTGTTTCCAGTACCAGCACCTGTCTCTGGTTGTGCCCACATACCTCCCTTCTAATCCATCCTGTGGCTTTTCCAGAAAAACAAATTTCAGTGTGGATTTTTCGTTGTCATCTTGTCAGCCTATTGGCATTTGTCAACAGCCACTTAGTAGTAGTGGTGGCAAGCAGCAGCATCCAGGATCGGGCTGCTCACCACTACCCCTGCCCTGTGGAGTGTCCATTCGCCAGCCTAATAGTAGGAAATGGCAGGAGCTGGATGCAGGAGAGGGAGTGTAAATGGTGTGGTAATTTGAAATTAAAGAGAAATGCTTTGAAATCTGGTAATGGGCAGCCCCAGGGTGAACAGTGCACACTGCCTATAAGACTTAATCCTGGTTGCTATGGGAACTACCTCTCACATCCCCCTTTCACACAGAGATATGACTGGGTTTAAAAAAAGAGTTCCTCATCATGAAAAACTATCTTTGCCCCCAAACCCTAGATCATGGCTCCCCTTGGATTCCTTTCAGAAAGTTTTCCTGAGGCTTCCCCAACCTGGTGGGCTGTCTATGCCAGTCTAAGCCTGGCCCTTTGTATTAAATTTCAGTGAATGGCACTAACATGAGAATTAGAACACACTAGGTGCCCAGTATGGGCAGCTGGCCCTAGCATACCCTCCTGCTGCCCCTGAGTGGGCACCACAGGTTTTTACTCAAGGAACTGGATAGAACCACTGGCCACATGTTGCATGTCCTCCTGCCTCCTGCCTGAGGGGCTCCAAGGAAGCCCAAGGATCTGCACTGAGACTCGGTGCCGTGGGATTGGTCCCAGATTCTGATGTAGGGCTGCCAAGCACAGAACTTGTAGGAGGAAAAACAATTCACAGAAGTTCCTTTCATATCTGGAAGGCATCTGAGACACAACTGTATTCTCTGTCATGTTTTTTCGTCAGAGTCTTTCCCTNCCCCCCCCCCGGGGGGGGGGGGGGGGGGGGGGGGGGTTGTTGCTGTTTTGTTTTTTGTTTGCTTTTTGTTTTTTAACCACCCTTTGCCTATGATAAAATAAGTGAGGTCTGCATCTCTCATCAGTGGCTTTTGATTTTTGGACATAAGTCTCCCTTCAAGGTTGGCTTATAGGCTTCCAAGTGGGGTTTGGAGAAACTTTGTCTAAGCTTTCTGGATTCCCTGTAGTTTTTCCTTATTATACTTGTGGTTTACAATAGTAGTCCTGAATAAACCCTAGTAACTCCCATGCTTACCTTCACTGTATGTAGGAAGTTATTTAAATTGGCTACTTATTCTACAACGGGTGGAGAAGTTCCCATTTCCCTGCCCTGGTGTGCCTCCTTTTCCTGAGCTTGTACATCTGCTAGTGATTTTTCTAGGGTTAATTTGGGTGTTTTTATTTTTAAATTGGAACATGGTGTCTGTCTCTTCTCTGTGTGTGTTTTGGATGCAACCCCTGTGCTAGGCATGCGGTTATTAACTCCGCTGATATACCAGTTCGCTCATTAGCATTTGCATTTTAAATTACAAGCTAGAGCAGACGACATTTATGCTATATTTGTACCATTGCCTTCTTCATGAATGATGTCGTATGTGCAGGGAATTCAGAAATAACTCCTCTAGGGCCCTGATATATTTTCGTCTCTCTTTCAGCAAACTGCTGTTTCTTTTCCACTCTTGATTCTCATTGTTTGCTAGGGATTTTTTTTTTTATTCTGTTCCAAGTTTAGACCTATTTGTGAGCGCTATGATTGGGAAGTGCTAATGACAACCCAAACCTTTGTATCAAAATAGGCCTATTGCGTAGAGTGGCCATCTTTCCCTTGCACATTGTGCTCCTGGGAAGCAGTGTGCTTTGATTAGAAAGGAGGGAATTTTCTCCTCCACAGTTTGGTGGGTCAGACGACATGGTAAAGGGTACTTGTTCTTGCTTGGATTTATGCTCCCATCCCTCTTTTTTATAGTTGATTCATCAGTGGCTATTTATTAAACCTGTTACTGCGTGGCGCTTGCATGGGGAAGAAAGGGAAACTGTACGTCTTCCAGGGGCATATTTTTGACAAGAAGCATGTAGATTGCACTGCAGGACGGCACTTACTATAATATTGGCATGCACAAGACCGGGTGGGAGGTGAGCTGCGTAAGGGAAAGTTCAGTCAGTCCTCTTGAGGGAACTGTTGCTGCTCTTGGCAGATGGTGACTTCAGCATCCCGATCCCAAGACCCAAACAAGAAATGCCCAGCCATGGATCATGGACCTGGCAGTGGAGCCTTCCTAGGCGTAAGCGTGCCCAGATTATCCTAAGCTAGTGTTTGGATGGTTTCTGACAGCAGATTAGGGGCAGAGCTCTGGCACAGAGGTCTGTGTTCATGCCATTGTGCTGTTTGTGATCTAAAATTTTGGGTCTCTTGAGTTCTGTTGCAGGGACCCTTCCATGTGGTGAAGAAATCTGACTTTTGAAACATCATGAAAGATCCAGGGAAGTCACACTGGAAATTGTGCATTCTGGGCAAGCAAGGAGAAATTTTCCAACTGATATAAACAGTTTTTATTTTCTCCGTCCTCCCCTCCCCTTCTCCCTAAAGATCTTCTCTCATGTAGTCCTCGTTCTACAAATTAGCTGCTGGAATAACCAAAATGTGAGGAGTTGCATTTGAGGCCTGTGATCTAAGTACACATACGTTAAGTTTAGAACCTGATCCCATTAAGGTGTGTCATTGTCCCACATGGCGTTTCAGACAATAATAAAAGAAATTACAGGGTTAATAGCATTTTAAACCTACTCTTCATGTTGACCCATTTCATGCTATGAGAATGGCCTCATAGTAAACACTGCCACATCATGTTTACTCTTTATTCCCTTAGCAATTAGGTCTTACCCACTGGAATGAGTACTGGGAGGTTAGTAACTTTTTTTCCAGTTTCAAATTGTACTTCACATCTGATACAGCTCTATATGTTTTTCTTTGATTCTGTTCATTAATCTTGTAATAATTTCTTACCTGGAAATCTGCTTGATTCAGTGTTCTCCAAGAAACCCACACGAAGTACTGCAAGCATTAGAGTCAGATCTCCAAATGGGCTCTGTCGTCTTGTGAGGGGCCCATAGTCCTGTGAGGGGTTCTTCCATTTAAACATGTAAGAGTTCAGGGATGATTGTCCTTCACAGCTTTAATTAGTTCCTTTTCCAAAAACAAAAGCACTCATGAAGTTCTTTTGCAAAGGTCACGAATAAGACGAAATTAACAAAGAATTCTTTCCTACCCTGTATCCCTTTTCTTCCATGCAGATGGTCCCTGTTCGGCCCGCTTATTATATGCTGTGTACCCAAGTGGCTTCTGTGAGCTCCCAGCTCCAAATCCACGGGCCTTTGAGCCTCGGTGTTTTCTGTTAGTCTCTAGCTTCTTTTAGTCTCTGTGCCGTTTACCTGGCAGAACTGTTCTCCATGAACTAAGCTGTGTGTAACAGGATATGCGCAGATAGCGTGGGGGACATGCACGGCTCCCTGGAGCCTTGGGAGTGCTAAGACTGGAGTCACCTGTGCCCTCAGATCGAGGTGCATTTGGCTGTATGATGGCAGGCATCTTGAGGGCATTTAGAGTGTTCGTTCAGTGGGCATTTGTAGACGCTACTGAACGATGCTGGTGGAAGCAGTTGAGACAAACAGCTCACTAAAGAGCCGAGGAACCCCACGGACTGGACTGTCTTTTGTGTCTTCATTGCATGTGTTATCCAGGTGAAGGGCTGACTGCTGCCAATCACTCCCCGTCCCTCCGAGCTGGTGCTCCAGAGGGGAGGGCTGGGCTGCCTGCGTTCCCCCAGCTGCCCCGCCATCCAGCGCTCTCGCATTCCTCGGCACCTGCCTCCACTATGTCGTTGGCTTCTGACAGAAACCTTGAATTAAGTGGGTTAGGAATAAACTGCTTGAATGTGTTTGTGCAAGATAGCTTCTCTCACCAGCTATCTGAAGTGCTTTTTGAAATACACGGGAGCCCTTTGTAAGCTGCTTTATAAGCTGCGAAGTCCATTGTTGCTGCTCGCTGCAGCCAGAGTGTCTCTAACCTAAGGAATGTCAACTTGGATCCCGTCCAGGGCTTGGTATTGGAAACTCGCGTAAGCAGCAAAGCCGCCCACCAGAGTCACTAGCAGCTGTTGCAGGTTGGAGGATTTGCAGAAATTGAGATTGCTGTTCCCAGATATTGGCACTTGCCTGGTGATGAATGACCGAGTCTGTGCGAGGGGCTCTGTATGCTTTCCTTCGGACTTTCTTCTCAGCCATCCATTGTGGCGCCTGCTCAATGGCCCCATTGTGGAGGAGGGCGGCTGAATGCAGGGGTGAGTGGCCCGCCTCTGCCGCCATCCCCTCCCTCATTTGGCCTCAACTGAGACATTAATAATAGCTCTTTGATCCCCTCAACTGGTTCTGGGGACAGGAATTTCATGGCACCATAGCACAGATGCCAGGGGCTAAGCATCTAACCTCCAGAGGGTAGAGAAATGAACTTCACCTAAAAGAGAGTGACGTGAACTTTGTTTTGAGTACTCTGGTGTCCTTTTGTCTTAACCTGCCTATCTGCACCAGCAAAGCCAGGGAGGTAATACTGAAGACCAGAAAAAGTTTATTATGATAAAGTCGTAATGGCTAGCATGTTTATTTCTGATATGATTGCCCCAGAGTGAAATTTTTAGAGGGTGATGCCACTTTGACTAATTTCTTCTTACCGCATGTACTTATGCATATTCATGTATGCATATGCTGAAACCAACGTTAGAATGTCATTTTCCTAGAGATTAAACTGCAGAAAAATCCGCACAAGAGGCCTTCATAAGAGACTTCCACCTTCCCAACTTCTACTCACTCTCTCGTGTCAACTTTTTCTTTTCTTTACAGCACTTGCCATTATCTGGAATTACCTGGTGTACTCATTTGCTTTTTTGTTGACTCATTGCATCACCAGAATGCACAATACTTGCGGGCAGGGACCTTGTCTGTCTTCTAGCTGCTGAAACCCTGTAACATCACCCAAAACATTGCCTGACACAGAGTTAACACTCAGTGGACAGTTCTTGGGTGAATGAATGAACGAACACTGAAGTTTCTGGGCTAACACTTATTAGCTTATTTTAAAATTCAGAAAACAAAATAACTCTGTTCCTATAGAGAATAAGTGCTAGAGCCACAGCAGCCCTAAAATAGCAAACAGTTCCAAACTGGGTATCTGTGCAGAGAGCAGGACTAAGACTTAGAACTGTCCCCAAAGTCACTTAGCCTTGAATAAGTCACATAACCTCGCTGGGCCTTGGGTGTTTTCACTAAGTTGAGGGAATGGATTAGGTTTCTCTAGGGTTCATTGTAGGTCTGAATCTCAAATAATAATAGGCTTAACTTAATGGATATTTATGCTATGGATTAACTCATTTAATTCTTACCACAGCCCTTTTAGGTGGATATCATTACAGTCCCTATTTCGCAAATGATAAAACTGAGGCTTAGAAGAAAGGTAATTAACTTGCTAAATAAACAGTGCACACGTTCTTGATCATACTGTATATGCTGTCATTTAGAATGCAGTGCCCAAGTTGATGTTGAACTTGCTCTTCCCCCGGTCTTAACCTCTTCTGTTTCTCCAGTCTTCCCTCCTTTTGTTGCATGTGCCTATTTTCTCTTGTTGGCCAGGAATCAACCCTTCAGGGATGACCCAAAGAAAGTTAAAGGGACATTGGTAGTGGCCCTCTTTAGGAAATATAGTAATGAGGACATGAGATTTTAGTTGTTTTGGAGTTTGAATTTGTATTTTGGCCTTCTAGATGACACTGATAGGAGCACATCTAAGACGAGAGCATGGCTGGGCCATGGGATTGTGGAGGGGCAGGCAGGTCAGACCTGTGGGATGGGTTTATGAGCTGGGGCATTTATGGACAAATTAAACTTTAGCCCTGAGTAAGCAGAGTCCTAAGCCAGTTATTACTGCTCTGGCACTTCTAATGGGTCCTGTGCAACCCTTATAAATTATTCAACTGCTTTACTAATAAAGCCTAGTCCTGGTGATACTTAAGCATAGCTTAGAACAGGTTGGAGAGACAGAATATGTGCTGACCGTCAAGGAACCCACCTTTCTAATTTGGAGTTGAAAAGGTTAAACTGACTATCTTGAGTAGCAGAGTTTTGAGAGCTGATACATGAAACTGGGATTGAAATGTTAACACTGTAGACTAACGAACGGGCTTTTCCTCGGACGAAAGGTTCCCTGGACCAATCTGCACCTTTCACAAGGTCATGATTATAGTGATTAAGTGCCCCAGGATATCCAAAGTTTAAGTCTCAGAAGTTGTTGGGATTTTTTAAAAAATAATTCCTGTAACTGAATTTTGGTATAGTTTCAAATTTATAGAAAAACTAGTAGCACAGAGATCTTCCATTTACCCTTTATTGAGTTAACATATTGCCCCATTTGCTATCAGTGTATTTTTAGAATCAGAAGATTTTGCCAGATTGCTTCTCATATCTGTAAAATGATGTAAAATAATTTCTTCCATTCCATACAGAATATACTTTAAAAAAAATGTTTGTGTGGTTGTCTTACTTGGTCCCTGGCAACAACCATGATGTTTCCCCAGTTTGGAAGGTGCACTGTGGCGGCCATACATCCTGACTGTACCATTTGCTTTCAAGTGTTGTGTTCGAAGTTCAGGCCTAGTGTCAGGCCAGTGAATCTTTGTGGTCCAAAATATGCCAGTATAACAACTTTGGGGCCCTGTCAGGCTCCACGCTTCCAAGAGTGAGAGAGTTGGTGAGGTAGTTCTAGCCCCGTCTGGAAGCTGCTAGGAGTGAGCACACTCTCGTTTCTCTGCATGCTTGCCATCTGGAGTTTTGCATGCTGCCCCTAGAAATGATAGGGGCTTTATAATCTTACTTCCTTTGAGATTTCAGTAAATAGTGGATCAGGTTAAAGCAAAATGACTCATCCACACATACCTACCTCCAAGTATGTTGGGGTTCTGTTTTTTAAGGTACACTGCGGATGTCTGATTTCTTGATGAAGTCTACATTTAGCTGAGTTGTAAGCTGCTGCCAGCTGCGGGACACCACACAAGGGAACCTCAAGGCTGATGTTGCCCAACATGCCAGCTAGAAAGCGTGACAACTCCTATTCAGCCACCCTGACCTCACATCTCATATTTCGTGGCAAAGAATTTTAAAAGTCTCTTTTCTCTTTGCTTTCAACTTTGCACATTCTTATTATCATATTTGCTCTTCTGCATCCACTCCCTATCTGAGGTCTTCCTGAATTTTCACTGAAATGAAAACTGTGTGGGTATGTGTACTTGTTCTAATTGCTTATGTCTCTTTCAGCTTCACTGGGCTCTGTTTTTTTTTCATTCATTCATTGGTGAATGGCCTTGATTTTATAACAGCAAGAAATGTCACAATAATGATGCTAGCTTTATTAGCATTTGTACATCCTAGACAAGCATTTTGCCCCCACTGCTTTCCATGATCCTAGAGGGGACTTCAGCGGGATGGGTACCTTTCAGTACAGCAGGAGATTACTCACTTAGTAGAGTTGAGATAGGAAACCTAATTATATGGGAATAAAGTAGGTGAAAGGTGAGTTTGAAAGACTTTAAAGAAAAGTGGATAATAGTTCACTGGCCAAAGAGCGGAAGACGTGGTTTCTCATCCAGACTTTATGGCTTACTGTATGTGGCCTTTAACAAGGTTCACACAGGTGTCTGCCCCCACTTCTCTGACTTCCATTGGCCTGTACTTCTATGGGTTCTCCCCCATTATTGTTAACTCCAGGATATATGGTCCTAGCTTTGCAGCCTGGGATTCTGTTAAATGGCAGCTAATTTTCTTTCAAGCCTTGAAAAGCCATAATCTTATGAGCCCTTCCCCTTACTCTTATATTTTGGGTTTGAAATCAAGTCAGCTGACCAGTAAATTGAGTTGATAAAGTTTTCACCTTGACATAAATGTGATCTGTGCGAGAAGGAGATGACAACTTCAAAGACAGCCAGTGTCTTCTCTCAGTTCATCAGATAAACACTCTAATTGGATGACAGACCTCAGTTTTAAACTATCCTGAGCTCAAAGGGGAGCTAGCCAAAGGCTAATGCTAGTGCCATCCATCCAGTTCTCAGAAGAGCAATTAGGACCCTAATGAGATGAGGACCAAGGGCTTCTGGGATAGCACCAGAGAGAAGTCTCGAGGCTGTGTCAAACTGCCTTCCCTGCTTCTCTGGAGGCAGGCAGCTTGTTTGGGATGCACCCTTTGCTCAAGTATCTCCCATGTGTTCATGTAGGATCTGGGCCCTTACATGGCCCAGCTGTCTAACATTCCTAGTTCTCTTCTTGATGGGATTATAGATTTGTTATGCTAAGCATTGGCTTTATCTGGAATTTGTTTTTCTTCTTCACCTGCCCATTTTTTAAAGCTACAGATGTAAACACACAAGCTGAGAAACACTTAAAGCTTGAAATTGTATTAGAATGCTGGTTCGCCCACTTCACACATGAGGTATATTAAGGTTCACCTTTAGCAACTACCCAATTAGTAATTGCCAATACTGCTTATGTACAGTGTGGGATTGTTAACAGTTGCTATGAGAACCTTAACTTTTGCATTCCCTGACTCATTTTACATGAACAATGCAAATGTGAAGAGATGGGGGGGGCTGGTGATGATAAGACATGGTGCTTGCAAATAAATGAAGCTCTTCTTTCTTGAATCACTTTGAATGGTTAAGTTCCCAGTGATCATTCAGTTCTTTCACCTCCTGCCTGTATGGAAGTTTGTTTTCCCTAAATCTTTAAGAAGGACGTAAAATAGTTTGACCTTTATTTGCATTGAGCTTCAAAGCAGTTCAAGTTCAGTACTTAGCAGGAAGATTGCCTTTAATGAGCCACGTTTAGAGGAGGTGGATTTTAATCTCTTAATGTTTGGAAGGAGAGGAGATGCCCGTATGCAGTGAGAAAGTAAGTCTGCAGCCTTAACTGTTACATTCCAAACTGAATTACTCTCCCAGTAGCATTTAAGAACAGAAAAAACTGTGTGGGTTTCTTTTTGTTGTTGTTTTGTTTTGGGAGGGGGGCGAAAAAGCATCTCATCTATAGCATGTGCCTGTGTGTGGAATCTTGAATTTAAAGGGGAAAAAAAAACAAAACAGAAAAACACTCAAGTAGCTCAGAAGCCCTCTTTCTTTGTTTTGGACTTGATCTGAGAAAGAAATTCCGCTCCCAAACCAAGCTCCTTCCCCTTCTTTTCAACTCCCTCCCCTCCTCAGGGTGAAGCCTGGGTTAGATTCTCTAAAGAAGGAAAAGGTGCTTCCTCAGCCTTTGTCAGCGTTAATTGCCAGCTGTGTTTAGTGCTCTATCACTTTGTTTTTTCAATCCCTTGTTATTTGGTGAGCCTGGTTTTATGCTGAATAGATGATAAAGAAGGCTTAGTTATCCCACCACCCCCCCTTCCCTCTCACTCCTCCTCCTCTCCCTGCATTTGAAAGAAGATTGTCATGCTGGGGTGGAAATTCTTGATTTGCAGCTTGGAGCAGGAGCTCTATGGGAGGGCCTGGGCCTGCAGTTGTCACAGCCGGATGGAAACTGGCGCGTGTTCTGACCACTTGTTGCTGTGCAGGGTACTGTGCCCTCAGTCACAGGATGGCTCCCTGGCATTTCCAGCTGTGGCTTGACGCTCATCACCCCCAGTGAGTTCTAGTAAGGTGCTTCTCAAACCTGTTCAGTAGGTCTGGAGCAGGGCCAGAGATGTATCTGACAAGGTTCCAGGTGATGTCATTGCTGCTAATTTGCATACCACTCTTGAATGGAAATGGTCTAGGCTGTCTTTCTGTTCTGGAGATTTGAAATATCCATTGCGCACACCAAGCCTTAATGGCTAAGAGAACAGGTTTTGGAGCCAGTCCCATCTGGTCTGAGCATAGGCTCCCCACTGGCTAGATATTGAAACTTTCTTTCCCCCTTTGAAAAGGTGAGGATGAAATGGTGTTACTGAGTGATGAGCAAATCATTCGTGTGAGGTGCTTCTTATCCAGTGACCAGCAAAACCCTAAGTGGCCATTTTGACCCATGCATGATGCATGATCTGAATTCTGCTCACAGAAATGCCATCAGGGGAGGCCTCATCCTTCCGGTATTTTAAGGCAGTGCTGCATGTGAACCAGTGCCCTACTTGGCTTTCTCTCTCAGCTCTGAACCTCGAACTATGGTCTTACTGTTACGTTCCCTCCCTCCTGCTCACGTTAGCCCTTGCTTGTGAAGAGGTGTGGGGCCCCTAGGGCAGCATCCCAGCTGGTCTGTCCTTGCGGCCTCATCTTCTGGAGCTGTAATGGATGTTTCCTGCCTTGATACCTGTACTCACATCCTCTGTCTAGAACAGCAGAGTGGGGAAGTTAGCCCTCCAGGAAGGGTCCCAGACGTTGTCTTCAATAGCAATGGTAGTTGCTGATTCGATCTCAGATGTACAAGGTTACATGCTCTGAAAATAGAGATTCTGTGTCTGCAAAGGAATTCTTTCTAGGGAATAAAGCTTACTTGTTTAGGACAGAATGTGATGGTGAAAGGTGGAAGATGGAAATGTGGAGCTGAATTGGTTGAAAAGCATGTCCCCCGAGATCATGGGACCTTTGACATACCCTGATCCCTTCCTTGGTAGTGAGTTCGAGAACCTCAGCAAACCTCAGGTATTCTCTTGTATTATGGGGTGAGGGGCGGCCTGCTTTCTTTAGAAAATGCTTTAGTTCTTACTTGGACTTACTTGGCTTTTCGTTTGGAAAAGCACATTTGACACATTGAAGTGTAGCTAGCTTCTATTCATTCTTCACTTCTCTGCTTCTCATTTTTTCCCAGAGAACTTTGCTGGCTCTTGGACTAGAGTAAGCCCTTCCCTCGCATGTATTCCCTTCTGCTTCCTTATATTTCTTATGTAAGTCCTCTGCAATAGATGCTAAGCTCCCTGAGTCTTTGTGTTGCTTGTCTCTGCTGTGTGCCTGGTTCTTATTCAACTCAGCCCCTGGCATGTAGTAGGCACTCAGTAAATACGTGTTGAGTAAGTGGAAACTTCATCTGCTTCTGGAGCCATGCATTCTTCAGTGGAAAATAGGGAGCAAGAAAGTGATGCATAGTCTTACATGCAAGTTCGTCATATAGCAGCTCTGACCTTCATTTCTGTTGGATGTCATTTCCAAGATACTCTTGGATTTTTGTTCCATAGTTGTATTTGTGGCACCAACATGCATTTGTAAGATTCTCTTGAGAGTATATTCTGCCTCCAGGAACCAGGACTGTACATAAGTAGAGATCATCACTGATTTCTAAAGAGCAGGCATCAGCCACAGACAGTGCAAATTGATGGAACAAGTTCAGGGAACAGGAGAAAGCAAACTTCACTTAGAAACTATTAGCTCTAGGCTAAAAATTAAGAACTCTTAGCTTTCCTGTACTTTTCAGACCCCATAGCCTTTGCAGCCTCTGGAGATTCCTGAGCAGATCCATCAGGCACAGAGGAAAACAGCTATGTTAGATTTTATGGCCGTTCGCTTTAGCTTGCCATGTTACTAACTCATTTTTGACACAACAGTCTACAACAATCCAGATTTTTTCTAAAGTTGCTTTTCAAAATTGAAAGTGTCAGATACCCAATATTTTGAGGCCAGTAATTAACTAGGACATTTTTTATTTATGTAGATGCCTGTAAAACATCTTTATCAATACAATCTTGACCTTTTTTCTCCTAGTGCGGGGTGTTTATAACACAAGAAGAGCATACAGTTAGAAAAGAAGAAAGCATCTGTGAGAAAAGTAATTGACTCACCTGAGTTTCCCCTCCCTCCACCACTGAGGTCTGCTGATAGGAGCACAGGGCCTTATGCTAGAATGTTCTCTTCCCTCCCGTTGAACTTTTCCTCCCTCCAACTTTACCACCAACACACTTCTCATTCAGAGATTCCCTTTCCAATCTCTTGTAGTTTTAGTCCCATTTTCTCTTCATTTATCCCAGTTACTTTTCTTTTTCCTGCGCCTAATCTTTTTTTTCTCTCCCTCTTCCCCCTTACAAATACATCTTTCTTCTCCGCTTGTGAACCAGTGCCTGTGCTCAGTGCTTTTACAGGGATTTCTCACTTACTCTCCCTTAACTTTCTCAGTCTGCCCTTTATTTAATTTACTGTCACAATGATAGTTTGGGGGATAGTAAAAGAAATCAAGGAAAAGTTTTAAATGCTTTGAATCAAATGAAATTTTTTTCCTCTTACCATCAGTGAATCCTTTTCACTTAGATTTGAAGCATTGGAAAGCAAGTCTTGTTAATTTTCATTTATTCAGAGGCTGCTTATCCAATTTGGCAATTATCACTTCCTTCTCTGCGCTCTCCTGCTGCTACTCTTATCTTAGCCTTTTCACTGTTCCTCCTCCACCATAGGGAAGGAGAGGGGAAAGGAAAGAAAATTTAAACAGTAAATGTTGTTCCTTATTTTTAATTAGATTATTCCGAGGCAGTATGTAAAAATTGACAACAGTTAGGTTTAGGAAATTGGATTGACTCTCAAATTCACTGTCTTGTAAGTACCTCTTGGTTTTGTGGCCAAAGATGGATTGACTGACTGATGGAGACAAGGAGTTACTGGGGCAAGTGCACGAGTGCCTCTCGATGGAATGAATCTGGCAGAACCTGTTTCCGTCTCCCTCCCTCCCTTCCCTCCCTCCCTCTCTCTGACAGATATTTATCGAACATACACTGTGTTCTGGGGACCTAGCAGGGTACAGGACAAAAGCCCACCTTCACGGAGCTGACAGTGGCTTTTTGTATGGTGTTGTAGTACTGAAGGTTTGATTTGTGGAAATACGTATGCTGATTCCCCCCACGACGTAGCACGTGAACCTCCTGAGAGCAGGAGCCTTTGTCATTACGGACTCAAGTGAGACTGTCAGTCTTCCCTTCATTGCTGCCGGATTTCTTCTGTGTGATTAAACAGTGGCTCTGCTGGACTCTTGAAGCAAGGGATTGTGAGAGACCCTGGGGAGATTCATTTCATTCTCTAATCTCTTATGTCTTCAGTTTTGTCTCTCTTTCCCCGGAAGCTCAGTCTCCATCCACGTGACCACTCTCCAAGAGCGCTGTGTTTGTGTTGGCAGAAGTTAGGATCTGGAGAGCAATACTTCTTATGGATTAATTGCCAAAGTAATTATATTGTAAAATAATACGCGTGATTGATACTTAATATATCCCTCTCTAGGGAGCTGGAGAGCTGCATTGATTTGGAGAGAAGAGCCAGTTGCTTGTTTAGGAGCAGAGCTCTGTGTGAAAAGCCAAATTAATGGCCTGGACTTAAAAGCAGGAGCAGATGCTGGGAGGTGGTTAGAAGTTAACCACCTTCATCGTAAAGGGTGTTGCACAGGAAGGAGCCCACGGGTTCCGCTCAAGAAATGTAAATCTCTCGGAGGAGCCAGGTGGCAGGTGAGAGGTAGCAAGCTCTCTTGCCGAGAACCAGGATCCACGGTGTCTGCAGTGGGGTTGCTTGATTGAGAACCTGCTCCCCGGCCCTCCTGCCACCACAGCTGGCGCTTTTGAAGGGTACTGGCTCTGGAGCAGCAGCTCTGTAAAGTCTCTCTTCTTTCTTGTTGGAAAGAGCACACGCAGCCTCTCCGTGTGGGCGACGTCCACATAACGAGAGTGCCTTCTTTATTTTGGGTCCATGAGCTTGCGTAACGTGCCTATTTAACACCCTCCTAAAAGTGCTTTTCAGCACATGAGCAAGTAAGGAAAGCCACTAAATCCTGCCTCTTCTGGGCACAGTGGGCTGTTTAAGGTTGTTTCTGCTGCCGTGTATTTATGGACAGGGGCTGGAGTTATGACATTTATCTCTGTTGGTTAGGGCTCTGATCTATATCTGCCCGCAGCTCCCGTGGCGAGCCGCACCTTATCTTGAGAGTGACCTGCGAGAGTGCACCCATAACTCATCCCGCACGGGCCCCCGGGGCTGTCAGTGTGGGAAGCGGCTTCACCCCCTGCCAGGGTCGGGGCGGCTCACGCTCACGCTCACGAGGGCGACTTTGGTGAAAAATGATCTAGGATTTAAGAACGGGAGAGAGGAAAACACAGCTCCTAATGAACTCTCCTCAGGGTGGCATGTTTTGACCTGCTCCCTGGCATGTTCTCCCTTCTCTTTGTTTTAACCTTATAGATTCATGTTTAAAAGAAAAGTTGGAGTGATTTATTTTTCGTTCTGTTTTTTGCTTTAAGGAAGTGCATGGTAACTACGGAATATACGGAAATAGCCAGAAACATTAAAAATGAATGATCTCTGTCCTCCAGTCTCCACCTCACTTGCGTGTGAGTGATCTGCCCTGTGAGCATTCTCAGCCTGTTCCTTGCCTGCTCTGAGAGCCAGGACACACCTGGTTCGATCTCCGAATCTGACGCAAAGGACCTCAGTGACTTGGATTCACTGGTCTCTGCCCTGATAATATAGGACTGGTAAATTTAAAGGAGATTAAGAACCGAAAACTGAGTGGAGAGAGAGCTGAATGCAAGACAGGCTGAGTCCTGTTGTTTTATTGTCCTTGGTCCTGGCGCTTGGAATCTGCTCAAGCAGAAACTTAGGGCTCCTCGGGAACTTCCGAGACCCAGCTTTTTCAGCCACCCCATTTCTTGGACATATTATCAGGGATCCTTAGTGTATAGAATCAGTTTATCCTAATCTTCCTTCCTGGATAGGATCCCAGTCTCTCGTGAGTCTTCCTGCTTCTGTTCTCATGAGCCTCCTGGACTGCCTTCCACGTACCAGAGAGACCTTTCTAAAATGTGCACCTGCTCACATCATCCCCTGCTTGTTTCTCGGTAGTCTCTTTGCCTTCAAAATAAGGCATTTATGGCCCTCTGTGATCTGAGCCCTGTTCATCTTTGGAACTTTGCCACCCTCCACCTCCCCAGGCCTCTTCCCAAGCAGAGGTACTTGAAGTGTCCAGAAGAGCTATGCTGGCCTCGGTGGCTGTACACATTTTGCTCACTCAGGTCAGTATCTGGCCCGTTCTGTCCTTCCGTCATCACCCCTTCACCCCCAGGAGTCTAGCGCAGGTATGTGCCCTCAGAGAAAGCTCAGCTGAACATCCTGACCCTGAGTGCACCTGTCTGTGTGTTCCTTGCTCATCTCTTCTGTATGCCATATGCCCAGCCCTTAGCCCAGTGCCTGGCCCAGAGCAGGGATGGGGTCCACGTGTGCTGCGTGAAGGGCGTGGAGCACACTTCTCATCCAGTGCTCACCTGGCAGGTCTCCCCACTGCCCTTTCCTTCCTCTGGGACTATGTGTGCTCCCCAAAATCCAGAGCCCAGGCACCACCCCACTTGTTTCAGTCCCTCCACTGTGTGCAGAAGAACCGTGGAGGAGACGTCAGATGGCATCCAAAGAAGTGACAAGTCCGTGTTAGAGAAGATAGCAGGAGGTGAGGCAAGGATGAGGTTACAAGCTGGAAGTTCACATGAGGAGAGGTGGTCAGGAGGAGCTCTGGGGAAGGCCTGGAGCCTCAACAGAGTCCTGAGGGCTGCTGCCTGGTCTGCCAGTGATTATTACTGGCCTGCTGCTGAGTTCCAAGGACAGAAACAAATCACAGTTTAGGACAAGCATGTCATCGTCCTTGCCCTGGGCACTCCAGGTTGGGCACTTGGGTGATACGTATGTATGTGCATGCACACGTGTGAATTTTTTGCTGTCTTCTCCCTGGCACCCTCCATCTCCCTGACTTCAGTCCATGTCACTCATCATCAGTCACCCTGTACAATTTGCTTGTTTACTTTTTCCTCCACCCAAAATATAAGGTCCATGAAAGCAAGGATTTTTTTCTCCTTATTCACTACCTTGGAGGGAAACCTGCTAGCACCTAGAACATTGCCTAGTTCAAAGTGGGTCTTGAGTCAATAGAGACCGTTTCCCTCAAAAGGGAAATGCTCTATGGGAGGCCATACAGAAAACTAGCGTTTCCTGGTCTGCTACTCATCGTTCTGTGGCCAGGGGAACTGGAAATAATTAAAATGCATTTTCCTAGAGTTCTATTCCCAGCTCCCCAAGAGAGGCAGTCCGAGTAGTTTTTCTTCAAAGGTATCTTGCCACGTCGTCCCTGCCGCTTCTGAGCCATGGGACTAGAGAGGTGACAGTGTTGGGAGCACATCAGCATCGCGTTTGGAGGCAGTGGTAACACACTAGCTAGTGTCCTCTGCGGCAGAGGTTCTCGGCAGCCTGACTGGGTGGGACGTGTCCTGGGGGAGCCCAGTCCTCCTGAGGCGCTGGTCCTAGGCCGGGGGTAGCCAGTTAAGTGACCATATCACTGTGCAGGTGCCTCTGAGGAATTGTACCTTCTGATGCCACAGCTGCCATCGTATTGATTTAAATCTGACCCTGTAAATTCTCTGTTTCTGACCGTTATATTCCTTGGAAAGCCATAGTTTCTATTCCATTTGATATGTACCTTTTAAACAGCAACAGAATCACGGGCTTGCCCTTGTTAGTCTTGGTTGTGCAGTCGAGGCTGCGTGTCTTCTAGGACGGGATTACTCAGGATTCGCAGACTAAAGGGTGTGTGATGAGGATAATGGCTGCAGTTAATGGTTGTGATCAGCAAGTGTTTGACTGCTTCTTCACTGGTGCAGGGCTCTGTGTGGGAGGCTGAGGGGCATGAAGATCCATGGTGACCTGTGTGGACCCACAGGCCCATGTAGAATCTCCGTGAAGGCCAGTCCAGATTCAAGAGTCAGGTCACCTGTGAAAGCTTCCTCCCTACCAATCACGCCGGCCCTTGCTGCAGAGGGCTTTCGGATGAAGTGGTTTTCTCCTCTGACATACTTTAGTAGGCACTTACTATTCCCCCCAACATTGTTAGTTGCTTAATAAATAGTTGCTTATCTGGTTCAGCACGTGTAATGACCCTATGATGCATTTGAACTTTGATCTCTTCCACAGGCGAGGAAACCGACACCCGTTGTCTGTGTGCTTGGCACCCCTGGAATTAAGCAGGGCCTGTGGGGCGCAGCCATGCGTGGCAGCCCTGAGAGGCAGCGCTGGCACACCCCCTGAACCGCTTTGAGCGCCAGGGTTGGCAAGCAAGTTAGTAACAGAGTCCTCTAAGACCAAGTTCAGGTTCCTTCCTCACAGAGAATCAAGGCTCTGTGTGAAGCTCCTGGAGAAATAGAACACATCCTTCTGGATGGACTGTTTTATCTCATTTCGTCCAGTCTCAGGTATGCAGGGTGCCCGCTGCTTGTCTGCGGAGCCGCGTCTGCTCTGCCGGGACCGAGGCAGGCGGGCCGGTGCGGCGGGAGCGGTTGCCTCGCGTCAGGTCTGTGCGGAGCGTGCAGGTGCGGAGCAGACGCTGCGGCTCCACGTTCGAGAGCCACCAGGCCTGAGTGCCACACGAGAGCCAGTGACCTCTCAGCCACCTGGCGTGTGTCTGCACACACCGGAAGTAGGACCGGAGATGAGAGTGGAGGGGACAGGGATGGAGAGAGAGCCGGCGGCGCGCTGGCGTGTTCGCGGATCGCCGCTCTTGCACATCTCAGACGGTGTTAAATCAGCCAATTAATAAAAACGAATATGCCATTGGAAGCTACATTTGTGTGGGGCTTGTTGTCGTTGTTGTTAGATTGGCTAATTTAACACCATCCGAGAGCGGCAGTGATTGCAATAGCAGCAGCCCACGAGCTGGCAAGAAGGTGGGGGGGATTCCCTCTGGAGCGTCCCCAGGCGCTGCCGCGGGCCCTGCGCCCTCGTCGGGGAGCGGTGCACCAGGCGGCCCGTGCCGCGGCTGGCCAGGTCGTCACGGCCCGGGGAACCGCTTCCGAGTTGTTCCCTGGCCGATGCCGCCGCCGTGCCCGCGCCCGCCGCTGTTGGCACACCGACTCGTGCCTGGCTGCCGCTCTCCCGCTGGCCGTCCATTTCACTCAAAGGAAAAACTAGAGTTTTCACTGCGGCCTACAGGTGCGGCCCGTCTACCCCTCCACAGGGTCTGTATTCCCCACGCGGGCAGCTCTGCTTGGTAAATATTTGTCGAATGAACAGATTCTGACTGATAGCCACAGTGCTCCCCCGTGATGGGGAGATCTTGAAAGCTGAGCTGGCAGTCATGTTGTGAGTGTAGATTTTCACTTCGTCCTCAGTGCTTGGCAAACGCCAACCAGTGGAAGAGCCCGTTCGTGTTCTGCCTCACTGCCCCCCTCCCTTCTCCCCCAGCAGTCTACTCTGTATTTTCATCAGGTGGGCAGGGAGGTAGAGACAGGCCTGCTCTTCTCGCTCATTTGTGCTCTGGAGCTGACTGACGGGGAAGCCAGGGCCAGCGGTGCCTTTGCTTCTGTCACTTTTTCCTTTCCCAGTCTCACGTGGCAGTATCTGGGCCAATATCACAGCTACTGGCTGAGACACACCCGGTTTTTGTCAGCTTTCCAGAATGGAGTCTCATCACTGACTCCTAGCTGTACTGGAGGCACAGGCTTTACTTAAGACAGAGAGTAAGTTTCCTGTGCGGGACCGCCCAGATCAGGATCATGGGTCTTTGTCACTAAATGCCATTAGCAGCTCCCCTCCTTCCAGCCATTGCAACAAACAAAAATGTTCCCCACGTGTTTTCAAACCCCCTTTGGGAGTTGATACAGCTCCTGATTAAGAACCACTGATCATGAGCAAAAGAAGAAGGAAAATATCACATCTGTCTAGAAATGGGATGGGGTACAGAAGTTTGGCTGAGCACGATAACCTTTATTTTTTTTTAAGGCCTCAGCCTAGGTTAAATAAAGATGAATTAATAATGTAGTCAAATCAGCCTGGTTATAGGGCTTATCCCATTCAGGTATGCTCTGCAGCCCCAGGGGCATCACTTGCTGAGAAAACAGACTTAAATCTGTATTCATCGTGATCCTTCTGTGTTGATCCGTGCAGCAAAATGGACCAGGTTGCCATCTATAGTCACATCTTCTCTGAGTTATATTTTAGGAGGGAGATTAGGGCCAGACTCTGAGAGCCTTTAAGGGATTATATCAGATGCTGCAGTGTTACAGTGAAATTGAAACGAAGGCTCAACCTCTGAGAGGCTGCCAGCTGCCCAAGAACGTCCTGGGCTGGAGCTCAAGGGAATCCCAAGAGGCCACAGGTCTCGGGATCAACTTGGGAAGCATAGGCAGGTCCTTGTCAGAGGTGCCTCAGACCGTAGAGTCGACCTCCTTTCTCTCTGCCAAGAGAGGCATTCACTGAATGCGTCGCCATCCTTTTGAACCATGTAAACCCACACACATGTGGGCCCTCTCCAGGTTTCCCGCAGTCAGCATTTTATCCAGATAGTTGGTGAATTTGTGGATAATGAGAAATGAATACTTACCTGCTTTGCAGGATTAGGTAATTAAAAAGCATGAAGTTTTAACATATTACCAAAGTATACTTCTAACATAATCTCGTTACAGTCAATCAGTGGCAGTTTTTTTTCATGCATTAGCTACAAGTGGTGTTTACTTACAAATATTTTTTCTCTTTTTTACAAATGGAGCTACATGATGATGAGGTCTAGATTCAGGTATCGTTATTCTGAGCTGCTTAATAAGCAAGCTGAAGTAAGGGAATAGAAGAAAACTTAGGATGATAACAAAGCAAATAAAATTAAATTCTTTGATTGCCACTGTAGCAAACACGTGCAAAAAGTACTCATTTTCAAGAAAGGAAAAAAAGCAAAACCTAAAACCAAAACAACCAAAATTTAAATACCACTTTTGCCACGTGAAATTGTCTAATCAGCCTCATTTTCTTCTATTGACATCATCAGCTTCTGTTTGTTCTGATGCTTCATTTTTAGTATCTTTATGGGCTTATGAAAGCAGAAAGATTCCCTGGGTTGGAACAAGCTTCTCTACCATTTCCTGTGGGTCCATTCTCAACCAAAATAAATCAACACAAATGCCAGTGTCTGCTCCCTTGCCAGGCTGCTGAGACCTACTTGGAAGAAAAGGGTATATCTTACCAAGCTAGGTGAAATCAACAAACAGATTTAACCCAGAACACCCTCCTGCAGCAGCACCGTTGCCCTTTGGAGACCGCAGGGCATCCGACCCTCACCACAGATAGCTGACCAGCCTGTGCCTTCTCAGCACATAACCTATGAGTTGCGGGGATCAGATCCTATGAGCATAGTAAGATCATTTTGCATAACTTTTAAAAATTAAGAGAGTATAAAGGTAGGATTAACTGCATTGGTGGCACACTTTATGCCTTTTCTCATTGTTATTAAAAAGAAAAGGTAATTCCAGAGAATTCTAATGTAAAGCCAAAGTACTTTGTACATAAAGGAATATGATGGACTCTCTCACTACTTGGAATTGCTATGCTGGAAGGAAGATGGGGAAAGGGAATGAATATAGTCAAATAAATTAAGCCTCGAAACCCAAATAGTGCTGTATAAGCAAGCTGACTACAAATCAAACAGAGAAGTGTTTGCTAAAGAATATGTGATCTTAGTTGAGGCTGAACAAGACCAGCCTCTTTGTACATATGTGTATATTTCTCTTGACATGTGCAAAGAGTTGTTGCATTTCTACTCCTGCGGTCCCAGATCTCTTTGGCAAAAAGTATCCACCATCCATGAAGAAGAAAACTGCAAAGCAGATTTCTGCAAATGGCAAAGAGTAATCTTTATCAAATGTAGACAAGCCTGTTGGCAATGAGTCTGGATTTTCTGGCTTTAAGGATCCCCAGATTTCCTATGCTTGTTGATTGTTTTTAATATGTGAGTTTTATTTCTTAACATTGTTCTGGCTAGCAGATGTCAGCCCTGGAATGTCAGGTCCTGGTGTGGGTCACACTGATCAATCCCAGTGATCCCAGATCAATCCCATCAGGCCCCTCCTGCAGGCGGCTTCTGACAGCCTTTATGGAACAAGTACCGAAAACTGTTAAGCTTCTCGTTTTACAGAGGAGGAAACAGAGGCACAAAGAAACGGGATGGCGTTGTCGTGGTCACAAACATGTATTTGTAATAAAGCATGGGCTTCATCCCATGGACTCTCAGCTCTACCACCTGTACTCTGGCAGAACACATTTCTTAACTCACCTTTTTTGAACAGATTGCTCCCAACTCAGAGCCAAAGCTACTTTAAGCGTCAGTTCAGATGATACTGTGATCTCTTGGAGTCTATAGAAAACTTTGGAGTAGAGCATATTTTCCTTCTTAGAACCTCCAGTTAAATCAACAATTACTTTATACCTTATTCTGATGATTGCATTCTATTTGATCTATTTTTCTCTAAGTTGTTCAGCAGCCTTAGGCCAAAATCTTTATGTTCTGGCCTGAACAAGGAGATTGGGGCAGCTGGGTTTGAAACAGTGAAATGCAAAGAAAGCATCAATAGGGTGCAGCAAGTCATCGTCTTGGAAGGAGTGTGGACAGCAAGTGAGGGAGTGCTGGGAGGGAAGACTAGAGTTGCATATTTCTCATCAGGGGGCCATAGTGGCATCTTGGGTGGAATATTTCCTCCTTGTCTGGACTTCCCATGAATTGCAGAGTGTTGAGCATCTTAGCTTCCCCTCAGAAACACCACAGCACCCTCTGCCATCAGGATCACTGGGCACGTTGGTGTACCACTGCCACAGTTTTCCGGGTGCTCCCAGAGGATGTTGCGCAGAGAGGTCTGTTGTTTGGCACCAGCAGTGGAGAAGGCGAAAGGTAGAAACCAAGGAAGCACTGAAAACTCCTCCTCCTGGTTCAGGAGCTGACAGTATCCTTTTTAGTTGGACCAGTGTGTACTGACAGTGGCATCCAGAAAGCTCGCCGCCGTGCTGCCCTGATGCATCGTGCACAAGATAGTGGCAGGCATGGGAGTGATGAAAAAATTTTGCTGAAATCACAATGGAAAAAGTCAGTAAGGAAGGTAATTTCTGTTTTCATGTAACTATCACTTGTTGCTATCTGTGCTGTAGCTTTCCGGGAGCATGAATAACAGCAGCTTGATTTACTCTCTTCCTGAATTCCCAGCTGTTGTCTGTTCTTCGTGCTTCACAAACCTCAGTCAGAAACAAGCCCTGGCATCTAGGAGATGCAGGCCCTTTCTTCCTGTGCAGCTCCCTACCCTCCTGGCTGATCCTTACTCCTGCCATGCTCGTTAGAATCACAAGTATGCTCAAATTATATTAATCTATACTAAGTTTTTTTCGTGGTATCCTTTTATATTGGATGTGGTGTACTCTGCATTAACTAAATTTCCTAAAAATATTTCCGAGAGGGCCAACAGGTGTCTTTGGGGTTATCCAATCTCTGATCACCAGCGTGGGCGTTTTTAAGCAGTAGTTGGGCCCATGGTTGAATATGCTAACATTTATCAAGACGATTATTCTCTAGAAGTATCAGTTTGTGTAATAATACGTACATTCTAGAGCATATCCACGTTCTTTGTCTTTATTACAGTGCTGTGAGGTCGGGAGGGCAGTCGTCGCCATGTAACAAGTGAAAACATGGAGACTCAGAAAAGTTTCTTGGCCAAGGTCACACAGCTTAATGAAGGATGGAACTGGCACTTACTCCTCCACCATTTCCTCCCTTTCCTTTTCAGAGACTGAGGGAGGAGACCAATTTGATTTGTCCTCTTTGGATGTCAGAACAATGTTTCTTTTTTTAAAAGAATATTTTAAGCTTTTCAATTCCGATCTTCCATTGAGACAAGTTCTTTATTCTTCTGCCAACGAATTGTGACCTCCTGTCAATCAAGTATCTCTGTCCCCCTTTAACCCACTCTACTCTTGGTTTTGAAAGTTGTCTCAGTAACAGAGACCTGCAGTCCCTGTTCCCTGATATATGTATGTAATGTTGGAAAAAGCCATCTCCTTAGGTGTAGGAAGCTGACGAATTTTGGAAGCCATGAATGAATCCTTAAAAAGGCCCCTTTTTACTCTTCAGCCTCCTTTGAATTTCTCTGCAGAGGTTTGGTGGTTAGACATTGACAGAGGGAAGAAGAAAAGCTATGATAATGGTCCTCAAATAGTTCATAATTGTAATTAAAAAGAAATCCAATAACATGAAAAGCTGTGTTTACATCGTAGTTATACATGCAGAGTGTGTGAATAGTTATTATCCGTTTTGATTTTATGAAAGTACAACAGAATTCGTTGGGACAAAGAATGCATAGGAAGCAGTGAGTTGTGTTTTACTCAGCTGGTTCCTTTTCTGACATAGAAGTGAGTTGCGGCAGGAAGACCCGATATTGTGCTTCCCCATAGATCCGCTCTCATATGTCCTGGCCTGGCCTGTGGTTCTCAGAAGGGGCTCGGGTGACCTGCCAGGGCACATGGATCACACTTGGCTCTCACACCTCCTCCCAGGTGCCACAGCGCCCTTCTTCCCCTTCGGGCACTGGGAGTATCAGTAAACCAACCCCGCAGTGGTCCTTGGTGCGTGTTCCCCTGGCCAGTTATTCATCCTTTAAGTTGGATAAGAGTGCCAAAGTTGATCCCTCTACAAGTCCTCCCCTACCCCCTGTTCCCACGGCATCCTCTGGTGCCTCTGCCCTCGAGGGACCCTTGTAACTGCACTGTCATTGCATTGCCTGGCGACTCTTGCTTCATCTGGAGTGTTGATACCTGGGACCTCATAGGGACCCAGTAGGTTGATCTGTTGGTCAACCTACCCAAGCACTGTGTCCTAAGGGAAAATGTCATTGTAGAGTGTCACATCTCTAGTCAGTCACTGTGAGCGCCTTCAACCAGGGAGAGGGGGTGGGGTGAGCTCATTCTTGGTTTTCTACATATCCAAGCAAGCAGAACCTGCAAACTCACCCGGAAGGTAGTGTATAGGAAATGATTTAAAAGGACACTCAGTGTCTGATCCTGGCTCCACTCCCTCATATGTAGAATGAGAGTGGTGGACAAAGATAATCTCAAGGGTATCTTACTCCATCTTCAGAATTCTGTGATAGATTCCTTTTTGAGGAAGACACTTGAGTGGGCCTAGAGACACAGGAATAGGCCCAAATTCTGGATCTTTTATTTATAAGCCCCGTGGCCAAGGACAAGGTATTCATCCTGTCTTTGCCTTAGTTAATCTGTAAATTAACTTACTGTCTGGTGCCTGAAACAACAGAAGTTAACACTCAAGTTATTATTGTAGCTGTCGTTGCTCTACTAATTTCCTTGTGATCAATCTCTATTCTCTTGATACATATCAGAAAACTATATGTAAGCCTAGCTATGATACTACCAAGTATTTCCTAATAAATTTTTTAAAAGTCCAGTATAGCCTATCAGATTATTCACTCAGGAGAGACCTCTAAACCCAGAATTCCATAGGCTAAACCAGGGCACTGGGCAGTCTGAGTGAGAGGAAGTGCGTTCGGCCTGAACTGATAGGATACAATGGAAGAACACCTATCAAAAGATACGGCTTGTTATCTGTACCTTATAACCAAGTTGGCCTGTGACCTTATATAGCTCATTTAACTTCAGCGCTGATTTCCTGTTCCCTAGTCTGTAAAAATACAGAGTTGGGACTCACCATTTGTAAGGTTCTTTCCAGCTCTAGAATGTTGTGATTCTGTGCATGCTTAGGTGATATATCCAAGTGTCTTTACTGTCATTCGCTTTCCTTTTAGGCTGGAAACCCAGGAAAGCTAGGCGGTGTGAGTTTCTCTCCCAAGTTTGCATGTGTCTTCTAGTTCCTTTATACGTGAGTTTGTATTAAACCGTGTCACCCACCCCCATCTTCTGTGGAGCACTGGGTGTTGTTAACCCTTGTCAGTATTAGGTTTTGACATTGACCCCAGATTCTTGTCTATTTGAATCTTTTTTGTTTGTTTTCTCATCTGATTTATATTAAGTAAGCAGATCTTCAATATCTTCACCTCATTTGTGAGTAAATACCTGATTAGGCCCAAGTGTCCACTGTCATCACTCGATCATTTTCACAGGACCACGGGGGGCAGTTAATTCAAGTGCTCACCCTTTGCCAGGCAGATTATTTTGCTGGAATTCAGCTCTGAGTTGTTTAGATGTCACCTTACCCTATAGCTCAGTTTCCTTGCTATTTGGGGTGGTCCTCGACCTTTTCATACATCTTAGAAGACTATAGGCCTTCTCTCTAGAAAATGCCACAGACTTGAGAGAAAAAAGGGTGTGCCCAGCTAAGGAAAGAGGAGGCCTTGAAAAAGCATTGTTACTCAAAAGGGGAAACAAGTTAATGTGGCTGTCTTGTCCGCTCAGAGGGGGACAGTGGTTAAAGGCCGGTTTGGAAAGTCAGACACCCCCCCCCCAAGTCTTTGAAGGGCCCGTGTCCGCAAGGTTGCTTAGATTGTACCGCGGAGTTAAGTTGTTGACAACTTTGAGTCACGGCCGTTCTTAGCAAACATGAATCTGAAGAAGCCTGTCGGTCTTCTCTTCAGAAAATAAATGTACTCACAGGGCGCCTGGGTGGCTCAGTGGGTTAAAGCCTCTGCTTTCGGCTCAGGTCATGATCTCAGCGTCCTGGGATCGAGGCCCGCATCGGGCTCTCTGCTCAGCAGGGAGCCTGCTTCCTCCTCTCCCTGTCTCTCTGCCTACTTGTAATCTCTCTCTCTGTGTCAAATAAATAAATAAAATCTTTAAAAAATAAAAAAATAAAAAAATAAATGTACTCACAGATTTTATACAGTTTCATTAGAGTCACAAACACTAGCCTCTCCCCCAAGCCCATCCTTGACCCTCCTCCCCATAGGAAGTCCTAAGATAAGATCTAGGAAGCAATGAATGGTGAGTAATGCATTGTCATTTTTAAAACATTTAGGTATGACTATTACGTAGTAAAGTACACACATCTTAAACATACAGCTTCATTAATTTTTATGTGTATAAAAATATATATATATAACCCAAAGTCATGTAGCCGCCACCTACATCAAAAGATAGACTATTTCTAGCACCCTGGCATGCTCCCTCATGGCCATTCTCTCCAGGATAACTAGCATTCTGGCTTTTTCTCCATAGATTAGTTTATCCTATTGTCTGTGAGATTCATCTTGTTGTTAAATGTAGTGTCTTTCCTTTCTCACTATAGGATGTATTTGGAAGCAGTTGGTTTTACCACAGTGTGAAGACTTAGACTGGGGAGGATCCAAACTCAAGTCAGGAAATGTGGGTAGGAGGTGATTGCCATTGACCTCTCGAGATACGGGAGCCTGAATGAGGCTGCAGGTGGGGAATGAAGAGGAAAGAACAGATCCGAGAACTGTCTAGGAGGGTTCTAATCTATAGAATTTTGTTGGTTCCTTGATAATGAAGGATGGGGAAGAAAAAGGACAGTTTTCTAGCTTGTAAATAATAGAACATTTGCATGTAACCTTCATTTTGATACCTTGAGTGTTGCTCATGGATTTTTGCAGATTGAAATGAATTCAGTAGGAAGGACAGAATTAGAGATTAAAACTTTTAAGAGTCACCAACTAACAGTGGAATTTGAAGCAGAGGGAGTGAATTGAATTGCCTAGGAGTTGGATTTAGAAGCTTCAAGGCTTAGGAAGGGTCAAGAGAAGAGGCTCTGACAGCAGAGGCTTGGAGAATTGGGGGGGGCGAGGGACACCAGAAGGAAGGCTTAACCAAGAAGCCAAGCCAAGCGCAAGGTCCATGTCACACAGTCCTTAGATTTGGGAAGAGAAGAGGCTTTGAAGGTACCTAAGGTCATAGATTGTGTAACACCTCTCTTCCTGCCCCTCCTGTAGCTTTGTATCATGTCTGTGTCGGTGCCTGTCATCTGCACTGAACTGTGTGGATTCTTAAAGGAGAGGGGCCGTGTTCTTCCCATTCCTCATTTCCATCCCAAATCTACCAGGGTCGACCTTTTTACATAGTAAGTGGTCACTAAATATCCAGGTTGCACTTGTCTCTGAGACAGCCCCAAGTTGGATGACCTTCCCGTATCTGACTGCTTGCATCTCCTTGGGGGCTCTCTTGCTCAGGGAGCTCGGGCACGGCAGCCAGGCTGAGTCTTGTGCCTGCCTTTGGGCCGGGTACAGAGATGGGTTTAAAGCCCAGCTCTGCAGTGCCTCCGGGGCCGTGAGCAATACCGCTCTCTGGGAACGCCCTCCTCTTCCAGCAAGCTACGTGGCTCTTTTGGTTACATAAGATGTGTGTGTTCTGGCAGGGAAGAGCTGCCTGAGTGAGTGTTTAGCAGAAGTGATTTGTGTGGAGTTATTTTGAGACCCCAGGGGAGGGAATGGCAGCCAAACCCTGCAGTATTTTAAACCGCATCACTCATCTACAGAGATTAATACATTACAGAGTCTCAGCCAGAACTCCGGTAACAGAGAAATAGGAATGCTAAGGCCCTCTCCAGTTGCAAGTGCCGGCTCTTTCCACCGTGTACACACAAGGTGACTTCAGGGATTTGGACTCAACTTGGTGCCTCGGGATTCTCCCATATGCCTTTGACCCCGTTCTCCCTGAAGGCAGGAGTTGGGCGTGCAGCTCTCTTTCTGCGGGGTGGGCGTCGGCTCACTTTGGAGCTGCAGTCTGATTGTGTTCTCCTTTACTGCGTAGGGAGCAAGTTGGCTTTCTACTAGAGAAGTGAGTCCACTTTTTGTGGCAGCCCAAAATGTGACATCATTTAGGTGATTGAGCTTCTTGTGGTTCCAGGCTGGCTAAGAGAAATCCCTTCTTCCCCTTCCAAAAGCATTCACCTTTTTCTCCTGACTCAGGCATGAACAGCTGTCTGCTAAGGGTGGGTGAATTACAGAGTGTAGGATTTTCCAGTTTAGTGACATTGGGGGGAACAGCCTCCATATAAAACACTTCTCTGTTTTTGTTTTTCTCTTGCCTGTTATGTTGTGGAATTTGCCTCCTCGCTCCCCCACCCTTTTGCTGACAAGTGTCCTCTTTGCCATTCAGGAGCTGGCGTCTCCTCCCTAGGATGGCTGTGTAAGATGGAAAGAGCTGCCGCCTTTCCCCCCTGCATCCACAGTTGTAGAGCCGAAGAGTTCCTTGTGCAGGGAGATCTGATTGCCTCCTGACCCCCAAGGGATCCGTTTGGGCCAGGCGACATCCAGGCACTTGCTAGACTTTGGAGGGAGGCCCCAGAAAGAAAGAACCGCATCCATAACTATCCATTTTGCTTTATATTTTTAGAAGACCTACAGTTACTTTAATGACAAAAACTATGGAAACGAAAAAATATAGTTACATAAGACAGGCAACCACAAAGTAGACAGTTTCCCAGAGTCCACAAAATTCCCTACAGAGATGTTCACCCTGACACATTTCTTTTAATTTAGGTGCCTCCACAGGTACCCCAGCACTGGGCACAGTAGGAAGATGTGAGAGGGGGCAAGCCCTGCTGGGGGCTGGGGGGGGGGGCGTGTATGGGTGGAGGGAGGGAGAGATTTTCCCGCCACCTCCGCCCCGCCCCGAGGAGCCAGTAACCGCAATCTAAAAGACTTCAGCGCTGATGTCTCCTTCCTCTGTGGCACTGGACGCGTCTGGCTTGATGGGGAGTGGGCCTGGGCTGTGGCGGAGAGGAGCAGGAAACACGGGTAAGTGAGAAGGCACAGAACATGCCAGCATCTAGTGAAGTTTTCCGGTTGGTAAAAGGGAACTGGCAGACAGCCTAGCACATTGGACGCGATGTCAAGGGCATGAGGCAGAAGGGGAGGCTCCTCTCTCCTCGTCCCTTGGAACGGAGCTGTATTCTCATGTATGCTGTGCCGAGGACTGCACCCACTCCTGTCTCTGGTCTCTGCCACATCAGGCACGCCCACTGAGTGTACACGTGCGTGTTGTTGGGAGGTAGGTAGGTACGGCCCCGGTGTCCTTACCCCTACACGCAGCAGTTTCTGATCTGGGCCCCGTTAGGGCACGTGCTGTCTCCTGGCCTAGGCTCGGACCTGCGAGCTCAGCCCTTGGAGACGGCCACCGCCGTTTCTCCTGTATTACCCCGCCCCCAACGCCGTCCTCTTTCCTCGAGCAAGTGAACACAACCAAGTGTGCACACGCTAGACAGGCACACGTGTGCTCTTGGTTGTGCTGGGCACCAGGAGTCTTCGTCAGGCAGGCTGGCTGCCTGAGAGCTGTGTTCGGGACGTTTAGCACCCACTCCCTCCCTACACGCTCCACCGCCACTCCCTCACCTGTCATGCCCTTCTTCACAATCAGGATTTTTGGCAAGCTTCTTGTCCAGGGACTTGGGCTGTCCTTCAGTTGTGCAATAAGCAGCACACAGAGCAGCTTTCTCCTTCCTTGAAGACAGGTGCAGCCTGATGAGACCAGTTAATATCTCTCATTCGGCTGCAAAAAATCAGGAAGCTTGTCTGTCAGTACCTGGTTTTCTCTCTCACTGCCCTGCCTTATCTCCCGCTTTTCAACTGACGCTTTTGTATCCAGCATCACAGTTCAAATCCTGGTGCTTTGGTGCCCTGTCGCCACACTCTGACAGGAGCTAAAAAGCCTCAATTAAGTGCAAGCCGTGCTTTCACTGTCCCACTGGCCGCAGCGATGACTGAAATAGTCGTTTCTGCAACGTTGCATCAGTGGAAAGTAAAGAATGCAGAAATCCTGTTCTTTCCCCTGGGTCTCCCAAACAGGGAAAATAATCACTTCACTAGAACAGTCTTTCCCTGAATTCTGCAAAGCGGATTCTAGGCAGTGGTTCGGATTTGCTGTTCCCTTTTATCCCCGAGAGCCCAGTGAATGAGAGAAGGAAATGAATAGACTGCTTGTCACAACACCACCAGGGTCTCCACAGTGCCCCGGGCTGCTGCTGAGAGACAGAGAATGGAAGTGGGCTGGAATGGAGGAGCCCGCGGCAGCAGGCGGCCTTCCCCAGGACGGCCCCGCCTCTCCCACACAGTCCCTCGAGGGCTTCCCTTCTCCCTCAGCCCAGGGATTCCTCCTGTGCTCAGGAGCTGTCTGTAGTGCGGCAGCGTCCTGCCTGGAGTGGAAGTCCGACTCTGCCCGGTCACAGGCAGGGAGGGCTGGGACGCAGGCTCCCCACGCAGCCCCCCCCCCCAGGCAGCCCCACAAAGGCAACACCTTTCACCTCCCAAGAAGGCTCTCCACAGCAGCACGTTCGAAGGGATGTCCCCATTGCACGCGCCCCAGCTTCCCGTCAGAATTTTAATTAAGTCAACTAGAAAGGTATTTCCTGTTGTTGATACCCTTCATGTTATCTGGCCTGCGAGAGGAAAATGAGAAGGGCTAGGAAATCAAAACCCGCATCTTGTTGAGGACCTGGCAATGTTTAGCCTGGAGAAAATAAGACGTGAGGACAAGAGGAACTTTTGAAGTACTGACTTCACATATTTGAGGGGCTGTCAAATGGGTAATGGATGTTTTATATGGTCCCAAGGAAGTGAGCCAGATTTTAGGAGGCCTAGAATGTCAAGATTGTGGAGTTCTGACTTTATAATAGGTAAACTAGAGGAGGCCCCTGACAGAGTTTTTTTGTTTTTTTTTTAAGATTTTATTTATTTGTATGACAGAGAGAGAGAGATTACAAGTAGGCAGAGAGGCAGGCAGAGAGAGAGGAGGAAGCAGGCTCCCTGTTGAGCAGAGAGCCCGATGTGGGCCTCGATCCCAGGACCCTGAGATCATGACCTGAGCCGAAGGCAGAGGCTTTAACCCACTGAGCCACCCAGGCGCCCCCCCGACAGAGTTTTGAGCAGCATATTCTGCTTGAGGAAAATTGACCTGGTAGCTCTGTGTAGGAAGAATCCATATAGGGCAAAATGGATGGCAGGTAGATGGAAGGTTCTTGCCTAGAAGTGACAGGAGCCTCAACAAGCAGAGTTATGTTGACGGTTGAGAGGATTCAGTGGACTGTACAACAGCTGTGGAGGTGAAATGCCTGGAATTAACAAGAAGTTACTGAGTCATGTGGATAAAGTAGGGACAAATCAGACATGAGGTCTTTAAACTGGATGGTAGTACCGAAACCAGAAGAGGGGACAAGGGACGAAGGGGAAGAGCAGTTTGGTTTTAGACATCCTGAGTTTAAAGTATTGGCAGGACCTCCCTGCGGACGTGTCTGTGAGCCATTTAGGATTGGGTCTGTGGCTTAGAGGACAGTCTGTGTGTTCTGCAGGATCACAGTGATGGAGAACGTGAAAAAGGGTGAGGCTTCCCAGAGATAGTGCAGAGTATAAAAAGGGAGAGGTCCAGGACATAAGAGAGGGCAACAGCAGGGGACAAGACAAGCAGCCCAGAGAGCTAGGACACCAGTCAAGAGAAGCCAAGGGAGGAAAGAGTTCCACTACAGGATGGTGTTGAATGCCACGTAGATACGTAGTAGGGCTCCTACTGAGATTATTCGATTGGTGAGTGAGGAGGTTACTTTTCCAAGTAGCGTCAGTAGAAAGATGAAGCCTGAGTACAAAATCATGGGAGCGAAGGCTTTCTGTACGAGAAGTATGGTAGCGCAAGTATATTGTCAGGGAGTGGAGAGAAGCCATTGTGGCAAGGAACAAAGAACGGCAACTCTGGAAACTTCAAGTTTAGAGCTTATGGGGTGTAAGTGTGGAGTTGGGGGAATCGGAGTCAGGGGGAGGAAAGCGGGAATAAAGGAGAAAGAAAGATGACGTATAGGAAAGGGACATTGCTAAAATGAGGTGCAGGAGGGGAAGGTCGAGGGAATACTCCTGTGACTCGTGTCCACTGCCTCAGCCACTCTCCTTTGAACCATGTTTCCTTTCCTCTTACCTTCTCTGTTACAGGACTGTGGCTTTTTTTAGTATTGTTTTTATTATTCAGGATATTCTCATGCTGTCACCTGTTCTGATATTCTAGTCCTGAGAAGTCGAACTGTGCCTTGGGTAGGTTTTCTTGTAACCAGCAGACAGCTTTCCTTAGAGCAGGAGTTGGCAGACTTTTTCCATAAAGGGCCACATAGTAAATGTTTTAGGCTTTCTGGGCCAGATAGTCTCTGTCACAAATATTCAACTCTTCTGTTGTACCATGAAGGAAGCCATAGACAACAAATGAGAGTGGCTCTGTTCCAGGAAAATTGCATTTATGGAGACTGAAATTTGAATTTCATGTAATTTTCACATGTCACAAATTTTTTTTTAACCATTCAAAAATGTAAAAGCTGTTCTTACTTAGCTCACGAGTTGTACGAAAGTAGGCAGCAGGGCTAGATTTAGTCTCCAGGAAGTTGTCTGCTGACCCCTTTACATTATGCTAACCAAAAAATAAAAATAAAAAATAAAGCCATTCTTCGCCTACAGCCCGGAATTCAAGCTACTTTTCAAGGATAGAATGTATTTATGTGTCAAGATCGGCCTGTGCTCTTGAAGAACCTTAACCTTGCTCTTTCAGAATTCCTTTCTTTTTGCTTGTTTTTATTTATTTATTGCTAAGTTACATTAGAAAGGTAAAGGGCACTTAGTGAGAGATTCTCTGCTGTCAGCATTTTTCTCATTCCCATTGGTTTTGGGGGGTCTTCGTATTCCTGACACTGCCGGTTTCTTTTGCTCCAGTTCTGCTAGCTGAGTATACTGATCGGTAGATATTTGGGTTTCACTTGCCTGAGGAGAAGCTTGGAACGATTTTCTCTGAGCGAAGGCTCAAGAAGGGCAATAGATTGGAAGTATACTCAACACATCTCAGAAGCATTTTGTTCAAATAACACAACACAGCTTGGTTTAGAAAGTCACTCTAAATTTATTCAAGTAAGTAGCTTTTACATTCGGCTGCCAGGTGTGTGTCAGAATACCTTCTGGAAGCTTGTACTTGCAAGATCCACGTGGGTATTTCCTATGGCTTTCTCCCGACCCAGTGGCTATTCTCTACGAGCCTGGACAGTATATTCATATTCTCTTCTTTATCTATTAACATGGAATTTAAAAGACCAAGATTAGAATTCTTCAGTGCCAAAAATGAAAGGGAAAAAAAAATACATCTAAGTTTTATTTGATTCAAAGATAAAGTTACATGTTTAAAATAAGTCAGAAAAAGCAAAAGTTGAGGTTCTCATAGAAACCAACTCCTCCTCGTTGCTCAGACATGGGGTTTGTGCTTGTTGGGTGCTGTCTCCATGGTGCCACGGTGTTACATAAAAGCGTGAGCCCTGTTGGTTTCTCATCACTGGAAAGACCGTCGTGACCCTTGCTTGGGACCTCCAGTACTTCGTTCTCTAGGTAACATCCATCTTATGAGGTGGTTGTTTTGATACGGGCACTGAAGAGGAACTTGGGGACAGTTGGGGGTCGGCACAATTCTTTCCTACGCCCGCCTGTTTCATTCCTCTCCGAGCTGGTGGTGGTATTATTGCAGCTGCTGCTTACAGCAAACCCAAAACAAATATGTGTACTGGGAAGCAGACAGCCTGCCATCTCCAGCCCACTCCCCCCTTTCCCAGACACCCCCAGAGACAGCCTGGCCCGGGTTGTTTATGGCCGTGCTCTTAGGATGCCACAGGGAGGGAACAGTCTTGTTAATCAGTGAGAGTTTTTCCTCCCTTTAGAAGTCCTTGTTTTCCGATCCTCTCTGCAATGGGGGGAATTATAAAAGGTTGTTCTGATGCTGGCCTGACTGTGATCTGCACCGGCTCCATCTGAAATTTTTTTTTTTCCCTTTTGGGAATTGTTCTTCGGTGTCTAAAGCCAATGATAAATCAAGTTTGGTGAAGCCAGTTCTGCACACTGCCTGACCGGACTTAGAGCCAGAAATTCAACAGAAGGCTTCTAAGCCATCCCTTCCTTGTCTCCTCCTTAGAAGTGGGCAGTGGTTTAGCATTTAACACCCACTCGCCTTAGAGTCCTAGAAATAAAGAGTTACTAGATTTCCTTATGAACTCACCAAGTTCTGAATAGGACATTGTCATAACAAGTTTGTTGCATCTATTTCTGCTAGGTTTAACATCTCTGGCATTCCTTTAGCAAAAACAGTTACTGAGTATCAGCTGTGTTCCAGATACTGGGGAGACACAGAGAACTGGCATTTACTTTACCTCAGTCGCAGAGTGGGGATCCACCATTAACAGGCTAACAGCAGCTGGAGATGAGACCTGAGAAGGCCGCCTGGTCCTAGTGGTAGAACGCCCAGGATTTGTATCAGAGAAACTGAAGACATGTTTAAAGCCACGCACTGTACAGTGGTCCCTCCTTATTCATGGAGGAGTCATTCCAAGACCTCCAGTGGATGCCTGAAAACCACGGATAGAACCCAACCCTATATATATTGTGTTTTTTCCTATATGTACATACCTATGATAAAGTTTAGTTTGTAAATCAAGTACCGTAAGAGATTTACAGCAGTAATACAGTTGAACAATTACAACAGTATACGGTAATAAAAGTTATGTGAATGTGGTCTCTCAAAATATCTTACTGACTATACTCACGTTTCTTGTGATGATGTGAGATGATAAGATGCCAACATGATAAGGTGAAGTAGGGGGAATGATGCAGACACTGTGACATAGCGTTAGGCTACTGTTGGCCTTCTGCCGTACCTCAGAAATAGGATCATCGGCTCTGGACTGCACTAGACCGTGGGTAACTGAAACCACAGAAGGTGGAGCCATGGATGGTGGTGGGGAGGGACTCCTGTACCTCCTTTCTGTAGATGCCTCCCCTTCACCCCCTTCCTTCAGGGGAAGCCGCAGTGCCCATTGCATTATGAAGACTGGGTCATATTGCTTCTCTTCCCAATTAACTTCAGCTTCTGGTCTTTCAACAAATGCTTCAAACATTACCAAATCCGAACAACCCAATAAAAGTCGACCCTTAACAATTGGAATTATGAACTAAAAACAGCTTCGGTCTCTTCTCTTCCTCAGTTCTGATGCCCTGACTACAATTACCTGAGAAGTTGGATCCCTTTAATTAGGATCCCTTCATTCTTCTTTTATTCCTTTATTCTGATCCCCGGAAGAGCTTTAGCAGTGACATATTCCAAAATTGGCCAAGATGCTGCCTCCCCTGAGGTAACAACATAGCAGTTCAGAGAGCGAGGGAGGAAAAAAAAAGAATCTGAGACCATGCAGAATCCTTGTTTCATTTCTGACCCTTTTAATAGAAGTCGAGGCCTTGTATCATGTAGAACTCACTCTTAGGAACCAACTGGTCCACCATTTGCCTTGCTCTTTGGGCCATTTTAGGAACTGTAGGACCAGCTGGCCCTAATGGGATGGTGTGCAGTTCTCAATTGTTAACAGATTCACTGACAACATTTGCAATATGAGGTCTCCAAATTAATTCTGATTTAAAGCTTTTGAGAGAGAACTCAGAGCAAGCTTTTGATACGTGAGATGTGTTACGTTTCTGAGAACAATGGTTTGTTAATTTGGTTTTATATGTATATTCGGGTGATACCTACATTCTTTAAAATTAGGCAGATGGCCTGTCTGCCTCTGCGTTTTGTGCCATTGGCTTAAGAGTTCTGGACTTTGTTCTTGATGTGTAGGGAAGAACTAGCCATCTGAACATTGTTAACACCGAAGAATTTTTGAAATTGACTTGGACATAGTTAAGCGTTACTTCTCTTAGGCTACAAACAGAGTTTAAGTGTTTTATTCTCTGTACATACATAGTAGGGTTTTATAATTTGTGTTTTGCTTTTTTGGTGGGCGGGGGGAGGATGGTAAGAGAAGGTATAGAAATGGAACTAATTGAATCTGGGGGTAAAAAATCTCTGCTGAGAGTCTGTGAATTATAAATTGGCTAGCTGCAGCAGCAGGAACTCAGACAAAGGTATTGGAGTGCAGTCAGTGTGACAGGAAGCTTATTTTGGTGTTCTTTCTATGCCTTGCCTTGTCCTTGACGTTTACTCCAGGGGACTGTGTATTTAAAAAGAAGGGAGAGGTGTCTACAGTTTCCATCTGGGAAAGTTTCACAGCGTCCTTACCCAGGGTCTTCAAGGCAGAGGATGAAGCTGTCCAGCTAGATGAGGTAGTGTAGTCTCCCATCGCTTTCCCAGCTGCCTGTCACCCGGCCCTGTTCCCAGCCCCACTTCAGCTGTCAGCCAGGGACATGGCACACACTAGCAGATAAAGCCAGTGTTTGTTCTGGAAGTCCCACCAGGACAGCCATTTTGTCTGGTTCGATCAACAAAAAAATGTGCGAAAATCTCAGGGAGTAGCATTTAAAGCAGAGATACTTAAATTTGAATATTATTCAAGAAATCTGCCCCAAAATGTAGAAAATAAAATAACAGCTCCGTGGTCTGGGCTGCTTTCTCCTAAGCAGAGGGATGGGCTTAGTCGCCACATTTCAGTTTTAGGGTAAAAAAAAACAGCATTTTCATTTCAATTGGGAAGCTTATTTATAACCCAGTAGTCATCCCCACACTTAGTTTTTCTGATATTTTGTCCAGATTTTTCTTTCCCCTAATAATTACACCCCGCGTCCTCCAGCTAAGCATCTTCCCTCCTTTCTCGTGTTTACACCTTTCAAATATTTGCAGATTGTTATCTTGTCACCCTCTTAGTCACCGCTTCGCCGAACTGTACAGATTTAGCACCTTTTATCTTGCCTTTAAAGGCAGGCCTCCCCGCCCCTGAGTCATTTTCCACTGCTCCCTTGAAATGTGCTCCAGTTTTCTGCATTTCCATGTGGCCACACAGCCTCCTATAGCAGAACACGGGGTTCTGAGTGGGGATGTTTTCCCTCCTCTGTTGCATGGAAACTGAGCGTCTCTGCCGCGCTCCATCCGCAGGCCTCGGCGGCGCCGCTGGTCAGCGCTGCCCTAGCCCTCTCTCTGTGTGTCGGCTGTACTCCCAAGTGTGCCGAGCTGAAGACCAGCGGGGGAAGCCGGTGTAGCTGTGCTTGCCTTTTTCCCTTGAAGTGTTATGTAACCGTGGGAAAGTGGGATGTACGGAGTCAGGGATTCTTTCGGCCCCTCTCCTGGTATTTGCGTAACATCTGTATTAACCCTGACGGTTCATTAGCCATTTCCTTTCCTGTGTATTTACTTCTTTTTAGAAGTATTTTCATCAGTACTCACTTATTCACCATTTCTTGAGGATCTCTATCTACAGTGCCACTGTGTGCTCACCAGTGTATTGGATGTCGGAAAGAATAAAATCTGAACGACACAGTACCCAGCCTAAGAAGCAGTCCGGTTTTAGTTTTATTTGGGTTGCAAATACCAGGTTGTCGTATAGGCTTGCTCATGGCAGCAGTAAGGGGAGAGAGCAGATGTCTGGGAACATCCCGGAAAAATCTAACAGGGTCCGAGGTAAGGCCCAGTGTCTCAGCTCCGGGCACCCGGAGGCTGACTGTGGCTCTGTGGTGGCCCCAGGCCCTGCACAGCAGGACCCCGGTGGTGGCGCTTGCGTGTGGATGCCAGTTGGTTCCCTCTGCTTACTGCCTTCTTCCTCTGGCTCCTGATGGGCTTCTGTTTTGCACACTGCTGGGTTCAAATTCCAGAAAGAGGATCTTTTGGGCTCACCCGGTACTTCCCATTTCTATCTGGGCAGAGCTCTTTGCCCTCTGCCAGGCTGACTAGAGATTGGCCACCTCAGGTCATGTGCAGCTGCAATTCTCCCTCTCTCCCCCAACCGGCCCCCCATCAGTCCCCACCTTCAGCTTTGACCGCCGTCCCCAGTTTGTGGTGAGGAGAGGCCAGAGGCCAGAGCCAAGGGCTGGAGAGTGTAGTTGCCTTAGAAAGGGGCTTGGCCTGGTGAAGCCCATGATTGACTTGTCCCATCCATTCTACCCGCAGGCTCCAAGACTCCCATGCGTCTGTCTCCCATAGTCCACTTAGCATGTGTTATTTCTTAGCATTCTGCAACCTGTGGTCTTAATAGTAAATTCAGTGACCAATCATAGGCCTTATGCAATGGTAGAGGAATAGAATGTTTTCTTGCTGGTGATTAAGCTTTATTGGCACAAAGGCCTTTTTTTCAACACTGAGTGCTCCACTTCGAGCACGGTGCCTAACCCAGAGTGGGCACCGGGGTGTGTGTGTGTGTGTGTGTGTGTGTGTGTGTGTGTGTGTGTGTGGTGGAGGGAGGGTAAAGTCTGAGTGAAACTGTGGCATTTTGCTGTATTTTGCTGTATCCTAAGTAGGCAGAAGGCAAAGATCACGTCTGCGAGTCTCCAGCACCCTTCCCTCAGCAGCATCCGAAGCGGTAGTGAGCACACTGGACATGAAATAAGCACTGTTGACTAATGCTTCCAACTGGTCATTGTTTCCACTAGAGTTTTATTTCCTTTAGTTAATGCCTGGTCTCTTGTTTGCTGGACAAAGTGCCATTGGGAAGCTGTCACTTCTAACCAAGGCAGATTTGCCACACTTCCCTTTAGCTCCCAATAAAGGAAAAAGCAAAACACTTTGAGCCCAGAGGCTTAATTATCATAAAACTCAACATACAATGTGAAATATTCAGAGCGATACATGACTCTCACATAGCCATCAGTAGAATCTCTTATACAGCCATTATCGTATCATTAGCAAGAATTTGCACTTCTTGTTTGAAAGCTGACTGACCAAAGTGCTTGTGTTAATTGACCTAGTCACTCAATGTCTCTGAATGTGTAATTTCTCATTAATAGAATGCTCTATAGCCCAGCATTTTAAATTTGAAAGGGGGCACCTGAACTCCAGGAGTCAAGGCTTGGGTGAGGAATCTCAAAAGGGCAGAGCCACAACTGTAGGATTTTATCACCAGGGGAGACTTTGGAGTTCCTTTATTTTATAGACAGAGGACATGAGGCCCAGAAAGGTTTCATACTTCCTCGTGGCCGAGCAGAAACCAGCACCACGGGCGCCTGGGTGGCTCAGTGGGTTAAAGCCTCTGCTTTCGGCCCAGGTCATGATCTCAGGGTCCTGGGATCGAGGCCCGCATCGGGCTCTCTGCTTGGCGGGGAGCCTGCTTCCCCCTCTCTCTCTCTGCCTGCCTCTCTGCCTCCTTGTGATCTCTCTCCCGCTGTGAAATAAATAAATAAAATCTTTAAAAAAAAAAAAAAAAGAAAAAAAAGAAACCAGCACCACGATGTGCTGATAGCTAGCGATGCCTCTGTCTTCCTGAACCGCACAAAATCAGGCACGCCCTCTTTGTTATTTTAAGTCGTCTTGGGCAACCATCATTTCCCATAAAGCATAAAAAAGACATGAAAAGTGATGGGTATTTAGCTCTAGGCAGGTAGCTCCGTAGGGCTTTCAAGAGATCAAGGAGCCAGGAGGATTAGGAGGGAGGGGTGTGTCTTACCTACCCTTCACGGATGTCCTTGGAAAAGCCTCAAGGGCTGTTCATTCTGGCACATTCCATAGTAGGGAAGGAAAATGTGTAAGAATGTTTGGGATTTTTTTTAATGTAATTTATTTTTTAAACAAAATGTTTTTGTTTTTTGGACGGCTTGTGTCAGGGGTAGGTTGGGACCTAGCCCTGCACCTGTGGCCTCTGAAGCCCAGCAGAGCTCCCGTGCGTTCTCGGGAAGACGGCTGGTAGTGGTGACGAGCACCGTCCAGAATCACGGGCCCATTCTCACCTGGCTGGGGCGAGCTTCTGGAACTCCGTTCACTTCTGACTTCATAGTTACAGTCTCGGGAGCTCCCCATTGCTGCCTGTCAGCCTGCGCTGAGCTGCGGCCTAGCGTTTGCTTCTGAGAGCCCAACTTTTTTTCCCTTGATCTGTTTTCTGTAATTCTTTCCCCCTTCCTTTTCTTCTCTTTCCCTTTCTCCTTCACTTCTCGTTTCTTCTTCTCTTCTCCTCTTCTCCTCTCTTTTTCTCGTCTCCTCTTCTCCTCTCCTTCCCTTCCCTTCTTTGTATTGGTAACAGAGCAGCACACCAGGGACACCAGCCCAGTAGTGCGGTCTTTGTTTGAATAAAGGCGCAGCGCAGTCTGGGCTGACTTAGCGGCCAGACTCTTGGGGAAGGTGGGCCGCACCGAGCCCTGCCTGCTGACAGTCTGTGTCTTCTTCACCCCGTGCTCAGCGGCAGCAGCTGGCCTCCTGGCTTTGGAATGTTAACACTTGTTTGCTTTCCTCTCTTAGTAGACAGTGTTTTTCCTGCCCTGCTCCCTGATCCCTTGAGACACAATCAAGTCCAGAAGCTGACAAATAAGCACTCGGGGTAGCCTTTGGACTCTGTGAGAGGGCCAGCAGGGCCCTCCCAGGCTCCTATCTTCCCCCGTTTAGTCTGCGCCAGTGTCAAGCTGAGGGCCTTGACCCACTGGAGTTTTAATTCAATGTCATAACCATCTTTTTTTCTCTTTAATGAAATAGAATAGAGGAGATACAGAGCATATCACATGTAGTCAAGATTAACCAGGGTTTTGTGGAAACTTTGTTATATGTAAGTTATATACCAGTCTGTAAAAGTATATATGGGTCATAATAAAATTAAACGTTTGAAAACATTCAACTACACAGTTCTTTATCTGTAGAAGTGCACTCTGCTTCTCCCTGCTCAGGCCCTGTCTTGGCAGCGTTCCTAGTGAGGCATCCCGCCTTCCCCCGCCACCTAGCACCTCCTCTGCTCTTGCGCCTGGAAACTGCTACCACGACGGCCCCAGTGCTCAGCACCCCTCCGCTTTACGTCCAGACCCCGGCTGTGCCTGGACTCCCTGACCCTCCTCACCTGCTCAGCAAGAGATGGAGGACCCCAGGCCCTGGACCCCTGCCTGTTCTCTATTACAGGTTATAACGCCCTCGAGTTACAGTGTTGTTGAACGCCAGAACTGGACTTTTTCTCGGTGCCTTTAGCATCTGGCAGTCTGGGGTTCCGATAGGCCACTTAGTAGCTTTGTGATTTCGGGCCTTGTGTCTATTTATATAGACAGGGTACTCAATAAATACTCATTTTACACCTCTTTTTTTCCCTTAGCATTTATATCCAGGTTCCCACTCCCAGTAGATGTGTTTTTTTTTTTTTAAAGATTTTATTTATTTTATTTGACACAGAGAGAGATTACAAGTAGGCAGAGAGGCAGGCAGAGAGACAGGGAGAGGAGGAAGCAGGCTCCCTGCTGAGCAGAGAGCCCGATGCGGGCCTCGATCCCAGGACGCTGAGATCATGACCTGAGCCGAAAGCAGAGGCTTTAACCCACTGAGCCACCCAGGCGCCCAGTAGATGTGTTTTTAACCTGCAACCTCTCCCTGTCTGTCCTGAGCTGAGATGTGACGGTTTTGACTGAGAAGGGGTTACTTGGGAGGAGACAGAGAAGTAAGAGGCAGCGCAGAAGAAAAGGAAGTAAATGATAAAAGCAGAGATAATGCTCTTGTTCTCAAGCAACTTTTCTATTCCCTCTCCCTTCTTTTACCTATCTGACAGGAATTAATGTGCATCGCCGCATTTACTTTTTTCCACTCAAAAAGCGGCAGGGAGATCACCTGCTTGTGCTTCCTCCTCTTGAAGAGCTGAGGCTCAGCTGCTGCCATGTGAAAGGCCCCGCCTCAGAAAGGCCTTCCTTTGCCTCTGACTCTGCACGGAGTGGTTGGGTTTCTGTCACCACAGGCCCAAAGGTCTCTCTCCTAAAAGACATTTTGAATCCATTTCAGCTTGATTTGTTTGGCTCAGACTCCCTGGGCTTGCTGAGCCATCTTGTTTTCTGAATTTACTCACTTTGTGGTCTCCCAGGTTTCAGAGAGAGCTACTGGGATCTCTGGATTTCTTGGGATTTCTGAAAACCACGATCGTGATAGCAGAGTAGAGTGGGTACGTCTTCTGAGTGAAACTCAGACATCTTCTGTGCTTTTTTTTATGAAAAGTCCTTCCCCTGATTCCTGCTGCCCAGTCACTTGTCCCAGCTTCCTCCTGGTTCTAGTCCCCAGTTCATGACCACCCACCAACAGCACCCAACTCAGCCCCACCCAAATGGCTGCTCAAGGTCAGAAACAAACTGGAAACTTATTTTATCGTTATTCTCGTTCTGCAGCAATGCTTTATCTGTGGATATGTGGCCAAAAAGTTCAGTAGAATTGTTTATTTTTTCTGACAATTCTGTTTTTGCTTAGTTTGCAGATATGAAATGAAATGTGTTTTTGGCTGTTGATGTTGTAGAACTCATGGGCTGTCTTTCATTCAATTTTACTCTAGCCCCATTTCTCCCTTCAAGGTTAATCTCGGGCTCTTTGGCTCCGAGTTTATTGTTCTGTTTTACAAAAAAGCAGTTCCACTTCTCCCATGCAGCCTGGCACTGAGGTGCCCAGAATGAGGCAGCCCTAGCGATCTTCTTGCCCATGGGACACTTGGGCAGGGCCTTCGGCTGTCCCATGTGTGCCTCAGGGGCAGAGTTGCCCTGGCCACCAGCCCAGGCTGCTGTCCTGGTGCAGTTGCTGGCCTGCTTCTGTTCTCCCTCTCTGCTACTTCGTTTGATGTGCCGTATTCCTTTTGTGGGGCCTTGAGGCTTGGAGAGAAGGCTCTGTTCTTGAGCTTCTGAAAACCCAAGGTATGAACTATTCCCTTTCCTCTGAGCTTCACGACCTTGAATCTGTGGTGTGGCCAGAAACATGAGCAGCCACCTGGCTGCATCCAGAAGAGATAAATATTCTGTCCCAGCAGCGATGGCCCCTCTTCACCCGAAGGCCCCCTGGTAGGTGTTTGCAATAGCCCTGACACCCTGTGCCCCACGTCCTTTTACCTGCACCGAAGGCCATTTACGAGTGAGACCTGACACCTCCCGGTTCTGCCTTTTGCTGCGGCAGGAGGTCCCTGCGGAGGGACCGGCAGGAGGGACCGGCAGTGCTTCGGAGACCTGGGCACTCTGTGTATCCTCCCCCATACTTCGATCCTTTCCTTTCACTGTGTCTCTAGCCTAGTTCAGCTTTTTGCATTAAAATTACAGCTGCAGTATGAATTTTTTGGAAATATTTATAAGTAACTCTGATGTCAAAATGTGACATATTGTATGGTCTGTCTCCGGTGACCACTGTTAGTGACACATACATTTGCAAAATGAATGCCTGAATCAAAGAAAGAAAGAAAAGGCAATCTGAGTTGGTTAACGAGCACCTGTGTTGTAGAAAAGCCTGTCCTTGGATATAAAGAAGTGTGAAGAACCGGATCCTCAGGGATCTTACAGGCCGGGTATGGGGTGAAAGACAACTGAGGTTATGAGCACGGGTGATTACTACAAGCAGTATTACTAATAATGATGGTGAAACAATAAAAGGTAAAATGTATTATACCTCTCCATATCCCAGGCATTACGCTCCTGCGTATTTTATGTACATAACCTTCTCTGGTTCACACAGCAACTGAGTGCGGTAGATACAGTATTCTACCAGTTTTACAAATAGGACATCTGAGGCTTTGAGCAGTTCAGTAACTTGGCTAAGGTCACAAAGCAAAGAAGTGATAGAATTAGGATGTGAATCCAGGTCTGTCTGGTTCCAGACACCTAATACTTCATCACTATTCTGTGGTTTGTTTTTTTTTTCTGTTTCTCATTCTGAATGAAAACTGATGGTATCGTTGTCTAGACCGTAGCTGGAGGACAGTGGGGGAAGCTTAGGGAGAGAAAAACGACACTGAGTTAGCACTTGTGAATTTGACGTGGAAGTCGGATGGTGAAGAGAAGATGTCTAAGAGTCCGCTGGCCTGGCTCTCGGGAGGCAGGATGGCTGGGGAGAGCCATTTCTGTAGGTGATGGTTAAGGCAGTGAGACGATCGGACGGTGAGGCGTGAGGAGCCCAAGATGGGGTGCACCCCACATCTGCGCGTGCCCGTGTTCCCTGCACGGGCAGTTTATTGGGAACTCCCCAGGTCCTCTTGATAACCCCCCAGTGCTGTGACTGAGAGCCCCGCTCCGTTGTTGCTGCCCTGGCGGTGTTGGCTTTTTCCTCCGGGGCACCGCATCTCAGACGTGCTGGCAGTGTGCTCTAAGTCCTTCCCTGTCGGAAGGGTCAGGGGCACTAGGCCTTCTGGGCCCCTTTTCATCACAAATTCTCCTTCTCTCCTGACACAGGCATCGAATGCCCCAGAGGAGCCCGAAACCTCCCAGGCTTGGTGCAGGAGGGAGAGCCTTTCAGTGAGGAAGCCACACTTTTCACCAAGGAGCTGGTGCTGCAGCGAGAGGTGGGACATCTTACAGTTGCTTCTTGTCTGAAGAGGGGTGAGAAAATGGGGCTCCCTTGGTCTGATGTCTTTCCGCCACGTCAGAGAGCGGTCTGTCACTTTTTCCAGTGCTCAGCCTTCCGTGTCCACCATCCGTTGTGGGTCTGCCCACATCCTGCTTCCTTGAGCCCTGCATCATTGACCAGCGCCCCAGATGGCCCCTCACCGCTGGCGTCCTGGGATACGTGGCGAACGCCAGGCCTGCCTAGCCAGCTTCCTAATGCAGAGGGCTTACAGCTTTGCAGGTGTCCTCCTGGGCGAATTAGCCCGAGCTGCCTGCCTCCAGCTGGATTTAGAAGCTTGACTAACCCTGTCAGGGGCCAATTTTCTTTGAACATTTATTTGTATCTTTGAGTAATTGCATTTTCTGTAGCGGGTTTTCTGACTTAATTTAATTGTATTTCTGTTTCTGCCTGTTGGGCTGGCTCTTGCAGGCAAGAGTTAGGCTTCTCAGCTGCCGTGGTGTCCATCTACCTGCTAATTTTTTATCAAGTCATAGTCAACTGATCCATCTTCTTTCCAGGAGTATTCCAGTCATTCATCCTGCTAGGTGGGCACAACAAAGGAACAGTAGGGGAGTGTGCCGGGCTCAGGCTGAGGATTTTAGATCTGCCTTTGTTCTCATTTCTTTTACAATCAAACCCATAGGGTCCCTTCAGCTTTCATGCAATATCATAATATGCACAGAGCTAAAAGATTATGGGGTCCAGGAGGTTAGCTCGCTCATGGGTCTTTGTAGATCCCTGAGATCAGACGTGTGGGCTTTGGGACGTTAATAAGCTTCGGCATCTCTCATGTTGATTTGAATCACCAGCGAATATATTGGGTACTAGAGGCCCAAGAGAACAGGCTAGCCCGGGATACTGCATTGGACTGCCCTGGCCTGCAGGAAACCCCCTCTTTAATTGCTGGCTGAGCAGTACTATTTGCTTTTGGTTGCCATCTCTTTGGGATTTCTTTAGGACTTACCTTCCCATTTCGTGAAAGAAAGTGGTGTGGCAAAGGAAGTCCTGAATTCTTAGTTCAAGAGCTGTGGGTTCCAGTTCCTGAAAACGAACTGCAGCTTCCTGGGCATTGCACCAGCTCTCTTGGCCATCTGTACAGCAGGGTGGGGATGCCGGTGCTTACCCCTTGTCGTCTCTTCAGTCTCACGTTGACCCCTGTTTTGGTTTTGGTAAGATGCGTTCATGTTTGTGAAGAAGAAATCCTTGTATTGGCCTGCAAAGCACCTTCCCCTACCCCTCTTTTTTGTTTTTTGGGTTTTTTTTTTAAGATTTTATGTATTTGCTTGAGAGAGGGAGAATGAGAGAGAGAGAGCAAGCAGGAGAGGGGAGAGGGTCATAGGGAGAAGCAGACTCCCCGCTGAGTGGGGAGCCTGACTCAGGACTCGATCCTGGGACTCCAGAAATCACGACCTGAGCTGAAGGCAGTTGCTTCACCAACTGAGCCACCCAGGCGCCCCCTCCCCACCCCTCTATTTTGAAACTGCACACTGTAACTTAAATTTTTATCATTTAAAGATAGGCCCCTCCTGGAGAAGTATTAAGAATCTAAACACTCTAGTTGTCTCTCAGTAACTGTTGCGATTTGGGTGCAGTAATCAGGTAGAAGGGGCAGATAGTTTAAAATTTCCTCTGTGTGGGCCTTTGGATAATGAACTCTACAGAGCACTTCTTGGTTGGAAAGAGCAGGTGAATCCTCCCGGGTCTGTGACTTAAAGACATTCCAGAGGTAGCAGCAACAGATGTTCGGTGACTGTGCTCTGGATGGGGGGAGGAGAGGCCCTCCTTGGAGGCCTGAGAGCTGCAGTAACGACATTCTCATCGCTTCCCTGCCGCGCCCCACTTCTCTCTTGCCCCCCATTTCTCACCGCCGTCTTCCCCTGGTGTTTCACATTTCCCGAAGTTTCTTTCCCTTTCCTTTTCAACTCTTGTTTCCCTAGCCCCTTTTCTACCTGATCGTGTTTCTGGCCTGCTGATGATACCCAAAAGCACAAGGGTGTCAGAGAATACGGACCACTAAAAGGAGTGAGTGGCCCAAAGCTCTTTTACTCTCTTAGTTATTCTGACCTTACCTTTGGTCTGTATGTTTGCTGATACTTGATTGTGGAAAAAGATAAATTTTTCCCCATCTTCCTTGATGCCCCTGGCATGTGAGTGAGTTTGCAGATCTTAGTCTAATCCAGATTTGATATTTAGCTTTCTTGGTTGTAGTGCCCCAATCTTGCTGAGCCCTAAGTTGGGGACTCTTGATGTAGAAACTTTCTGCATTTTCTTAGATGCTTATTATAATTACCTGGCCTGACTGCTTTGAAAGGTCTTTATCCACAGGAAAGCAGAGTATGACCTAAACTCAGAACAACTTAGAAGTTTTTACTAAAGGAACCGGTTCTAACCTGTACTCCTGGGCATTTCCCTTCATTCTATATATATAAAAACTGTTTTCTGAACGGTGTAGGAATGACGAGTGGTTTTTGTTTTGTTCTAGGTTTATTCACTTAACTTCTACCTGTATTTTTATTCCCTGTCCTGGAGAACATTTCTCTTGGCCCTCTTCCTTCCACCCCACACGGATCTAGAAAAGCCTGATGGATTGGCATTCCTGGATGCAGAGATCCCTCCCGCCCTTAGGAGAAAGTACTGTGTAATTGTCTGGATGCCTGAGCGTGGATTCACAGCCTCGCACCCAGTAGCTCTTACCTTCCGGGCAGCCTCCGTTGTGTGCCACCCCGGGTGCACTTCTGGGGCGGAGCGGCTACTGTGATGGCCCTGGTTGAACAGGTTTTTTGAGCCTTGTGCCTATTCCCTTGACAATCAGCTTTCAGCTCCGGTAATCGGGTATTATGACGACGTGATTGCCCTTGACTGTGCTCCCATCCCTCCCCTTTAAATTTTTCTTTTTTAGTATCCTATTTTTGACCAGGATTTATCTGTTCCTTACCTACTTTTCCCAGTTACTTGACACTTGCAGTATCATATAGGAAAGGAGAAGCACACAGACGTGATTTCGCAGCATGTCCTGGGCCTCCTTTGTGATCCCACAGTGGGGCCTCCGTCACATTACACTCACATGCGTGAACCTGTAAACTTACAGGGAAGGGATGTGGTGTGGGGGAGAGCCTATAATGGACAGCCCTTAGGGCAGCCCCCTGCTGCGGAGCAGATGCAGAGCTGGGGTACAGGTGCCTGACTCCCTGTTTATGCAGTGCATTGTCTTGGCTTTGGGTAGCCAGAGCAGAAATTGCTGTCTGTCTCTTCCTCTGTTTCGGTAAAGAGAGAGTTGTAATCTTTCCATCCCATAGCCTCATGTGGAAGCTGCTGGAGTGTCTCATGAATCTGTTGTTTACATTTCAGATGGCCCCCATTATCTGGAGACTTGATAGCCCTGCTTTCCTTCAGTGTATTTTACAGTGACACCAGTTAGCGTGGAACTACTGACCTTCCTGGCCACCACTCAGCCCATTTTCCTGTCTTTCCTGTCACCTTTCATTGTATTTCTTCTTTTTCTTCGTTTTTCTACGTGGTCCTCTCCTTAGCCATTGGTTCCCGTTGTCTTTTTTTTTTTTTTTTTTTAAGATTTTATTTGTTTATTTGAGAGAGAGAATGAGCACAGGCCGGGTGGGTGTGGGACAGAGGCAGAGGGAGAAGCAGGCTCCCCGCTGAGCAAGGAGCCCAATGCGGGGTTTGATCCCAGGACCCCAGGATCATGACCTGAGCCCAAGGCAGATGCTTAACTGACAGAGCCACCCAGGCGCCCCCAGTTGTCTTTTGTTCCTTTCCCCGAGCTAGGAGTCTGGGAAGACTGTTCCAGTTTAGGGGTCTGGGTGTTCTGGCCTTCTTGCTCCAGAGCAAGAGAAAGAGCAATTTAGACACCAGCTCGTTACCTGACTCTTTGTGGCCTTGAAGGCCAAAGCAGCCAAGGATCTCTGAAAGGGCTTCATACTTAATTTTACTCAAAGCAAATCCAGTTAGCTCAACAGTTCTTCCCAGCCTGACTCAGTTAGGATGTAACAGGGGTAGGCAAATCAGCCCACTGCCAGTGTTCGTGAATAAAGTTTTACTGAAACACTGCCACACTAATTGTTTTATGTACTACGGTCTACGGCTGCTTTCATCCTCTTAAAGTGGAGTTGAATAGTGACGACAAAGGCCATAAGGCTTGCAGAGCCTAAAATATTTACTTGTCCGTCTTTTTATCACGAGAAGTTTGCTGACCCTTGCTGTACAGTAAGTACATGCTCTGTTGGTTGGTTTCAGTAGCTTGCAGCCCTGAAAATGACAGTTTGCTCTCGTGTCCCCTGCCTCTGAGGCTGGGCTCCTTCTGGGCCACACAGAGTGAGGTCATTGTGTCCGTGGCTGTAGCTGTGATTGTGGAGCTGTGTCCCACTGGATGGCATGAGCTGTGGGCCCCCCTCGGGGGCCCCCCTCCCGCAACACAGCTGCCTCTTTCAGGCAGTTCTGTGCTGCACTGCCAAGGACAGGAAGATCTGGCGTAGCTTTGCAGATGGGGAACTGTGCCCATTGCTAGCATCTTCCCAGAAGTAGTGGTGAGTGTTAGCTAATGGGTAGATAACTGGCTTAAATGTGCAAACTCCCAGTTTTCGAGCTCCAGTTAGCATGTGGTTCTGGCTAAGTCTTTCCTGCCTTGGTATTCCTGTCTAAAACATTGATCTGGCAATCCAAAGCCACCCTCTTGCTTTTGAGGCCCTGCCTGTGAATAAAGCAGTCACGTGGGATCTCTTCACACCTTGCCAGAGGGCGAGCTCGCCAGCACTGGCTCGCTGACCCGCTGCTGCCTGCACAGCGCTGTGGTCGCTGTCGGGGAAACCGAGCGCTGGACAAGGGGCTCTAAGGCGTGAAAAGAGATCAGCGCCACAGTTTAACCCTCTTCACAGTTCGAGGCTGTAACAGGTTCATTTCCCCGGGGCAGGAGGTGGGATGTCGGAGGTTCCCAGGTCGGTGATCATTTCCAAGACCTTTCTCAGTGACCCCTTTGTCCTCTTGAGATCTCAGAAATTACCCTTTGCTGCTGCTGCCTGGAAAATGTCCTCGTGCCGGACAGCCCGAGCTGCGAACTCTGGCTGCTGCCCTGACCTATTGCCCTTTCTCCTGCTGGCATCGAAAGGGAGGGTGCCGTCCCGCCCCCACCCCCGCCCCGGGGAGCTCCTGCTGCAGGTCGCAGTGGCCCGGGCACAGTCCTGGATCCCCTCGCTCCCGCGACCCCCTGCTTTTTTTGAAAACCAAGGATTCACAAAAGATCACAAGCAACTGGTGCTGTCCGAAGAACACGTATGTTTACGTTTCGGAGGACTATGGACTTGGCAGTGAATACTGGTGTGTATTTATGGAGAGACACTTGGGAGAGGGACCTTAGAGTAAAAGAGAAATGGTTTCTTGTTTTTACCACCAAGTGTGCGGCACCTTGTGCGAGGAAGATAATAAACGGTCTAAGCAGTTTACCGCTGAAACTGTTCCCCCACCTTTCCCCATGGCGCTGTGGCACAGGCTCCCACCCTTGCTGTTCCCGTCTGCCCATGCAGCTCACTTCCCCGTCCGGGAGACACGTGGGAGGAGGAACAGCAGCAAAGTTAGATCTCTGGATGAAAGGAATGAGGATGGTTCAAGCCACGGGGAAACCCAGAAGGGTGAGGGCAACCCGGTGCCCGTAAGACCAGCGAGACCCTGCTCTCGGACTGCCCCCGTGTCCTGTAACCCTCGCTCTGAGCCACGAAGGATAACCTGCTGGGAAGGCGAGCCAGCTGTCTACCGGCGTGCCACTCATCTGCCAAGAGCACCCTATTCTAGATTACCTCCGCCACTGCCCAGGGAAAAGGGCATGCAGTGAGGTCACGTTTCTACACCGCCCTCTTACTCCATGAGGTGTTATGGGCTGTTGGAGGCTAAGGCTTTTCTCTTACTCTTGACAGTTCATCCTCCACCTGTGGTCTTTCAGTTTGTTTTCCTTAAAGGCTATTTTCTTTGAAGGGGGCTCAGGTCAGGACCTCCTGTCTTAATAGTGATCAGGCTTTCGTTTATATAGTATTTTCTAGGGTAAAAGTGCTTTCATGCACAATATTTCATTTTAATCTCAAAGCAAACCTACATGAGAAGTAGTATCCCAGTGTCACAGTTCGGGAAACTGAGACGCACAGTGACCTGCCTCTATTCACAGAGCTTGTTGTAGAGCAAACACCAAAACCCAAATGTCAGCATTCCAAATCAGGTGCTTTTCCTACCCCAGATTTTGCCAGTTTTTCTATTAGAATGTGGTCATTCTTTTAGCAGTGTTATGTCCTTTCTCAACCCTCAGATATCTGGACCTAATTAATTTGTAAAGGACTTTCCTAAAGGTCCAGCAATTAAACTGAGAGTTCATCTCCAGTAAGGAACCACTGAGTCTGATTCTGGAAGCTGACAAGACTCCAGAGGGATCCGAGGGATTTGCTGTGGCCACACCTTCCCAAAATCTGTGTTCTCTTCTTGTCACAGTTTTTACATTTTTCGATTGCCTGATTCCTGCTTTATCTGTTGTTTGATTTTGTGGGCTTTCCTTTTTCTTTTTTCTTTCTTTTTTTTTAAATAATGATTCCTCTCTGATCTATCTTGCTCCATTTCAGCTTGATCATATATACCTGTATTCCTATTTCTAATCTTTCTTAAAAGATGCATCTAGTAAGTAAGTGCATCATTGAGAAATACGTAACTCCACAGTGCCTCTAGGATAAAGTCTGATCTCCTTAGTTTACATATGTCCTTGATTACCTCTCCAACTTCATGTCTTACCACTACTCATTTCACTGACCTTATTCTCACAGTCCCCCATGTTTACCGATCTATTTCATCTCTCCCACTCTTTAGATCAACCCACGCTCCCCACCCAGTATATCAACCATCCCCCTTTTTTTGCCTCTTAGTCCTACCTATCCTTCCAAGATACACCTCCTTTTCTGGGAAGGTTTTCCTTGATCTCCCAGACTGGGTGAAATGCCCTTCCTTTGGTCCCCATAGCGTCCTGTGCACACATCTGTCAGGTACTGACCAGTGACGTTACGGGGGTCTATGTGTCCAGATTGTAAGCTTCTCAAGGACAGGATCCATGCTTTTATCCTTGTGTTCTTTGTGCTTTGTACTTTGCCTAGTGTACAGGAGATACTTAATAGATAGACATTCGTTAAATCCACTACTTGGTTCCCTGTGACCTAACTCTAGAGACCGGGAAAAAGGCCTGCTCTTTTGTTGTCCTTTGTAGTTCTTTGGGAAAGTCTTTAAGCTCAGCAATTGCGGGTCGGGGAGGAAGACTGGAGTATTGAGGCCAGACACACAGCTGCTAATTCAGGAGCTTCTCACTGAAAAAAGTGCATTACCAAGACCTGACTCTGTTCTTACTTTGGGACTCTGACATACCTGGGCCTCCTGAGCTCTCCAGCCAAGATACTTAAAGGTAATGAGATGATGATGTGTGAGTGTTTTGAAAAACTTGCAGTGTTCAAATAGAAATCATTAGTGTCCCTTCATCATATTCCCAGTAGGCTACTCACCTCTTTCCCTCCCTGGTATTTTTCCCACCCTTTGCTTTTGTGGGTCAAACTGTTAAGTGAGGTGAAGGGTTCATTTTGAAGTTCAAGTCAACCAAGTCTTGTTCAGTGATAGGCTATAAAGCCCCATGTGAACACTAGGCTGTTACCTCCCTGCTTACAGCCCCTTCATTTCTGGGTTCCTGGCCCTTGCCAGGTATCTCTAAAAGCCCTAGAAGGAAGGCTCTCAATTCCCATTCCAGCCCCTAAATGAAAATGGCATCACAGTGAGAGAAAGTGAGGTAAAAATGAAGAGTGGAGGGTACTGGCATGCCGCCCTATTCTTCCCGTCCCCTGGCTGCTCGGGTCTCCTCGTCTGCTTTCACACCCCTGGGCGGCCGGTCGCCAGTAGCCTTCCCCAGGCTGGCTCAGCTGATGGGAGCCCGCCCCACACTGGCTCCAGTGGGATTCCTCTCTGCAAAGCTGCTGGCTCAGCTGGGCTGTTGTCTGTTTCCCTGTTCTTCTGCTTGGAACTTTCATAGCCAGTCAAGCATAGAATTGCATCCATTCTTCTGAAATAGCTACTGGGCCTAATTTTTCATTGGCTTGGCCAAGATCCTATTACCTGTGACTATGTCACACAGGCTGGCTGGTAAAGTTTGATAGGCCTCGCTGCCCTCCCGAGACCGGTGTTCACATCCCTGGCTGGTGGGACTGGAGACAGGATAAGGTAGAATAAGGTTTGGGGCCACAAGAGATTTGGCCTCCTTGGGGACATGTAGGGAAGGTCTCAAGGATATAATTCTGTCTCAGGGAAGAAAATCCTTTTCAGCAGAGGGATTCTTCCCTTCCCTGAGGAATTGGTCCTTACTACTGTAAACTCTTCCTTAAGAGACTCTGATGTTTCCTCTACCAGTGCAGTTTGTTCCTACCAGGAGAAAGGAAATAGGAAGTGTAGCTCTTAGACCTGACAGATGTTTCCTCAATAAGCAGGTTCCTCTGCAATGCCGAGGGGGGTCCCTGGACTGATTCTTCCTCTCCACCTTTACTTCTGACCCACATCAATTGGAGAGTAAAGGCTCAAACATGACTTCCTCTTGCATCTTTCTGCTAGATTAGTCCACAGTACTTGCTTTAAAGCTCACCTAAATTGAAGCCTGAAGGGACGCCTGGGTGGCTCAGTCAGTTAAGCGTCTGCCTTCAGGATCCTAGGGTCCTGGGATCGAGTCCTGCGTCGGGCTCTTCGTTCAGCGAGGAGCCTGCTTCTCCCTCTGCCTGCCACTCCCCCTGCTTGTGCCTGCGCACGCTCTCTCTGACAAATAAATAAATAAAATGAGTATGAGTATAAATGGAAATGAGTATAGTGGGCACTGATTGCCATTGAAGAATGCACTTACTGGTTCACCACAAGATTATCATTACGAAGACAAGGTCATGAAGAGCCTTCAAACAGAGCTTTGCTAAGCAGAACTCCTGCCACCTGTGGTATTCGGTACTATCTGCCTATCTGACATCAGTTTCTTTGTGAGCCACCCCCGTGGACAACAGCTGTTGCCGGGCACATCCTGGTCTACCTTCTGTATAGCTCTGTAGAGCCTGTGACCCAGAACGAATGGAAAAATTCTATCAGGAGGTAAGAGATTTCTGGACTCCTCGTAGGTAAGGATTGTGCTAGGAGAGCTGGGTGCCATTTATTTTAATTTAGTTGAATCAGATGCCCCTAGTAATAATTCCTGGTTTGTCTTACCTCTTCAGTCATCCTGCATATTCACTGCTTCTTGAGCTTTGGTAAGGGTTCTCTTTAAAAAAGGAAAAGGAATAAAGAAAAAAAGGAAGCTAATATCCTTAATATAATAATGTAATAGAAAAGCAGTTCCAGATTTTTTTTTTAGATGGAATCCCTTATTTGTGAAGTCTGTCCGTTTCCTTCTGGGAGCCTAATTTGGAAAATAGTTCTTTATTTCATATCTTCTGGCTGGCAGATGATACTTACTTTCCACACTTAAGATGACCTCATGCAGACTTGCCCCATTCTCTTGTTTCCAGAAGAGCTTCACACGGGACCTCAGCACATTGGCCAGCATGCATGTAGATTTGAGTGTGAGCTTTCATGCTGGCGTGTTTGGGGGTCTTCAAGCATCATAGCTCCCTCTTCAGTTTGTCCTAACCATTCCCAGACACACCCACTGCCTGCATGTTATTATCTTCTCCTTGGAATTATATAATTCAACTGATAACTTTTTAGAACACAGCCCTTAATATACAATAGCAGGGCTGCCAGAGCTGCCGGCGACGAGTAAGCAGATTGTACATTTCATTTGCTCTCCAGGTAATACGAACATTCTGGTGTTTCACGTGTGTCTCCTCCAAGGACACAGTAGTGACTGTTCTAGTGGATGAACCAGCCGTAACCCTGCCCTCTTCTTGCCATTAGCATGCCCACTCCTGTGTCTGTTGCCAAGGACTAGATAAGATCTTCTGTGTTCCAAATCTGGCTTTATTGATGAACTTCCCACTTGCCACTCCACCTGTGACAGTTTCTGGTCAGCTGAACTTAAATGGATTTTGGAAATGAAAGTGACCAGTGGTCTGTTATGAAATGCTGTGGTGCATGAAATAAGATTATGAGCAGGCTTGAGAATTAACAACAGATACCCTAACCTGGTCTGAACAACACGTGTCACTTATTCAGGAAGGGTAAGTTCATGCTCAAACCCGTATCCAGAACATTTAGGGACATTTTACCCTTCCTGGCCACTTAAAAACTCTGTTAGTAACATGTGCAGAGTCAGACCTGCGTTCTTGTTCCAGCATTACCATTTACTGAATGACCTTGGACATGATCCTTAGTATCTCTAAAACCAGGGCAATCTCAGTGCATAACAGAATTCAGTAGAATGGTGCTCCTAAGGTTGCACAGTGCAGCAGTGCTGCTAACCCTTACTCCCTCACCTACAGCGAAGGCACCTTCTTTCTAGGGTTAGTGTGGAGATCACGTATATAGTTAAATTCCCAGGACTGGTGCCCTGGTAAATAGTAAACACTCGGCGAACAACAGCTTGTGTCATTATTTTTATTATGAATGAAAATTCTTCTCTCAGAGTTTAGCTAAAATCTAGGACTAGAACTTCAGTGTGGACAAATCATGATACCCAGAGTAGGGAGGCAGGCCAGTCGTTGGCATGTGTGTTGGGAGCAGCATTCATATTAGAATTAACAAAGAACAATGGTTAGTCCTCGCCAGTGCTCTTCACACGCCAGTTCTATCTGTTTAAGCCGGTGATGGCAAATACTCATGCTCCCTAGCCCGCCCCTCAATCTAGCACCCATGGAAGACCTTTCCAGTCACAGCATTGCTTTGGCTTAGGGCTCAGAATCTTCTCAAAACAGGGCTCCTAGGAGCTACTGCCCATCTAGTGGATTTGGCACTTCTAAGTTCTCAAAAGACTGTCTAAATACCACCAGGGGTTAGCCAGTTATTTTTCTCTGAAGAAAGCCTAAAGAAACAGGCTCTGTTTTGCCTCTGCTTCTCCATGGTCCTCCACGTTAGAATCTCTTCTTTTTAAGCAGTGTCACATTCAGTGGAAAAGGAAAGATCTGGAGGTGATGCCACAGAGTCCTAACCTGTGCACAGAGCCTCTTCTGGACCTAACTATGGACAGATCAGGGCAACCATCTCCAAGAGCCCGGAGTCTACAGATGTCTCATAGACCTCTAAGAAGTAACGACCTGAGTATCCTTGCCATGCAGTTGAACTGCCGTACGAGTATTCAGAGGATGATCTGCCAATACTCAGGGCTCTCTCGGCTCTCTCTCCATTTACACAGAACTTCTGACCTTGCTCATTTCTTGATGTCACTGTGACTTGAAAATGAGGGATACAGGGTTGACCTCTCTAGATCCTAGCTGGCCCAGGCTCCCTTATCCTCTGATGGAATAGCATTTGCTCTTTTTTGTCCCCCTATCACCTTACCACAGCCACAGCAGTCTAAGATTGCCATAGGTTTGTCTTTGATCTGTATTAAATTGGAGGGTTGGAGGATAGTGGAGTGCCAGGCATGAGCTCTAAAGAAAGATCTAGGTGTTAATCAGGATTGAAAGGGACAAGAAGAGGACCCAAGACGAATCCTTTGGGACAGTAACTGCAGCAAGAACAAAAGGTATCTACTGAGCCAGGAATGAAAAGTTGAATTGGAAACAGCTTCACTGTGCCATTTTTCCTTCCAGGTTAGCATAATGCCTCCCTCTTCTCCCTTTGCCTTCTCTCGATACAGCGGAATCCTATCAATGGTACCAGAAGAGGGGCTTGGCATTGAATGTACAGCTAGAAGGGGAAGATTATGCAAGTAAAACCCAACAGGTCCCTCCACCACTACCAGCACCCTGCATAAGCTACATCCCTTCACCGGTTTCTCCAGTGCTGGCAGTGCGAGGATGCCGGTACCTCTCCGGTTAAATAAATCTAAAACTACTGACCCAAGATTTTTATAGCAGTGCTGCAACCCTATATGAGGAAATGCAACAAATAGTCCATTACCACTGATTGGATATGGATTTTTGGCCTGGCCACTTGCCATGTGGTAATTTTAGAATAGGGTCACTTTTCGGAATTGGAAGATTCCTTGTAGGAGGGTACTGGTGTTTGCTAAATAGTGTTTCTTATCTTCATGCCCTCTCACAGCCATGCTCCCACCTCCTGAGTGTAGGGCCAATCTCTCTGTCTGCCCGGCAGAGACAGCCAGAGCTCATCCTTCATCAGCTTACAGGGCTGCAGACGTGGCCATTTCCAAACACCCAGGGTGCACTTAACCACTTCCTCCTTCTAATATCAGCACTTCCACTCGAACCACATCAGCAGCTTTATAACTTGCTTTTTATTTTGCTCTACGTTTTGGCCCTTCAGGTATTTGTGGGAGGAAGGTGGGGGGACTGGCGAACTGATTTTGGAATTATACAATTACACCCTGAGTCATTGTCTCTGGAGGATCATTTAAGCAAGAGTGCCAAGAGCATCCTGAAGGACTCTCACCCTTTTCACACTTGGGTTTTAAAGGTTGGGTTCTCTTTCATATTGGATCTGTGACTGCCTGCTTGGTTTCACCATCTGCAAAATGGGAACACTCAGCCCTGTTCTGCCTGGAGAGAGCTGAAGGGCGATGACTAAGGCGTGGCGCCAAGGAGCCCCTAGTTCCTCCCACTCACGTAGAAGGCAAATAACCACACACAGGCTGAGGTCACTCTGTGACCTGAAGAGGGACCTGTGGTTGCTTTCTTTTTTTCCTTCTCCCCTGCATCTGAATAATTAGACCCGGTTGATGAGATAGGAAATGGACCTGTGGTCCCAGACTCCCAGATGTGACCGTTCTTTACCTCATGGGCTTATTAGCTCTAGGCAGTTTTCCCTTTTCGCCCTGCCATTAAAATCTACCCATTACGTTATCATCTTGCCTGTTCGTACGTGGTCATCGTCCCGGGATTCAGATCAGACCTCTCACATCTTGGCCCTGACCTCTGATCTTTATGATGTGTCTCTTAGCCGAGGGTGTTTTAAAGGATGGGCTTGGACCCAGGAGCCATGATCTTGAACAAGTATGTTACAAGACATATCAAGTTGTATCTTTATCAAGTATGTTATAAGACAGTTCTACTTTATTAGCTTCCTGTCTAGCTTTTTTGAGCTGTTGACCCAAGGCTCAGGGTCGGTGTGGCAAAGCCGGAGTTTGCCCTGGAAGCTTTTGATTCTTGTTTTCCCATCCAGGATTATATTAGTTGTTGAGATAGCCCAGCTAGACACCACTCAAGTATGACACCTTTAAGAATTCATGAGGCCTTTGGGCGCCTGGGTGGCTCAGTGGGTTAAAGCCTCTGCCTTCGGCTCAGGTCATCATCTCAGGGTCCTGGGATCGAGGCCCGCATCGGGCTCTCTGCTCGGCAGGGAGCCTGCTTCTTCCTCTCTCTGCCTGCCTCTCTGCCTACTCGTAATCTCTCTCTGTCAAATAAATAAATAAAATCTTTTAAAAAAAAAAAAGAATTCATGAGGTCTTGGGACCCATAGCGCCTCTCAGCATACAGACTTCCAGCCTTGCATCAAGGGAATCCATATGGTTTCACATGCCCTGATGCCTCGCAAGCCCATGAAGTGCAGAGGGAGGCCCTGAGACGACTCTCCATGGCCCTTCTTCCGGGCGTGAGGAAGGGCTCTCCCTGACGCATTCACACGTGCACCCGAGCGGGCCTGACACCCAGCGACGGGGAGAGCAGCCCTGGGAAGATGCCGCGTTCTCACCCTGCCCAGACTTCTTTCATCTGTCCTTCCTCCGCCTTGTGTTTCTGTAATTTGTACAGTATCGTCGAGGGGTGTTGAAGAGATCAATAGCAATTCACCTTTTCCCTTATTGATTAAAGTGATGGCAAGTAAAAATGGCAGGCAGTACCAACTCATTCATCAGGAGCTATCTGTCTCCTACCAGGCCGCCAGTGACCTCTCCCTGCCTGTTAGTGGCTGAGCCGCAGCTGAGATTATGCCTGTTTCTAGGCCGCTTTAATAGGAATGAGGGAACCGCTGGGTTTGGCTCCTGTAATCAAAGCCGAGTGAGGAAGGCGACTGCAGGTAATGAGCAAGGAAATGACTGTGGAGCCTGTTCTTCAACTCCGCGGCTCTCCCAGGAGGAGGCAGCCTGGCGTCAGGTGACAGACGCCGCCTCACCCCCGACTTCCTCGCCCCTGTTTTCCTAAAGGGCACAGCCTTCCTTTATGATCCCGCAGAACGTAAACTGCGTGTGGGCACTGAAAAGGCCGTGGCGCCTGCGAACCAGCTCCGGTTTTGGTGCCTGCGCAGACGTGTGTCATTCCCCCGAGACCTCAGGTAGTCTCGCGGGCTCACCCTGGGGGAGTCCGGGGTGCCTAGGGCCGAGCTTGAGTCAGAGGGTGAAGCAAGGGCTCTTGCGCTTAGGAGGGGTCTATATCTACCAGGGGGCGGAGAATGGAGACCCTTTTTATCCGCTGCTTTCTCAACTCCAGCAACAAGCCCAGGAAGGCTGTGTGTGTCTGCGTTGTTCTGTTCCCCTTCATTGAAATGCTGTCTGATTCTCTGTTGGGAAAGGTGACGGGAACACCCACAACCCAGGACATTTCCGGCGCCACACACCGAAGAGCTCATTTTTAAAACTGCGTTTCGGATGCCGGGTACTTAGTTCTTCACTCACCTGGTGCGGTGACCAGGGGTCTTTGAATCCCAGGGCTCTTAAAAGGGAAGTTAGTCCTGACTACAAAGGCAAAACATGGTTAACTTAGCCGCTTTTCTCTTGATGTATTGTGGTTTGACTTCTGTTGGCCCTCTAATGCGTGTCGACCCAGAAGCAACTGTTGCCCACCACACCCAGCAAAGTCCTTTTTTTGTTCAGCACTGCGGAGGGGCAGAGAGAGCAGGAGTCTGCTGCCTTCACAGCATGAACCAGTTCCCAGAAACTCCTATGGGGAGGGTGTTGGCTGAGGGGAAAGTACTTGGGGGGCCACCCGGAAGCTTACCCTGCGCCGTGAGCTCTACCCAGCAGAGGGAGCTACTTACCTGAGTGGGCAGATAATGGTGACCAGTGGGACTTGCGGTTCCCAGAGCTGGGGGTTGCCGTCAGGGAGCTTGCAGTCTTTTGTGTCAGCCCAAGTACACGGCCCGGCTTCCAGAAGAGCACTGCCATCACAGCTGTGTTTCCTGAGTGCCCAGTGGGTTTAGGTCACTATTTTGGATGCCCCTTTCCCGGGAGGAGGGTTTCACTAGAAACCCAGTGTCACTGTGTCAGGTAGCTCTGCAGTCTGCAGATGCCAAACCTGGAGAAGGCAGCCAGCTCTCTGTGAAGCTGCTTAATTACATGTGAAGCTGCCAGCAGGACGATTGTTCTTTTCCCATGGATCATTAATAAACCATTCTGGCCTGCGTCGATGGAGCCGGGGAAGTCTCTGACAATTCCATCGCCTTCCTCAGCTTGGTCAGGCAGGCCTTCCTCCCTTTCAGTCTAAAGCATTCAAAATGGCTGAGAGTTGAGGAGAGGAGGGGAAAAGAAAAATCTATTTCCATGTGACGCACATGTTTTTCTCCTAAGATGGAAAGCAGCCCCCTGCTTTCGGATTGTCCTGGCAGCCACAGCATGGTGGGTTCGAGGCTTGCCACGGGTGGGAAGTGCTAGTGGCTCAGCTCCTAATATTTGCAGCAAACTACAAACCAGGCCTGATTTGGAGACGAGGCAAGTAGTGCAGCAGATGGCAAACAGTCGTGCCCCACTGGGGCCCGAGATCAGCTCCATCTTCTTCCTTCAGCCAAGGCAGCCTCGTTCCTGCTATTCAGCACAGAAAGCATGTATGGCTTTTCAGAAACTACTTTTCTAGGCAAAGATGGAAGAAAGCAAAGCAAATATAATGTGGGAAACTCAATGTAGTTAGAAATATTTGCCTGTCAAACAGCCTAAAATAGAGCTTCTCCTTTGTTGGGTAGAAGAATTTAGAATCTACATTTCTCCATAGAGCACTGAGTGCAAAAATTAAAGATGGATTATAAATAGAAATAAAATGACCCGTTCAGTTTCCAAGGACTTGAGTCTACAGCCTTCAGAATACTGAAATAGAGCATTCAAGAGCTGTCGGGGCTCTGGCGGTGACACAGTCTAATCGAAGCAGTTCATGGTATTTGAGAAACTGAGGCATGAGGAAGGTGAGCTGTGGGACACACTCACAGAGCCACGCACAGAAGAGCTAACGTGTCCGTGTTCCCGTGGTATTGATCTGACCTGCTCCCTCACCTGCAAGCCAGACAGCCACCTGCTCCCACCCCCCGGCAGTGCAGATAATAGTGGAAGACTGACAGTGGCATCGAGAAGGGAACGGGGTGTACGTGGGAGAGGTGGACAGAGGAGGGGAACACGCGCATTCTCTAAATGGTATTATTTTAGTGAGAAAAGGACACAAGGCTAAGCCAGAGGAGGAGGTCGCCTGGGGCCTCAGCATTCTGTAAAGAAGACTCTTAACTAGACAGGGGTGCAGAGAGAGTGCACACAGGATGAGAAGGCATGCCAGGGAGGGAGGAGTACAGGTGTCTCACAAGCCTGGAATTTTCCATTTGCTTTTTCTGATTAGTGATCATAGAAAAGCTGTTATCTTTCCATGCCAAGAACTAAGCTTCAAAAATGCCCAAAAGAACTAACCAAGAGGTACTAAACCGTTTTAAATTAAAGGGCTTTGTTTTTCCTTTTGGGGTAGGGGGGAGGCTTACATTGTTTGCTTTTTTATTTATCTTCCCCCCGCCCTAAACTGAGAGAGTTGCAGGGCAGGGGTGCAGTGTATTGCCCTCTAACTCCTTGAGCAGGACTCCAGCTCAGGCACTGTTTTCTGGTCTCTTTTTCCCAGGCCACAGAGTCTCACCCCTTCCCTGCAGCATGCCTGCGCTCCTGGGCCTGCGCCCTCTATTCTCTTGGAGGAGGCAGATCCGAAATCCGTGGCATATTAGCAGGCTCTGGGCCTTGCCCCCACCTTATAGCTCAGGCTGGTTACCCATCTCGTTAGCAGTGATGTCTGTGTGTCTTTCAAGGGCTTGAAAAGTGGGGGAGGAACAGATCACATTTTCCGGCAATTTAATTTTATTAACTCTGATTTTTCCCCCCCTTTTCCAAAGCACAGCTAAATGGAACTAAACATACACACAAGGGCTATATTTAGTACTGATGGTGTGGTAGAGTAGGGAAGGCACAAACACAGAGGTTTATCTGCTACCTAGTAAACACAGGGAGGTGTCAGGGCTGGAGAATTCAATAGCAATAATAAGCATTTATATGGTAAATGACAACTTTGATACAGGGCATAATTTTCTGGGGATTGCTATTAATTGTGCTTCTGCCTGTGAGCGGCCCCCTAGTGAGGGGCTTGGAACACCATGCAGAGTTAAGCTATATTAAACATCAATTAAAACAGCGTAAAATAGAAACCAAATAAAATATATAAAGGTCAGAATGGCTGTGAACGAGCAGACAAGGCCCTGAGGGGAGAGGGGTTAGGGCCTGGTGAGTCTAGTACACTAAGGCATTCACGCTCCTAGGTGCTCTAAGCTTCTTGGAGTTCCTAAGTTTAGCAGGTTTGGTGGACTAGCTTCCCCAGGGTAACTCTTCCCCAACAGGTCTCAGAAACAACTCGTTATGGCCAGCAAGAAATTCGAGAAGACAACCAGAAGCTACCCTGCACTGTCACACTCTCTATAGTGTTGGAAATACTCCTTGTCCACATTGTCCAGTGTAGTAGCCACTAGCCGCGTATGGATATTGAGCCCTTGAAATGTGGTGAGTGCAACTGAGGCACAGAATCTTTAACAACATTTTAATTTTAATAGCCACACGTGACTCGTGACTACCATATTTGGACAACACAGGACTCCAGACAGTCTTCGCCCACAGTAAATACTCCAGAACCATTTAGTTTGCATTGCACTCTTCTTCCTAAACCAATCTGCACCATCCCCCATATCTCTGAATGTTTAATGCTTTCTATGTATTTATTTTTTTGACCCAATCCTCCCATGCTCTTGACCCAAGCTCCCAGAGTCTTTCATAAGGGTCATGCACAACACCAAGAAATGAGAAAGGTCAATGTCTGCATCAAACCAGACAGCTATGGCCTTATCCTTGCCCCCGTTCCCATTCCCCCAGTCAAGCTAATACCAGGTGTTTCCCACTCCCCCAGGCAGAAAAGAAAGGGATAGCCCTGGATCTCTGGCTAAGTGAAGATCGCAGATCTGTGGTGCTACCCCGCTGAACATCTGATTCAGTTGCTGAGTCTGACCCTTGAATTCTGCAGAACCAGGGGATTGTAAGATTCCCAGGTCATCCAGGGGACTCTCGCCTGACATTCCTTGGTCCCTTAGTTTCATTTAACTGAAAATACCATTTCCTGTAGCCCTTTAAACACTCATTGAATGCTTAGAATGGACCTGTTCACTGGGATGACATAGTATAGTAGAACAAAGCATTGTACTTGTGATAAAAAATCCCGTGTGTAAGTCCTGGCTCCTCTATTTACTAAATCTGTGACCTTGACAAAAAAAATCACTTAACCTCCCCAAGGCTTCATCTTCCCACATAAAAATGAGTGTGCTAGATTAATGACCTCTAGGAATGAGAGGGCCTAGCTGAGAGATCCAGAGACAGACACCCTAGTTGCCATGAGGTCCTGTGCCTCACTCAGTCTCCCCCTTCAGCTGTCAGGCCTGCATTTCAAGCCCCCTTCCCCTGAGTCTGCCGAGACGCCCACCTGTGTCTGGTTAGCACCGACTCAAGCTGGGAAGTCATCTGGCAGCACGGACGCGCCCGGAATCGGCCTGGGCAGCATGATGGCCTCCGGTGCTTGTCGCACTTACGCGGACCTCGGGGAGTCCCCGACAGCCCGCAGTGACTTTGAGGGACCCTCAGAGATAGCACTTCAGTCCATCGTGACAAGAAGGCCAGAGGCTTCTTGGCTTGGGCACCAGGGCCATAAATGGAGAGAGGAGAGGAAGGGGCCACCCCTCTTGGCCGGCTGGCGGTTCGCCAGCCCCCCTCCACCCAGCAGTCACTGGTCACTGTTCTAGGGATTGTCCCCAGCCGCCCGGAGCCCCCGGGAACCGCCAGCTCTGCACAGGTCACAAGGGGCCTGCGGCATCTCTAGCCGATGGGCCGGGGAGTGGGCGCCCCCCTGTCAAGGCCGTCTTAGTGGCAGTGCTTCAGCCTCATCGTGTCTGCTGCGTGTTTTGTTTAGTTATTTTTGAAATAAATAATTTAAATAGACTGGTCCCAAACCCTAGTGCCAACCCCCAAGAAGCTTTGGGCTGAATTAATCCTGTCTGAACCTGGGTGCCGAAGCTCTGAGTTTCCTGGGCTTCAAGGCCAGAGAGGCAGCGGGGACAGAAGGGAGGAGTGCTGGAAACAGAGGGGCACAGTGCCGGCCAGCCTGGTGTGAGGTGCCGAGGGCCCTCCGAGGCAGACTGGGCAGCTGGGGACAACTCTTTCCAGGCCTCTCAGACCTTTGGAGGCTCTAGGGAATCAGGTGAGCGGGCCTCAGCTCCTTGCATGATTTGGTGGATCCTGTCCTGTACCTTGCCCGCTTAATGCTTTTGTTTTCCTTCTCTTTCCTGCCTCCCCATCCCCACCCCCGAGAGGGAGGGGGGAGGGCAGATGGAGAGAGAGAATCTTAAGCAGGCTCTGCCCCCAGCACAGAACCCAACTTGGGGCTCAGTCTCATGACCTTGAGATCAGGACCTGAGCCGAAATCAAGAGTCTGACACTTAACCTACGGAGCCACCAGGCGCCCCTTGTTTCCTTCTTTTTATCCTGTTCTATGACTTGCCACCTTTTCCTTGGCTTTTGTGTGTGTGTGTGTGTGTGTGTGTGTGTGTGTGTGTGTACCATGTGATCAGGGGCGAACCGGTATTCAGAGAGCTCGCATTAGAGCCCCCATAGCAGGATCCCGGATGGACGGGGCTGTGGTTCTCGCACCGGAATCACGGAGCACGGGAGGTTTAGGACAGATACTCATACATGGGCCTCCCTTTGAAGATTCTGGTTTCATCAGGCACCAGCTTTTTACTTTATGTTCCCAGGCATATGAGGTGATACCAAGGAATAGTTTGTTGATTGTATTCACCGTGATAATGGCATTGTGGTTATGTAAGAAATGGCTGTGTGTTTTAGAGATGCATACTGAAGTATGGAAAGGTGGGGTGACATCATGTCTGGGATATGCTTTAAAATACATCAGCAAAGAGAAAGGGGGCTAGATGGATCAGATCTGTTTTGAAAATTACTGAATCTGGATAGTTAGTATGTGGGAGTTCATTACTATTCTCTAGTTCCACTGTTTCGAATTTTTCAAAAGTTTTTTTAGTAATAAAAAATGTTTTTAAAAAAACTTAGACTGTCTCCGAGGGATTCTAATGTTCAGCTAAGGTTGAGAACCGGTTGTTTAGAAGATTAAATTTGGATCCCCACACCCTAGATCAGCTCTGACTTGGGACTTTGTGTAACCTAAGAGTGACCTTTCAGGATAAGTTCCCATAAGTAATGTGGACCCTCAACTCTTGAGGAGGTGAGGAACGGCATGGGTACAGAGAACAAATGACACCTAGAATCGGAATTCAGAGTGGACAACGAGGCGGCTCTGTCTGTTCTACTGAATGACCTCAGTATCACCCAGCCCCGAAAGCTGTTGTGCTTTGGGCTTTACCTGCCTTGTCATTTGCCCGCACTCCCAAATACCACCCTGCAGACCTCTGTTGCCACACCAGGGCCAGAAAAGACTGCTACATGGTGACACCCGTGCAGGAGGGTCCTGACTTCCTTAGTGTTCAGCACTTGACCTAGTGGGATTTTGCTCAAGCCAGAGTGAGGGGAGAGGCGGCTAAAATTGCACTGCCCTGTCCTTCCCGGGAGTCCACGTGCCCTCAGTTCTCCATGCAAGTGTGCGAGGGCTCTTTTGTGTCCTCAGCACCTGCCCCAACTCCCCAGCAGTATTTTGCTGTGGCTGCCCAGCAGGTGGGATACACAGAAGCTTGCTGCAGACCAACTAAAGGGTGCTCTGGAGGTCTGGCTGGAAGCTTCCATGCTCCATTTAAATACCACAGCCTGGCTTAGGACCCCGACTTAGCACCTCTCCACTCCTGAGCAAGCTGCTGGCTCTTCTTCCTTCAGGGGGCTTTGTGACGTTTACCTATAAGCAAGTCTATGTGTTGCTAAGGGAAGCTGAAGCAGAGGGAAAGCTACAGACTGCCCAAGGTCACTCGGCCAGTCTGGAGCTTTGCTGCCAGTGGTATTTACTGAGTGTACGGGTGTCCTTCTTCCCGCTCCCTGGGGAAGGCTTGGAACAGTCCTTTCAGCGAATGCCGGCTTGAGAAAGGTGCAGAAGTCACCCACTGCCCCTCTGCAGGACGGCCCAGAGCATCCGTCTTTCCCCAGGGTCTGAATCGCTGTGGGTCCCACCACTGCCCAATACCTCCGTCCAGAATTCGGACAGGCCATGTCTTTGTCCGCCTGCTCAGAGAAACAGGTAGCCTCAGAGTCACTAAAATGTAAAGCTCCAGGCAGTGTGGCCTTCCCTGGACTGTTCAGATGGGAGGAGGCAGAAGCTTTCCTGACTCTCTTCTGCTCCCTGGTACATACCTCCCCGGTGGCCACCCTTAGGCTCTCCCTCCTGCTGTTTCCCCACTGTAGGAACTCCTCAAGGGCAAGAACCCAGTCTTTCATCTCCGTTGTCCCCCCGCCCCTGGCACAGTGCCAGTCCCAGGACTGGCTCACAACAGGCATGTAGATGAGGAAGGGAGCCGAAGCAGGGCCATGGCAGGGAATGCCACTAGGCTCGGGGTCAGAACCGGGCACTTTAAGAAGTAGCTCCTCCTTCATTTGGGCTTAGGAGCCTGAACTGTGCCCGCCTGAGTTAGCTTGTAGAGCAGCCTCTGGGATGAGGGAGGGGTTCTAACCGGTAATGGCTAGAGAGAAACATGCCATTTGGTTCTCTTTCCACTTTCCTTTGGAATAAACGGAGGTCTCCCTGGGCCTTGGTTTCTCCCGTCTGATGTTCATGGGCCTCTGAGCTGTCTGTCCCCTCTCGCTCCTCACCTGGGGCTCTGAGGAGGGTGACATGTTTGTAGAGGGGTTCCCCTTTGCTCTTTTCCAGGGCAGTCAGTCAGCTGATACTTGGCCAGCTCTCACGGAAGGGACCCCTCCTGGAGCTCAGTGAAACCTCAGGGACACTAGCTCAGCTAAAGCAGAACCAGGGACAGGAAGCACTTCTGTCCTTAGTGACAGGACTGGCCTCCCTGTCAGAAACCAGCGTGACCACTGAGTCTTTCCCTGCTCCCTCTAGACTCGAAAGCAGAGGTTCTAACCCTGAGCCTGCCCTTGAATCACCTGGCTATATTTTTAAAATATCAGAATCCTGTCACCACCCCTAGAGCTACCTCTGTATTTGTTCTAGAGTCTGAATGTTGGTATTTTCTAACGGCTCCCCAGTGCTGGCAACATATACTTGGGACCAAGAACCATGGTCTCAAGGAGTCTTCACTAGAAGGAGCTGTAATAGCACTTGTACCTCCCACTGTTGGCCTTGCCCTCCCCACCACCACCGCCCCGGAAGGTAGAAGAGGAGAACATGGACTTGCCTCTTCTGCACACCCCGAATCGCCTTCCTCAGCTGGTTCTGAGACTCCCTTCCCAGACTGTGCGATTGACGGTGCGGTGTGGTTGTGTCCCCCGCCCTCACCCCCCACACACTCCCTCTCACACGGCCCACTGCTCTTAACCTTGGGCAGGTGACTGGAGCAGGAGAGATGATCTGGGGACAATGGTCTGATTTTGTTTTAGAGGACATTAGTGAGGGAGAGCAGTCCAGAACTGTCTTTGCAATTTAAGATAAATTATTTCTTTTATGATTTTAGTCCAAAGAATGGCTTACCCACTGGCTCCCGAATATCACGTCCCATCGTTCGGTAGCAGAAGAGTCTGCCTTCGCAGTGAGAAGCAAGGCCAGACACCAGTTGAAATCCCAGACAGTTTCCTACCCTCCCTCCATATCTTGTCAGATATTTCAAGCTTTAAGTCCTTATTCGTGCTCTGCCTACTTGGCTGGCTGTTCTTGCACTTGAGCGGCTTGTTTGCCTGGACAGGTCCAAGCTGTCTGAGCCATCAGCAGCTGCACCTCCTCCCTCGCGCCTTCTGTCTGAGCCAACCTTGATTCACAGTAGTGCAGATGGCCCCGGCCTTATCCAGCGACGTCTGCCACTCCCATCCCTCTCCTGCCCTGCTTTCCCCCAGATGAAGGGGCTGGGCCAGCCCTTGCCCACTGGGCAGCCTGGGGCTGAGATGAAGACTGCTCTTCGGTCACGCCCTGGCATATCAACCTAGGAAACATGACAGTTTTATCTGAAGCACACAGGACAAGGGTACAGGAGGGTCTGAGTTCACGTGTTGAAAATACTTTTCAGTCTACATCACAGCTAATCTGTTTTTGCAAATATGCTTAGTTCCACCCACTCTGCTTCCTAAGTATTACTGGGGGCTGAGAGAGAGGAGAGAGCAGGTGCCAGAAATCACCTTTCCTTCTCTTCCTACCCTTTCCTCCCTTAAATGCAGACTTGACAGCTTCCCCAGTGCACCGCCGCTCAGTGCCTCAGTCCGGTTCAAGGTGCTGAAGGGCGGTGCTCTGTACTACACCACTGCAATCAATTCATTTCCCTTCTCCTTGTCCCTCTGCACGAGAAATGAAGTGACAGGTAACAAACGCGAGAGGGGTCGTGGGTGACCTTGTACATGAGAAAGACATGCTGCAGTAGCCCTAGGGCCTCCCTCTGCCTTTCCCGGTGGCACCTCACTGCCGGGCTGCGGACACGGCACAGGAATCAGGGTGTCATCAGGGTGTCCATCTCGCACGCTCCCTCTGAGACAGACCCACAGCCGCCCCCTGTAGCAGCGGCCGGCGGCAGGGAGGGAGAGCTGTGGCAGCAGTCTCCTGCACCTGTGTGGTTAGGGACGGGGCACACAGGGCCAACACACCAGCACATTTGGGTCATCCGTAAACCTCAGGGACCCCAGCAGCTTTGGAATGCCATTGGTTGAGCAGTACTAATATTCACATGATTCATCCGGAGGCTTCCTTTGCTGTTACACATGTTATTTCAAGGCCTTTTTCTCGATAGAGAAAACTGCCCCAGTCCTAGTCTGCTTCAACAGGAACATAAGCCCCCAAAGCTAACCCTTTTTATAGGGTTATAATATCGAGACTGGGATCTATTAGCCCCTGGGGTGTTTTCTTCAGGGTAATATTAATATTATAAATATTTAACCGTTTATAATGATAAAATATCTCGGTTGGCACCCAAGGACCAGTAACACCCTGACTAAAGAAGACAGGGCCACCTGAAGAGTTACCTGCTTATCTCCATAGTTCGAGCCAGGCTTTTGGTGAGTGCTCTCTGTCCCAGTGAGCAGGGAGCCCCTTGGGTGGAATGGGATGAAGGGACCTTACTCCACTACTGATGTTAGGGCTCCTCCAACCTAGGGATGGGGTCTGCTCTCTTTTGCCCCACTGGGCACGTGAGGAAGAAAGATCCTTGGGCATAGCCCAGTACCCAGGAACCATTTTGTTTCTCTGAAGCCACATGATCGAGGTCACCAAGCTGGTCAATTTCCTGTTCTTCACCACTGGCCCTGCCCTCCTGGGCTGCCTTCTAGCATTATACATTGCTCTCTCTTCTGCTACAATTGTTGCTTAACCTCTTAATTAGGAAACATACTCTTTTGAATCCATTGTTTTCTCCTTTGACCACATTTTAATGACCTGCCTGCTTTTGGTTTTGATCCACAAATTCTAGTCAGTTAAAACTGCTGGGCTGAGAGTGACTCAAGGGCACAGTCCAGGTTCTTGATTTGGGTCCCAAGGACCCGAACTGACAGTATTTGCCTTAACTCTCACAGTAACCATCAGATTTGTAGCCAGAAACCTGCGGCGGATCCAGTGCCAAGCCCATCCCCAATTATATGAAGGAGGATGGCCCTAGAGCTGCTTGGCGCAGATCAGGATAGATGAGTTCGGGGGGGGGGGAGTGCCGTCTTCCCCATCCTGCCAGGCCCCTAAGAGCGCCTTCAGAGGCTTGGAAATTGGGATCGGAGGTTCTGCCCCCCACCCCCCATCTCCTGCCCTCTGGACTCCCTGTGGCCCTGCTGCCTGTAAGCCCCTGCCTCGGCTCCCAGAGCTGCCTGCGCTGCTTGCATCACCCTGGGGTGGGGGTGGGGGGTCCGCTCAATGCCAGCATGCCCCGGACCTGAGAGGGTGCGTGAGAATCACTGCTCAGTGCCCAGACGTTTCCTGCTGTCTCCGGCTCCAGGTGTTGCATTCGCTAAAGTTTTAGACATGAGACACGGTTCTGTTCTCTCAGGGGACAAGAGGGGAAAGATTCCCCAGCTCACATTTCCAGGGTCTTACTTCCAAATGGACAACCCCACCACCAGGCTCTTAGTGTCTCCTGCTCTCCACACCACGCCTGGCGCCGGCTCAGGCCGTTTCATACCAGCAGAGGGAAGCCCTAGGTCCTACTGGTCGGCCCGAGTCTTTCCCCTGGTAGTACTTTGCAAACCCGAGCAGCGAGGTCTCCCGTTCCAGACCGGAAACGAAACGGAATCACCTTGTGGGGTGGACGTGTACAGCACAGGCAGCATTTACTCGTCGATTCCCACCTATTAAGTGGTTCTAGTTGCTGCTGGACTTCCTTGCCTCCGCGTGACGGTCAGGCTCTGTAGCCACGGTGGCATTCACGTGGGGACGGGGGGACGACAGCTCTGCCACCCTCCTCCGGCACCTGAATGTGGCTCTCCGCGCTGCACGCCAGTGCCAGTGGGGAACCGGCCAGGGAGACCCCTCCGTCTCCCGCTGAGCTCAACACACCCTGCCCGGGCACTCCTCTGAATCACACCTCTCTGCGGCTTCTTTCCTCCTTCCCCAGCTCAGCACAGGGCGCCGCCTGACGGGAAAGGCCTGGGTGTCAGCGGGAGAGGCATTTGAGGAGAAGTGAACTGATGTCGGAAGGGGGAGTGCCGCTCAGTCATCTTTTAAGCAGAAAGGAAAAGGTCAGCAGAGCCGGATGGGGCCCGGGCTGGATTGTCGTTGACGCTGCCGGGCTGCGGCAGAGGGGCCAGCACCGGGCACTGCCAACCCCGTCCAGCTGCTGGCGGCCCAGGCACAAAGCAACGCATGCTCTGTGTCCACAAATGGGTCTGCGTGTCAGCGTGAGCCCATTTTTAGCCCTTGCCCAGGAAGGGCAGCCCATGACATAGTAATTCAATTAAATTTGCCTCCCTCCATGGCCCGCATATTTGCAGAGGTTTGGGGGGAGATGAATCTGGCTGAGGAGCGTCACCCTGCCGCTCTGGCCCTGCCCCAGAGCCGAGCTGCAGCACCATAAAGGGTCTCGCCATCCTGAATCCGGCCCAGGGCATCTGTCTGCACTGCAGGCTCTCTGGCCGGGCTGCCTGCTGGCACATCTGGCAAGGCAGCCTCTGGAAGCATTCCGTCTCCATCACAAGGAAGCCACCAGAGGCAAAATAAGGGGACTCCCCACCCCCTACTCAAGACCTGCTGGCAGCAGCCTCAGCAAAAAACTAGAGCCGCAGTATGAGCTTTCCCCCACTGATCTCAGTGTAGAGGAGGGGAGGGGGCGGAATGGGAGGACCCCAGCCCTCCCACGGACACCGCAGGCTCAGTCGCAGCTATCACCCCAGCTTCAGTGGTGGCCCGCATTCCTGTGCCTCTGTCCTGGAAAAGACCCACAGTGAGGGGTCCGAAATGGATTCCAGTGAACTGATCACCACGTTCCACATCTCAGATGCCCATCGGTTTTGGTCTGCTGTGTCCGAGCTCAACCCCCACGCACAGTCCACACCCCGGAGCCCTCCCCCTGCCTTCCAGCCAGTGCTTGTCTCACACGGAGTTGATTACTCCTCGGGACACACGTAAGCTTTCACTTGCTCTTGTCCCCTCCCTCTTGTCAGAGTGCCTGCCCATTACATCCTCTCACCTCCGGCCTCCCGCTCAGCCTTTCACATCCTAGGTCAGCAGTACCATGCCCACTGGAGAAGAGCATTCTTTCTCGTTATCCTCGCTCCCCACCAAGAGCACATCTTCCTGGCTGGCTAATCTCTCCTGTGTAACGATAGCAGCACCTCCGAGAGGAAGGGAATTTCTCTGGCACAGTTTGTCTCAACACCAGCAGAACACAGGCTGTTGCTTAGGAGTGGGAATCATTAGAGTCAGGCCATTATTGGAGGGGACCAGTCTCTAGGGGAGCTAGCAGAAATTACCACTCCTTAATAGATGAAAACTCATTTGCTGGAAGCCCCCGCCCTCCTCTTTATTTCTCTGCGTTCTCCACCTCCCTTCTCTTCCCAGCTTTGAAGTCAAAAAGAGAGGTAACACTATCCCATCCAAGATGGCAAATTTCTGCTAAATTAACTTGGTTAAAAGATTCTTGGTTGAAAGCTGCTGTTCTTTTAGAATGTTTCTGCTGGGACTTGGCTTGAAACCATCATGAAGGAGACAGATTCTAATTAAATGGATGTGATAAAATTATAGCTAGGACCACTCCCATTTCCCAAGAGAGGATTTGTTGAGGTGGTTGGGAAGAGAAGACATTTACTAGCTTCTTAGACCACGTTTCACAGAAGGTCCCGGAGTCAACCTGAGCTGTCTGAGCTTTCCCTGCAAGGGTTCCCTTGTTTACACAGTACCAGGGAAGGCGAGAGATGTGGAACCAGGACTCCATACTTCTCTGCTTCTCCGGTGGTCATCTCGACCTTGAACAGACCTCTAACATGATACCGAATGCCTTCCCTGCACAGGGATACATGTTCTTTACCTTGCAAGCTCTTTGCTCTTGAAGGGGGGTAGGGGGTAGGTGGCATAAGCAGCAAATGCTCCTTTTAATCTATCACCTGTTTGGGCTGCCATCAGAACTCACATGCCTTGGAACACTTGTGGTGCAAGAGAAAGGAAGAGTTGCCTGATTTCTCAGCTCTAGCTGTGTGAATGAAGTCACAAATAGGCACCGTGTCAGAGCATTAAGCACAGATAAGGTACTGGTGTGAAGGGCCTTCCCCTTCTCTCCCTTCTCTCCCTCTTCTCCCTGGAAGCAAACTGTAAGGGATGGCACCAAATGCAAACTCCAGGGGACACTAGTCACTTTGTAGTTTCTGTAAATGGTGCCCCCTGGATTTGTCAGTCACCGTGGCCCTGCTGGTGCTCGGTAGTAGTGCTGGGTTGAAAACCCAAAGACCAGAGACCTGGGTCTCTGCATCACCAGCTATTGTGACACCTGAGCAAGTCACATCTCCGTGGCCTTCATTTCCCTCGTAAATAAGTTTTCTGAATTAACTTGGAAAGTAAGTTCCCTTCTCTGTCTCCACATCCCTGAATTTTGAAGCTATAAACCATCATTCTGTCCTCAGTGCCTTGCCATCCCAAGGTTGGCCAGCCTTGATAACACACCCATGATGTGAACATGGCCTCAGCTGGCATGATACCACTGGTCAGAGCAGATGTGGACTTTGAACAGGAGTGTGGCAGAGGGGGCCAAAGAAAGGGAAAGCTACCCTGCAGGCACAACAGGCTGGAACAAGAGAGGCATGGCATAGGCCAGTTCCTCACTCTTCTTGTTTTCATACTTCTCTGTGGCTTCGGAACCTTCTGACTCACATGCACACAGGGAACCCAGGAGGTGCAGGCACTTCCCTCATCAGAATAGCCAAGTGAAATGCACACATGCTTTGAGGTATCTCAGTCTTGCCAGGTATCTCTAAGCCCCCCTCCCCTTTTCTAATGAAAAGTTGTTCTTCTCTTTCCCTGGTTCCTTTAGCAGTGTCTTCCTTGGCCCTCCCTCCTTTCTTACTCCAGACTCTCCCAATTCATCCCCTTAAAGAGATGAATTGGAAGAATATGCTGTCATGTCAGAAGGAAGCCATTGTCAATTCACACAGGCAAAGCTAATAGGATAAAGTATTATCCGACTTCAAGTCCAGAAATTAAGTCTTCTTGCAATGGTAATAGATTAGAACTTGTAACCACTACAGCTGGTCGGCTGCAGGAACTGGCTGTTAGTATCTGAGGCCTCGGCTCCATTCCTGGGCCTGTGCTGGGCCTTTTGTGAGGGACGCACTGAGCATTCCTGCAAACACTGCTGCGCTGACCGTGCGGGGACCTGCCTCTGGAGAGCTGCCTGTAACTCCTTCGGTTTCCCTACAGAGCGGGATCCGAGTGGGAGAAGCTGTCTGAATGGTCTTAACGAACCCGGATGAGTAGGTAGGTGAAGGGAAGAAACCAGAGCCTTGAAGACTCTAGGAAGAAGTAGCCGGCGGCCCGGAAACCAAACTTTGCACAGAGAACAGTTAGTGTGTGAAAGCTCTTCTCAGTCATCCTTGCTGACTCATTGAGCAGGTAGAGTGACTTATCTAGTGACTAAATCAGCACCAGCACAGACATAGGGAAACCAGAGGTGAGACCTTAAAGGAACTTTAAGAGACTAGGTGAAGGACTTGCCTTGGAAGAGGAAACCGCATGAGAACTGTTGGAAGAAAGAGTCCGTCAATGTCCTAGAATGGAAGGATCTTGCAAAAATGTCCTAGGTCCTATCATGGCAGATGATCGTACTCAGATGGGGATTATGGAGGGAACAATTGGAGGATAGAACAATTATTAGAGGGCACTGCTTATTGGGTTATAAGGAGGTGGATGGATATTAAAGAAACGAGTGGATCAAGGACTATTCCTTTGGTATTTAGTAATCAGAATTTTTGTAATTGTTCTTGTACTGTCCCTGGGTGCACAGAATGAATGACCATAAAAGTATCTAAGTACTACTTTGCTCCATCTAGTCCCCCACCCCTCACCCGCACCATTACAGTAGCCTCCCAGCTCAGTGCTTCCCTACTGGAGGGTCAAAAAATCTTAATGGGATAAGTTAGGGAAGACACCATCCTCTCAATGCTAACACTCTGACAAGAGAGCTGCTCCCAGGAATATCCCCCACAGGCCTCGGCCTAATCTCTCTGACTCACTGCCAGGGTCCATGTGCACTGAACTCACAGTCATCACCATTTTTATGGGAAAACACAATTTATATAATACCCTCCCTCTGGAGTAAGACTCCTTTTGTGGATAAACAGTGACTTGCACCACCCTCTTCTGTGAAGAAAAGTGAGGGACCAGATTCAGAGCAGACCCCTGAATGAGGCGGTCAGGGTCAGGATTAGATTACAGGCCTTAGGGCTGGTTTGCTTCCCCCAAGCAGGGGACAGCCTGCAGGATAGAGAACAGGACTGTTGTGGGTAGGTGGTTTGGCCCAAGTACTGACAGCAGAACTGGCATGTACCGGAGGATAAAACCTGTGATCATCCTAAAATCTAATTCTAGCCACTCATTAGGAAATCAAAATGCATTTTCTCTTAGGCTTCTCTTGGAAAGTTGATCTCCCTGCTTTTCTTCTCCTCTGTTCCATGCCATGAATTTCACACTTAACAGTCCTCCCCCATCCAGGGTCCAGCCAACCTCTTGCTAGCTAGGACAGAGGAATCTCCCTGGCTTTCCTCCTTAACTGCATTGCAGACCCTTAGCCTGTGTATCTGCCAGATAGCTCCGTTCTGCTCTCACTTGCTCAAATTATGGTGCTTTTTTTCCTTTCCTGCCTGTACTTTCTCCAAGCCCTCTAATTCTGTTTTGAAACCCCAATAGCTCCTCTCTCTGCTGCCTTCTCCCTCCTAGTGCCTCGGCCCTCCCCTCCCCTGCCCTTCGTAAGGTATCCTGACAGAGAGACAGGGAGAGGTGGAGAAGACTCTAGGAAGTTTATCCTCTGAGTAAAAGACCTAGGTTTCTGAGATAAATATTTCCTGGCCCAGCCCTCAGCTTGTGCATCATCACCAAGAGCACACCTTACCTTTTTTCTGGCTTACTGCAAAGAAAGGTAATCTATTCCCAGACTAAAAACAGTGCCTTGGGCCAGCTAGAGAGCTGGATTAGGGAACAGAGCACAAAGCACCGTTCTCCTGGGGAGAAAAGTACAACCCATCTTTCCCACTGGGTCTGGGCTCATAGAGATAGTGCTGTCCCACTGTCCCTGACTTCTCGACAAGCATCCTTCCTCTCTGGAACAGCTCCATAAGCATGTTCTCTCTTTGGACACAGACGAGGTTCTAGAATAGAGACGGTGACTGAGGAGGGCTGGTCAGTTGGTCTATGTCCTTATGTCTATCATCGGATAACTACTGATGTGATACAGCACAGAGTTACCATTCTGAGTGTGATTTTATTTATATAATTTCAGTTCTCACAACAACCTATGAAGTAGTGAGGTGTAGATACTAATATATCCATTTTGCATATGAATAAGCGGAGTATTTGTCCCAAGACACACAGGTAGGAAGCGATGGAGCTGAGATTCAACCCAAGAATACCAGATCCAAAGTCTATACTTGTAAGCACCGTGCTGTGTTGCTTTGCAAAAATGTATGTTTCACTGATCTGGTCCCTGAAGCATTTATCCCTGCTCCAAGAAGCAGTTTACTTCATTTTAATTTAATGCAAAGATGAAAACAACCTTAACCTACAGCCTAAACCATTCTCACCCCCTCAGGGGTAATGGGTGCTTTCTGAATGATGGAGACCAGGAAAGGTGCTTTGGGCCCAAAAGCTGCCTTGCAGTTTAGCTGAGGCAGGATTTAGAAATGGCGTGAATAGTGCCTGCATTAGCCGATGGCATGGAGTGCTGAGTGCCAGCAGAGGAGATAAAATCAGACATATGTTTGGATATAAATGTTCTCTCTCTCTCTCTCTTTCTCTAATTTTAATCCCCTGCTGCTTTGTTGCAGTAAAATGTTGGGGCCTTAATTGTGGGCTCTGGCCCCCTGAGGTAGTGTAGTCTGGGCTGTGTAAGGTCCCCTTAGCCCCTCTCGTAGCCGCTGTCCATCTCCACAGAAGGAAACCAGAGCCGTCCACCGTAGAACATCTTGGACTCTGTACCTCTTCCCCGCCACCAGCGGGAATTGTTTTGCTGGGGACTCTGCTACATTGTTCTACTGAACACCCAGCAAGTTGCTGGCCTCGATACATGTTAAACCGCCATGATAAAGCTAATGGCTCCAGGCCTTAGAAACTGTCCTGTCTGCTCTCCCATCTCTGATAGTAAGATGCAGCATAACCCCACGGAGGGACAGAGGCCTAGGGCAGGTTATGGGAGTGGCAGCCATGGCACGGCATTTACAGAGCTGGGGCTGGGGTAGGTATAGCGGAGGAGAGGAGTTAAGGAGCGTCCCGCTAGTCTCGTTGTTGAGCCAAATAGGCAGAAAGCACCCCACTCTGGAGAACTTACTCTGATAGGTGCTTTAAGTAAGACCTCTGTCACTCCTCTACTCGGCAAAGCTTCCAAGGCTGAGGTTGGGAGAAAGCCAAGCTACCCTTCCCTTTGTGAGCACCCTGCCTTATCTACGTCACCCGGTCTCTGGCAGCCATCTGCTGTTGAACCTCAGGATCGGAAGTGGTTATGTGCAGTCCTGAGACTTGAACTCCTTAGCACACGTGGCCCTCGGGCCAGCTGGGGGGCCCCTGTGGTCAGAAATCCAGTCAGACCTTGGAGGGCAGTAGAGGCAGATCTACTGTGGAGTGGAGGAGATGGAGCACCTCTCAGGGGAGTGCACAGCACTATCTCTAGGAAGGTCACCCCATTTTCACTGCATATCAGCCAGGAAAGAAATAGGTTCTTGAAGGCCCAGAAGAGCCTGAGTAAGGAAGGCATGTTTGACTCGGGAGTCCAGAGATCTGGGTTTCAGTCCCACCTCTTCCACTAACTAGCAATGTGACCTTGGAGGTATCTTTCCATTTCTCTGGTTCTGTTTCCTTACCAGAAAATGTAAAAGGGATTAGACTAAATGATCCTTCATGACCCTTAAAAAACTCTCCAACTCCACATAATCAGCAGCAGTCTTTCCCTCTAACGTGTGGCTACAACTACTCCCCTGAAGAGCTACCATCCCATGTCCCATTCTTAGGTAACAAACCCCATAGCTTGGCCGCCGGGCCTGAGGATGAGTCACCAACACAGCATGAAAGGCTGCTCTTGGTGCTCCTGGGACTCCTCTCTGAAAAGCTGTCCCAGGTGCCTGCTACAAAGGAGGGTATACCCAACGTTCCGGCATTGGAGGCTCACTGCTCTCAAAGCTGAAACACTGCCCAGGTCGAGGAGTGGACCCGTGGGGACGGGAACTACCCTTGCAGCTCTAAGGAGGCTTATTCCCAGATACCATAGCCTCAGTCTCCCCCACCTCTTTTCAGGTTCCTTCTAGAAGGCACTTCTCCTTCAGATTCCAAGATGGCAATATGCTCAGCCGCCAGGACACACGCGTTTGTTCTTAGGACTCCTCCCCAGGAACGTTTTGGGACCATTTATTTACCCCTCCCCTCAGATCTCTGGTTCGGCCACAGACACTTGATCATTCCAGAGCCACTGTAATCCCAAACTATCCCAAGTAGCTGTCACAAGAGGAGGGGCGGGAGGAAATCGGGCCCACACCCTCTGTTCCTGAAGCAGCTACTTTCTCCACAGTTGCCCCTGAGTGTGTCCCCAGGAAGCTGCCCTCACCAACCTGAGTTGTCTTGTGGCCCTGGGCAAGGGGTCATTTCTTGCTTTTCCAGCTGGTCCTGGCCAAGTCCCACCCTTTACTCTGCTGCAGTTTTCTCGTGTTGGAGGTAGGGCGGTGAAGGAGAGGCAGGGGGAGCCCGGAAATGTGAGTGGCAGTTTCTAAACGAGCACCATGCATGCATGCTGCCACAGGCCCCGATACCCAGAAATGACACACTCATATAGCCAGGGGGTGAGGAACTGGCCCTTTCTTAGCCAACTGCTGCAAAGTGCTGCCTGCCTCTCTGCCCGCTCAGTGCCAGAGAGCTCACACCCACTCAGTCCCGATTCACTGCATTAGTATAACAGCGCTGAAGAGACGCAGGGTCCCAGTTCATGCAGCTTCCCTGGACGTCATCACCCGGAAAGCGTCAGGAGACAGACACCCACCACCACCACCAAGACGTGTTTGGCTATTTGGCACCCAGAGAACAGAAGGAACACTGCCTGTGGGATATTTAAGCCAAAGGACATTACTGCAGACCTCTTAAATCCAGGTCCCCCAGGGTCCCTGGGTAGAGCCGGTGCTGCCTGACCAGCAGCTTCTGCTGAGGTGGCATTTAACTTCTGGCCCGGTCCCAGGAGCTGAGGCTGACCCATTTCCCCTGCTTTTCCAGGGCATCGGGAATTTGCTTCTACCCCCAACAAAGCCAGGGACTAACACACTTAGCTGGTGGAAGGTGCACTAGAATCGGGGTGCTTTTATTTAAGCTAAGGAAAGATTTGTTGACAGCTTTAGCATTTTTAATATTGTCTTCCCCTCCCACCTTACCTCTCCCCTCCCCTTCCCTTGTTTTCTTTAAATAGAAATGACTTGGTTGATGCTGGTAAGAACCTATAGGATCTTATTCAATTTAACCCTTTGGGGACATTGAATTAAAAATTGAACAATATTTATTAAAATACAAAAATACACTTTTCTCACATTACAATCAGTGTTCTTTTGTTGGCATTCCCCCCCACCCACCCATCCCACCCCTTTCAAATCTGAACCCTTTATTTCTTTTTAAAGCTAAAATAATAAATGAAAGAAGTTACAGCATTAAATGGACCAGAATAACAGAGATCTCTGCCTTCACCACCCACACCCACCCTTTCTCCTCCACCTCCTCCTGAGGTAGGCCTGGGAGAGGGAAGCCTTCCCCCCACTGTGCTACATTCAACAGGACTCCTTGCAGAACTCACTTCTTGTGTGCATGTGTATCACTCTTGTTTTAACTGTAGATTTCACATCTTTTTTTGTGAACCATCCTGTTCAGTCAAGGCTTCGTTTTACTTTAAATGAGCCTGTGCCCTTTTTCTCTCTCCACTCATGTTCTGCCCCCACCCCATCACCACAACCAGTTGACATCAGCTGTAATAATCCCTAATGAATCAGCATTTAGAATAGTCACCAAATCACAAGCATGAGAAAAGCTTCCACTCCCCCAAGCTCCCCAATCCCAGCCTCTCCTCCTTCTCCACCTTAAAACAAACAAAACCTTTATGAAAAATCATAAAATGCCATCATTGTCTACAATCATTTGTCAGATACCAGGAACAACAGGTGGACATGGCACAACGCTAATTTATGGCCTCCTGTGAATACATTCTCTCTGCTTCTGC